>CM042859.1:2627648-2678505 GCA_023658055.1 Thaleichthys pacificus
GGCTTCAGAATCCGTTTTTGAGGCTTTCAGTTTTTTATTGCTTTCAAGTGCTTTTCAGCTCCTGAATAGCATTTTCAATGCATTTGCAATGTTTTGTGAGAAACTTCTGGGTGCATGGTTTCCCATCATTATAACTATTCTACCATGTTAATCTTGCTGGTTTATACATGAGAAAAGGGTTTTGGCATCGAAATTGAGTGTTGCTAGTCAGTAATATCAATGTTTACGGCTGGACAAGCTCTTCAGACAAGATTTTGGCCTCAGAATCCGTTTTTGAGGCTTTCAGTTTTTTATTGCTTTAAAGTGCTTTTCAGCTCCTGAATAGCGTTTTCATTGCATTTGCAATGTTTTGCGTGAAACTTCTGGGTGCATAGTTTCCCATCACTATGACTGTTCTACTAGTCAGTAATATCAATGTTTACTGCTGGACAAGCTCTTCAGACAAGATTTTGGCTTCAGAATCGGTTTTTGAGGCTTTCAGTTTTTTATTGCTTTCAAGTGCTTTTCAGCTCCTGAATAGCATTTTCAATGCATTTGCAATGTTTTGTGAGAAACTTCTGGGTGCATGGTTTCCCATCATTATAACTATTCTACCATGTTAATCTTGCTGGTTTATACATGAGAAAAGGGTTTTGGCATCGAAATTGAGTGTTGCTAGTCAGTAATATCAATGTTTACGGCTGGACAAGCTCTTCAGACAAGATTTTGGCCTCAGAATCCGTTTTTGAGACTTTCAGTTCTTTATTGCTTTCAAGTGCTTTTCAGCTCCTGAATAGCGTTTTCAATGCATTTGCAATGTTTTGTGAGAAACTTCTGGGTGCATGGTTTCCCATCACTATAACTATTCTACCATGTTAATCTTGCTGGTTTATACATGAGAAAAGGGTTTGGGCATCGAAATTGAGTGTTGCTAGTCAGTAATATCAATGTTTAACTGCTGGACAAGCTATTCAGACACGATTTTGGCTTCAGAATCCGTTTTTGAGACTTTCAGTTTTTTATTGCTTTCAAGTGCTTTTCAGCTCCTGAATAGCGTTTTCATTGCATTTGCAATGTTTTGCGTGAAACTTCTGGGTGCATAGTTTCACATCACTATGACTGTTCTACTAGTCAGTAATATCAATGTTTACTGCTGGACAAGCTATTCAGACACGATTTTGGCTTCAGAATCCGTTTTTGAGGCTTTCAGTTTTTTATTGCTTTAAAGTGCTTTTCAGCTCCTGAATAGCGTTTTCAATACATTTGTAATGTTTTGCGTGAAACTTCTGGGTGCATAGTTTCCCATCACTATGACTGTTCTACTAGACAGTAATATCAATGTTTACTGCTGGACAAGCTATTCAGAGAAGATTTTGGCTTCAGAATCCGTTTTTGAGGCTTCCAGTTTTTTATTGCTTTCAAGTGCTTTTCAGCTCCTGAATAGCGTTTTCAATGCATTTGCAATGTTTTGTGTGAAACTTCTGGGTGCATGGTTTCCCATTACTGACTATTCTACCATGTTAATCTTGCTGGTTTATACATGAGAAAAGGGTTTTGGCATCGAAATTGAGTGTTGCTAGTCAGTAATATCAATGTTTAACTGCTGGACAAGCTATTCAGACACGATTTTGGCTTCAGAATCCGTTTTTGAGACTTTCAGTTTTTTATTGCTTTCAAGTGCTTTTCAGCTCCTGAATAGCGTTTTCATTGCATTTGCAATGTTTTGCGTGAAACTTCTGGGTGCATAGTTTCCCATCACTATGACTGTTCTACTAGTCAGTAATATCAATGTTTAACTGCTGGACAAGCTCTTCAGACACGATTTTGGCTTCAGAATCCGTTTTTGAGGCTTTCAGTTTTTTATTGCTTTAAAGTGCTTTTCAGCTCCTGAATAGCGTTTTCAATGCATTTGCAATGTTTTGTGTGAAACTTCTGGGTGCATGGTTTCCCATCACTGACTATTCTACCATGTTAATCTTGCTGGTTTATACATGAGAAAAGGGTTTTGGCATCGAAATTGAGTGTTGCTAGTCAGTAATATCAATGTTTAACTGCTGGACAAGCTATTCAGACACGATTTTGGCTTCAGAATCCGTTTTTGAGACTTTCAGTTTTTTATTGCTTTCAAGTGCTTTTCAGCTCCTGAATAGCGTTTTCATTGCATTTGCAATGTTTTGCGTGAAACTTCTGGGTGCATAGTTTCCCATCACTGACTATTCTACCATGTTAATCTTGCTGGTTTATACATGAGAAAAGGGTTTTGGCATCGAAATTGAGTGTTGCTAGTCAGTAATATCAATGTTTAACTGCTGGACAAGCTATTCAGACACGATTTTGGCTTCAGAATCCGTTTTTGAGGCTTTCAGTTTTTTATTGCTTTAAAGTGCTTTTCAGCTCCTGAATAGCGTTTTCATTGCATTTGCAATGTTTTGCGTGAAACTTCTGGGTGCATAGTTTCCCATCACTATGACTGTTCTACTAGTCAGTAATATCAATGTTTACTGCTGGACAAGCTCTTCAGACAAGATTTTGGCTTCAGAATCGGTTTTTGAGGCTTTCAGTTTTTTATTGCTTTCAAGTGCTTTTCAGCTCCTGAATAGCATTTTCAATGCATTTGCAATGTTTTGTGAGAAACTTCTGGGTGCATGGTTTCCCATCATTATAACTATTCTACCATGTTAATCTTGCTGGTTTATACATGAGAAAAGGGTTTTGGCATCGAAATTGAGTGTTGCTAGTCAGTAATATCAATGTTTACGGCTGGACAAGCTCTTCAGACAAGATTTTGGCCTCAGAATCCGTTTTTGAGACTTTCAGTTCTTTATTGCTTTCAAGTGCTTTTCAGCTCCTGAATAGCGTTTTCAATGCATTTGCAATGTTTTGTGAGAAACTTCTGGGTGCATGGTTTCCCATCACTATAACTATTCTACCATGTTAATCTTGCTGGTTTATACATGAGAAAAGGGTTTGGGCATCGAAATTGAGTGTTGCTAGTCAGTAATATCAATGTTTAACTGCTGGACAAGCTATTCAGACACGATTTTGGCTTCAGAATCCGTTTTTGAGACTTTCAGTTTTTTATTGCTTTCAAGTGCTTTTCAGCTCCTGAATAGCGTTTTCATTGCATTTGCAATGTTTTGCGTGAAACTTCTGGGTGCATAGTTTCACATCACTATGACTGTTCTACTAGTCAGTAATATCAATGTTTACTGCTGGACAAGCTATTCAGACACGATTTTGGCTTCAGAATCCGTTTTTGAGGCTTTCAGTTTTTTATTGCTTTAAAGTGCTTTTCAGCTCCTGAATAGCGTTTTCAATACATTTGTAATGTTTTGCGTGAAACTTCTGGGTGCATAGTTTCCCATCACTATGACTGTTCTACTAGACAGTAATATCAATGTTTACTGCTGGACAAGCTATTCAGAGAAGATTTTGGCTTCAGAATCCGTTTTTGAGGCTTCCAGTTTTTTATTGCTTTCAAGTGCTTTTCAGCTCCTGAATAGCGTTTTCAATGCATTTGCAATGTTTTGTGTGAAACTTCTGGGTGCATGGTTTCCCATTACTGACTATTCTACCATGTTAATCTTGCTGGTTTATACATGAGAAAAGGGTTTGGGCATCGAAATTGAGTGTTGCTAGTCAGTAATATCAATGTTTAACTGCTGGACAAGCTATTCAGACACGATTTTGGCTTCAGAATCCGTTTTTGAGACTTTCAGTTTTTTATTGCTTTCAAGTGCTTTTCAGCTCCTGAATAGCGTTTTCATTGCATTTGCAATGTTTTGCGTGAAACTTCTGGGTGCATAGTTTCCCATCACTATGACTGTTCTACTAGTCAGTAATATCAATGTTTAACTGCTGGACAAGCTCTTCAGACACGATTTTGGCTTCAGAATCCGTTTTTGAGGCTTTCAGTTTTTTATTGCTTTAAAGTGCTTTTCAGCTCCTGAATAGCGTTTTCAATGCATTTGCAATGTTTTGTGTGAAACTTCTGGGTGCATGGTTTCCCATCACTGACTATTCTACCATGTTAATCTTGCTGGTTTATACATGAGAAAAGGGTTTTGGCATCGAAATTGAGTGTTGCTAGTCAGTAATATCAATGTTTAACTGCTGGACAAGCTATTCAGACACGATTTTGGCTTCAGAATCCGTTTTTGAGACTTTCAGTTTTTTATTGCTTTCAAGTGCTTTTCAGCTCCTGAATAGCGTTTTCATTGCATTTGCAATGTTTTGCGTGAAACTTCTGGGTGCATAGTTTCCCATCACTGACTATTCTACCATGTTAATCTTGCTGGTTTATACATGAGAAAAGGGTTTTGGCATCGAAATTGAGTGTTGCTAGTCAGTAATATCAATGTTTACGGCTGGACAAGCTCTTCAGACAAGATTTTGGCCTCAGAATCCGTTTTTGAGACTTTCAGTTCTTTATTGCTTTCAAGTGCTTTTCAGCTCCTGAATAGCGTTTTCAATGCATTTGCAATGTTTTGTGAGAAACTTCTGGGTGCATGGTTTCCCATCACTATAACTATTCTACCATGTTAATCTTGCTGGTTTATACATGAGAAAAGGGTTTGGGCATCGAAATTGAGTGTTGCTAGTCAGTAATATCAATGTTTAACTGCTGGACAAGCTATTCAGACACGATTTTGGCTTCAGAATCCGTTTTTGAGACTTTCAGTTTTTTATTGCTTTCAAGTGCTTTTCAGCTCCTGAATAGCGTTTTCATTGCATTTGCAATGTTTTGCGTGAAACTTCTGGGTGCATAGTTTCACATCACTATGACTGTTCTACTAGTCAGTAATATCAATGTTTACTGCTGGACAAGCTATTCAGACACGATTTTGGCTTCAGAATCCGTTTTTGAGGCTTTCAGTTTTTTATTGCTTTAAAGTGCTTTTCAGCTCCTGAATAGCGTTTTCAATACATTTGTAATGTTTTGCGTGAAACTTCTGGGTGCATAGTTTCCCATCACTATGACTGTTCTACTAGACAGTAATATCAATGTTTACTGCTGGACAAGCTATTCAGAGAAGATTTTGGCTTCAGAATCCGTTTTTGAGGCTTCCAGTTTTTTATTGCTTTCAAGTGCTTTTCAGCTCCTGAATAGCGTTTTCAATGCATTTGCAATGTTTTGTGTGAAACTTCTGGGTGCATGGTTTCCCATCACTGACTATTCTACCATGTTAATCTTGCTGGTTTATACATGAGAAAAGGGTTTTGGCATCGAAATTGAGTGTTGCTAGTCAGTAATATCAATGTTTACGGCTGGACAAGCTCTTCAGACAAGATTTTGGCCTCAGAATCCGTTTTTGAGACTTTCAGTTCTTTATTGCTTTCAAGTGCTTTTCAGCTCCTGAATAGCGTTTTCAATGCATTTGCAATGTTTTGTGAGAAACTTCTGGGTGCATGGTTTCCCATCACTATAACTATTCTACCATGTTAATCTTGTTGGTTTATACATGAGAAAAGGGTTTTGGCATCGAAATTGAGTGTTGCTAGTCAGTGATATCAATGTTTACTGCTGGACAAGCTATTCAGACAAGATGTTGGATTCAGAATCAGTTTTTGAGGCTTTCAGTTTTTTATTGCTTTAAAGTGCTTTTCAGCTCCTGAATAGCGTTTTCAATACATTTGTAATGTTTTGCGTGAAACTTCTGGGTGCATAGTTTCCCATCACTATGACTGTTCTACTAGTCAGTAATATCAATGTTTACTGCTGGACAAGCTATTCAGAGAAGATTTTGGCTTCAGAATCCGTTTTTGAGGCTTCCAGTTTTTTATTGCTTTCAAGTGCTTTTCAGCTCCTGAATAGCGTTTTCAATGCATTTGCAATGTTTTGTGTGAAACTTCTGGGTGCATGGTTTCCCATCACTGACTATTCTACCATGTTAATCTTGCTGGTTTATACATGAGAAAAGGGTTTGGGCATCGAAATTGAGTGTTGCTAGTCAGTAATATCAATGTTTAACTGCTGGACAAGCTATTCAGACACGATTTTGGCTTCAGAATCCGTTTTTGAGGCTTTCAGTTTTTTATTGCTTTAAAGTGCTTTTCAGCTCCTGAATAGCGTTTTCAATGCATTTGCAATGTTTTGATGTGAAACTTCTGAGTGCATGGTTTCCCATCACTATGACTGTTCTACTAGTCAGTAATATCAATGTTTAACTGCTGGACAAGCTCTTCAGTCAAGATTTTGGCTTCAGAATCCGTTTTTGAGGCTTTCAGTTTTTTATTGCTTTAAAGTGCTTTTCAGCTCCTGAATAGCGTTTTCAATGCATTTGCAATGTTTTGATGTGAAACTTCTGAGTGCATGGTTTCCCATCACTATGACTGTTCTACTAGTCAGTAATATCAATGTTTAACTGCTGGACAAGCTCTTCAGATCAAGATTTTGGCTTCAGAATCCGTTTTTGAGGCTTTCAGTTTTTTATTGCTTTAAAGTGCTTTTCAGCTCCTGAATAGCGTTTTCAATGCATTTGCAATGTTTTGAGTGAAACTTCTGAGTGCATGGTTTCCCATCACTATGACTGTTCTACTAGTCAGTAATATCAATGTTTAACTGCTGGACAAGCTCTTCAGTCAAGATTTTGGCTTCAGAATCCGTTTTTGAGGCTTTCAGTTTTTTATTGCTTTAAAGTGCTTTTCAGCTCCTGAATAGCGTTTTCAATGCATTTGCAATGTTTTGAGTGAAACTTCTGAGTGCATGGTTTCCCATCACTATGACTGTTCTACTAGTCAGTAATATCAATGTTTAACTGCTGGACAAGCTCTTCAGTCAAGATTTTGGCTTCAGAATCCGTTTTTGAGGCTTTCAGTTTTTTATTGCTTTAAAGTGCTTTTCAGCTCCTGAATAGCGTTTTCAATGCATTTGCAATGTTTTGATGTGAAACTTCTGAGTGCATGGTTTCCCATCACTATGACTGTTCTACTAGTCAGTAATATCAATGTTTAACTGCTGGACAAGCTCTTCAGATCAAGATTTTGGCTTCAGAATCCGTTTTTGAGGCTTTCAGTTTTTTATTGCTTTAAAGTGCTTTTCAGCTCCTGAATAGCGTTTTCAATGCATTTGCAATGTTTTGATGTGAAACTTCTGAGTGCATGGTTTCCCATCACTATGACTGTTCTACTAGTCAGTAATATCAATGTTTAACTGCTGGACAAGCTCTTCAGTCAAGATTTTGGCTTCAGAATCCGTTTTTGAGGCTTTCAGTTTTTTATTGCTTTAAAGTGCTTTTCAGCTCCTGAATAGCGTTTTCAATGCATTTGCAATGTTTTGATGTGAAACTTCTGAGTGCATGGTTTCCCATCACTATGACTGTTCTACTAGTCAGTAATATCAATGTTTAACTGCTGGACAAGCTCTTCAGATCAAGATTTTGGCTTCAGAATCCGTTTTTGAGGCTTTCAGTTTTTTATTGCTTTAAAGTGCTTTTCAGCTCCTGAATAGCGTTTTCAATGCATTTGCAATGTTTTGAGTGAAACTTCTGAGTGCATGGTTTCCCATCACTATGACTGTTCTACTAGTCAGTAATATCAATGTTTAACTGCTGGACAAGCTCTTCAGTCAAGATTTTGGCTTCAGAATCCGTTTTTGAGGCTTTCAGTTTTTTATTGCTTTAAAGTGCTTTTCAGCTCCTGAATAGCGTTTTCAATGCATTTGCAATGTTTTGAGTGAAACTTCTGAGTGCATGGTTTCCCATCACTATGACTGTTCTACTAGTCAGTAATATCAATGTTTAACTGCTGGACAAGCTCTTCAGTCAAGATTTTGGCTTCAGAATCCGTTTTTGAGGCTTTCAGTTTTTTATTGCTTTAAAGTGCTTTTCAGCTCCTGAATAGCGTTTTCAATGCATTTGCAATGTTTTGAGTGAAACTTCTGAGTGCATGGTTTCCCATCACTATGACTGTTCTACTAGTCAGTAATATCAATGTTTAACTGCTGGACAAGCTCTTCAGACAAGATTTTGGCTTCAGAATCCGTTTTTGAGGCTTTCAGTTTTTTATTGCTTTAAAGTGCTTTTCAGCTCCTGAATAGCGTTTTCAATGCATTTGCAATGTTTTGATGTGAAACTTCTGAGTGCATGGTTTCCCATCACTATGACTGTTCTACTAGTCAGTAATATCAATGTTTAACTGCTGGACAAGCTCTTCAGTCAAGATTTTGGCTTCAGAATCCGTTTTTGAGGCTTTCAGTTTTTTATTGCTTTAAAGTGCTTTTCAGCTCCTGAATAGCGTTTTCAATGCATTTGCAATGTTTTGAGTGAAACTTCTGAGTGCATGGTTTCCCATCACTATGACTGTTCTACTAGTCAGTAATATCAATGTTTAACTGCTGGACAAGCTCTTCAGTCAAGATTTTGGCTTCAGAATCCGTTTTTGAGGCTTTCAGTTTTTTATTGCTTTAAAGTGCTTTTCAGCTCCTGAATAGCGTTTTCAATGCATTTGCAATGTTTTGAGTGAAACTTCTGAGTGCATGGTTTCCCATCACTATGACTGTTCTACTAGTCAGTAATATCAATGTTTAACTGCTGGACAAGCTCTTCAGTCAAGATTTTGGCTTCAGAATCCGTTTTTGAGGCTTTCAGTTTTTTATTGCTTTAAAGTGCTTTTCAGCTCCTGAATAGCGTTTTCAATGCATTTGCAATGTTTTGAGTGAAACTTCTGAGTGCATGGTTTCCCATCACTATGACTGTTCTACTAGTCAGTAATATCAATGTTTAACTGCTGGACAAGCTCTTCAGTCAAGATTTTGGCTTCAGAATCCGTTTTTGAGGCTTTCAGTTTTTTATTGCTTTAAAGTGCTTTTCAGCTCCTGAATAGCGTTTTCAATGCATTTGCAATGTTTTGAGTGAAACTTCTGAGTGCATGGTTTCCCATCACTATGACTGTTCTACTAGTCAGTAATATCAATGTTTAACTGCTGGACAAGCTCTTCAGTCAAGATTTTGGCTTCAGAATCCGTTTTTGAGGCTTTCAGTTTTTTATTGCTTTAAAGTGCTTTTCAGCTCCTGAATAGCGTTTTCAATGCATTTGCAATGTTTTGATGTGAAACTTCTGAGTGCATGGTTTCCCATCACTATGACTGTTCTACTAGTCAGTAATATCAATGTTTAACTGCTGGACAAGCTCTTCAGTCAAGATTTTGGCTTCAGAATCCGTTTTTGAGGCTTTCAGTTTTTTATTGCTTTAAAGTGCTTTTCAGCTCCTGAATAGCGTTTTCAATGCATTTGCAATGTTTTGAGTGAAACTTCTGAGTGCATGGTTTCCCATCACTATGACTGTTCTACTAGTCAGTAATATCAATGTTTAACTGCTGGACAAGCTCTTCAGACAAGATTTTGGCTTCAGAATCCGTTTTTGAGGCTTTCAGTTTTTTATTGCTTTAAAGTGCTTTTCAGCTCCTGAATAGCGTTTTCAATGCATTTGCAATGTTTTGAGTGAAACTTCTGAGTGCATGGTTTCCCATCACTATGACTGTTCTACTAGTCAGTAATATCAATGTTTAACTGCTGGACAAGCTCTTCAGTCAAGATTTTGGCTTCAGAATCCGTTTTTGAGGCTTTCAGTTTTTTATTGCTTTAAAGTGCTTTTCAGCTCCTGAATAGCGTTTTCAATGCATTTGCAATGTTTTGATGTGAAACTTCTGAGTGCATGGTTTCCCATCACTATGACTGTTCTACTAGTCAGTAATATCAATGTTTAACTGCTGGACAAGCTCTTCAGTCAAGATTTTGGCTTCAGAATCCGTTTTTGAGGCTTTCAGTTTTTTATTGCTTTAAAGTGCTTTTCAGCTCCTGAATAGCGTTTTCAATGCATTTGCAATGTTTTGAGTGAAACTTCTGAGTGCATGGTTTCCCATCACTATGACTGTTCTACTAGTCAGTAATATCAATGTTTAACTGCTGGACAAGCTCTTCAGATCAAGATTTTGGCTTCAGAATCCGTTTTTGAGGCTTTCAGTTTTTTATTGCTTTAAAGTGCTTTTCAGCTCCTGAATAGCGTTTTCAATGCATTTGCAATGTTTTGATGTGAAACTTCTGAGTGCATGGTTTCCCATCACTATGACTGTTCTACTAGTCAGTAATATCAATGTTTAACTGCTGGACAAGCTCTTCAGTCAAGATTTTGGCTTCAGAATCCGTTTTTGAGGCTTTCAGTTTTTTATTGCTTTAAAGTGCTTTTCAGCTCCTGAATAGCGTTTTCAATGCATTTGCAATGTTTTGAGTGAAACTTCTGAGTGCATGGTTTCCCATCACTATGACTGTTCTACTAGTCAGTAATATCAATGTTTAACTGCTGGACAAGCTCTTCAGTCAAGATTTTGGCTTCAGAATCCGTTTTTGAGGCTTTCAGTTTTTTATTGCTTTAAAGTGCTTTTCAGCTCCTGAATAGCGTTTTCAATGCATTTGCAATGTTTTGATGTGAAACTTCTGAGTGCATGGTTTCCCATCACTATGACTGTTCTACTAGTCAGTAATATCAATGTTTAACTGCTGGACAAGCTCTTCAGTCAAGATTTTGGCTTCAGAATCCGTTTTTGAGGCTTTCAGTTTTTTATTGCTTTAAAGTGCTTTTCAGCTCCTGAATAGCGTTTTCAATGCATTTGCAATGTTTTGAGTGAAACTTCTGAGTGCATGGTTTCCCATCACTATGACTGTTCTACTAGTCAGTAATATCAATGTTTAACTGCTGGACAAGCTCTTCAGTCAAGATTTTGGCTTCAGAATCCGTTTTTGAGGCTTTCAGTTTTTTATTGCTTTAAAGTGCTTTTCAGCTCCTGAATAGCGTTTTCAATGCATTTGCAATGTTTTGATGTGAAACTTCTGAGTGCATGGTTTCCCATCACTATGACTGTTCTACTAGTCAGTAATATCAATGTTTAACTGCTGGACAAGCTCTTCAGTCAAGATTTTGGCTTCAGAATCCGTTTTTGAGGCTTTCAGTTTTTTATTGCTTTAAAGTGCTTTTCAGCTCCTGAATAGCGTTTTCAATGCATTTGCAATGTTTTGATGTGAAACTTCTGAGTGCATGGTTTCCCATCACTATGACTGTTCTACTAGTCAGTAATATCAATGTTTAACTGCTGGACAAGCTCTTCAGTCAAGATTTTGGCTTCAGAATCCGTTTTTGAGGCTTTCAGTTTTTTATTGCTTTAAAGTGCTTTTCAGCTCCTGAATAGCGTTTTCAATGCATTTGCAATGTTTTGAGTGAAACTTCTGAGTGCATGGTTTCCCATCACTATGACTGTTCTACTAGTCAGTAATATCAATGTTTAACTGCTGACAGCTCAGTTCTGGGTGAAATGGTTCGTGTCTCTGCTCTCTCGGGCAACGTGTGGGAAAGTGCGGACCCTTGCCTTCGCCGGCCAGGTTCCTCCTGTCGTGCGTCTTCGGGGTTCTCTTCTTTTGTCGCTCCGCCTTCTCTTTCTCTTTCCTTATTTGGACTTCCTAAGGCTGCGACTACATCCAAGTGTTGCTCTATCTTTGTGTTTTATCTATGATCGAGTTAAAGTACGAAGGGTACAAGACATGGGGATGGGCCGCTTATCCCAGCCTCTCACCGACCTTCGCCCCTCACGCTCCGCCATCTCGCCACTGCTCGTGTTTCTCTCCTGCTACCTGTCTCCCCCTCATTCCTGTCCCCTGAATAGCTGTGGGTCTAGAGAAAGAAAGAAATAGTGGGAAGGAGTATGGGCTATTAGAAAAGGGGAGAATTGTCTAAGGGGCATTTAATAGAGTTAAGGAAGCTAAGATAAGAAGCTAGACGGGGGAGTTAAATAAGACAAAGATCAAAACAGGTGTAGCAAAAGCAACAAAAAGGAAAACATGGGGGAACGGCTAGTGGCTTGCTAGCTAACTTGTAACGTTAGGGTTACTAGCTTTGGAAGCTTGTTAGCTGAGAATAATGACAGCCAGTCCGGACGACTGGCAATAAATATATTTGTGCTTTCTGGATTGTTTGCGTTGTCCAGGTTTTCCCTTTCCCGGTTTGGTTGTAAATGTATGCAGCCAGGTAGTTCGCAAGATTTGCACGCAACCTGTCAGATATTTGAGTGACAGCTCGCGTCTGCAGGGTAGGCCAAACTTAGCCCCTGTAGCGTCGCTCAAGCAATTCTTTATTTTTTTGATCGTCTTTGGCTAGCTTTTCATTTGGCAGTGTTTTTTTTTTGGTGTTTTCCCTATGTAAATCGGGCTTTTACGTTTTTGCGGTGATGACTTTAGAATCCATGATGGCTTGTTGCTTGAGTGAGGAGGCGAAGGAGTCAAAACGAATCAACGCTGAGATCGATAAGCAGCTTCGCCGAGACAAGAGAGATGCAAGGAGGGAGCTCAAACTGCTTCTGTTGGGTAAGGTACCTCGTTGCTCTGGTACATGCATTATCTTAAATGAAACAATGAGATTATATAATGGATTTAGCATGCAGGCCCACGAATACACACAGTTCACATTCATCAAAAAGACTGCTGCCCTATAAAGATTCGTTGCACTCCAAGCAAAGTGCCAGTAATAACACGAGAGAACAGTGGCAGATTCAGACTACCGTTTCATTTGACTGCACATGCAAACCTATATTGTACACTATTAAAAATACGTTTATTGTAATTCATATAACCTAGCCTTAGCTGCAGTGTGTTGGCTGCTGTCAAACGTAGCTGTGCTAAGTGAGGAGGCTTGAGGAGTAGATTGATAGATCTGACTGAAGATGGTGGGTGTGTCTACGAGTTCCGACCCATCGACTAGAAGTTACTGTTTGGAGCTTTCAAAGGGATTCTATGTTGATCTGGAGTTGCACATGTTAATTGGTTTATAGTGGTAATTAGATTTGTGAGCGAGCCTTACTTAAATGAATTAAAACGATAGGCCTTAATCTGGATAACCTGGATTATCAAACAAGATTTTGGTCAGGTAGTGTAGGAAGATATTAGGCTACTTGGCGAATCATAGTTTGACATGTGGTCACTATTTATGACCCCTGTTTTTCTACCTTACTCTGGTTCATACGTCAGTAAATTCATAATAGTCTTGTGACTCTCTTATTATTGTAAATTATTATTAAACGGAGAATCCACAATGTCATCCACTACTATGGAATGCTTTCAGTTAGGTTTGATTCCGAAGTTGGAAGAGATCATGTATCTCAATTCCAAAACGCACAAATAACTTTCAGTTCTTGGTTGTGTCAATGTGGTGTTTGATTCTTCAGCCGGCGCCTCCTGTTTTAATCCAGGTGCAAACTCGCTTCCAGTCTTGCTCGGACTTTGTAATCAATTTAGTTTTGCAGCTGGTTTTCTGTGCGTGGCCTTGGCCCGGGTGCTGAACACAAGCTACTACACCTCTTACAGGGTCCTCAGACAACACCAGCGGCCTAAGCACTGCCACGATACAATTGGCCATTGTGTGGAGATCTCCGCTGAGAAGAAGGAAAAAAGAAAACCGAAAACATCTACAAGATTAGCCTTCACTGGGAGCTTGCTTGATGGCTGTCCTAAAGTGAAATTTCCTGGGAGTTGAAATGTGATAGTAATTTGGGCCTAATGTGATTAAGCCTACCAGCTGATGCAACTGTGGTAGTGGGCCTGCTGGAGGAGGGAGGGAGGGAGGGAGGGAGGGAGGGAGGGAGGGAGGGAGGGAGGGAGGGAGGGAAGGAAGGGAGGGAGGGAGGGAGGGAAGGAGGGAAGGAAGGAGGGAAGGAGGGAAGGAAGGAGGGAAGGAGGGAAGGAAGGAAGGAAGGAAGGAGGGAGGGAGGGAGGGAGGGAAGGAAGGAAGGAGGGAAGGAAGGAGGGAAGGCCGTGCGTGTCTGCCTAGCCTGTTAGCACGCTGTGTCCTGAAGAGTCAGTCATCTGTGCCTTTTCCACAAACATCCTGATCTCCTGTCTTCCCTCCAGGAACACCCCGATCAATGCTTCCTGCACCTGAGAGATCTCAGATTAAACTGGTTCAATAGTATTTTTTTAAAATATTTTTTTTATAAATACATTTATGAAATCATTGTTACACTGTGCCGGGTGAAATGCAGAGCATTCATTGGCTACTGAAACTACTGAAATGCTGTTTGAACTGTGTACTTATTACCCTCAGTTTCACTGTCTTTAATATGTAAATGTGGTGGTGTTTTACTTCCTGGTGGGTGTTGGTTGTATCCAGTAAACCAGGTCCTAATGATCCCTTGCCCTGGTGATGACACCTTGAACACACGCTCAGTCTAGGCCAGTGTGCCCAGGAAAAACATACTCAATTCTAAGCCAATATTTACCTTGACAAAACATGGCGTTTTAATTCCTTTTTGTTTTGCACGCCTGCTGCCTCTCTTGCCTAATACATATATTACAAGCTAGGCTTTGTTGAGATGCTCACCAGAAGGTCAGGTGGTGCGTAATGTGTGTTTGGTTTACGGCACACCCAAAGATCTCCGATGTGGGCTCGCGCTCAAGATGTTTTCCCTGCGACATGCTAGCCCTTTGTTGCTGCTCCTTCTCCCGGACACCTACAGTACATCGGTACATCCGATGACTAATCGCTTGTCAGCTTACCCCTGCTTCCTAGAAAATCTTCGGCTGGGCTGTTCGGAGCATCTGACCTGTCGTTTGGCTTATGGTGCCTCGCTGTCAATTATTTAGTCGAATCAATGTTATATAGCCCTAGACCTACATGCGGCTATGGGTTTTCCATCCACTCCAGCGACACCATGTGCGTTTGATTTGAGTGTAGCCACAGTTGGCTCTCACTTGCAATGATTCATATCCCCCCATCTTTCCTCTAATGGGTGGAGCTATCTGTCACGCATCATTTGGACCGGAAATAAATCAATTTCACCTGATCATCTAGACATTTATAGCTGTCAATGAGCTAGTGGAGTTAGCAGTGGTGCACTTTTGCGCCTTTTTTCTCGATGGAAGCTGTTGCCTCGCCCCACACCAAGCCCTAAAAGGCTTTTGAGACGTTAAACTTTGACCCCATGGGCCTGTTCATTAGCAAGACTGGTTGGGCGATCCTTTCTGGCTGGTCCTGGTGGAACAATCTGGTGGTTTTTGCTTTCAGTTTCAGTCTTGATCTGCACGGCTTTGCTTGTCGACAAATCCACACGCCTGAATTGGGGGATTACATTGCATCCAGGGATTTCTCAAGAGTCCGCCTGTTTTCTTTGAAGCGCCACCCACACACACACACGCACGCACACGGGCCGGCTCGCAGGACACTGACTGAGGTGACCGCATGTGATGTCGCCCTCAGGTACCCCCGTGTGCACGGGGTCTGCGAGGTTCGAACCCAGAACGTGTCCCCCCGCCTTCTCGCTGTCTTCCAGACGGCGGTCTGGCCCTGGACCCAAACCTATCTTCTCTCTACTGCGTGTGTGTGTGTGTGTACCCACTAGATACACTCAGCTGACTAAATGTATAGATACAGAAAGTCAAGAGGAAGGAGGATTGTTTTCCTTCTAGAGGTGTATCGTCATTCCCCACCAACACCTCCGTGTCCCGCCGTTAGTGTTGACTGACGCTACGCGAGACAAAGGCTGCGGTTTGCATGTGCGGTCTGGTCATATCGGCATGCAAATTGGTGGGAAGCCACAGGATTTCCCTGCGCCGCAGAGTGCTTTCCAGGAGCCTCGTAAAGGTGAAACCGCCAGGCTCTCTGCTAGACCGCCAGCGAGCGGATTGATATATTTAAAACTTGTCGGCTGATTTGCGATAACGCGTCGAAGCGTCAAAGTTGTGGATCCGTCGACCGTGTCAGTGTAGCGACACTCGTGGTTCTAACCTGGTGCTTATCTGTTCTGTTGGTTGAGCAAACACCATCTGATGTTGACACACCCAGAGTTTCGGCAGTTATGTGACAGTCTGTGCCTGTGGAGAGCTTTAACCCCCCTCCCCCTGTCACTCCTAAGCATGTCAGCAGTAACGATGTGCTGATGTACGGAGGGGGGATTCGAACCTGCAACCTCTTGCTCGGCTCACCATCAGGATCAGCAGGATATAGCTCTGTAGTAGTGTCCCCATACGAGGCTGGATCTCAGGGGGCGGCCTAGCCTGTGTTGGAGGGAGGATTTGGGGGGTGATGATGGCTGTTCCGGGGAGTTGTGATACACAAGCAAGGCCTCTGCACCGAGGGCGACATGCATGACTGACCTCTAAAGTAAGACTCCGTGTTGTGTGTTGAAGTCTTGAGGTTTCAGCTTCAGAGCAGCCGGTATAAAATAAATCTTTAAAAAAATGTGTGGGTGAAATACCTTTTTAGATACAGGAAATATCTGAGGAAAAGTGAGAAGTTAGACTTTTAATAATAATTGGATTACTCCCAAGGAAGGGTTGAAAAACTCCAGAACTTCTCCCAGTGTGGAATATTGGACAGTACAGGGGTTTAGATTAGATGGGAACCAAAATAGGCTAAATGATTAAATGGATATTGAAGTCCTGTAGAAGGGAAAAGAATTCAGAGAATGTTGTCTGAACTGGAATAGAGAATTTCTCGCTGTAAAGATGGATGTTCGGTCAGCCTCCACACAGACACACAGACCTCTCCTTCCGTCACAGTCAGGAAACCTACTACTGAACCTACAATTCAGGTGCAGAGAAGCAGAGAGGCAGAGAGGCAGAGAGGCAGAGAGAGACAGATCTACCTAGATTGTCCTTCTTTTATTGTTCAAAGAAAAAAACCTGTGAAAAAAAAATCTAACAACACAGTGGATATTCTTGGCTGGAGGAGGCGCCGTGGCAACAGGTGGTGAGGCAGCCCGTTTGCAGCCCACACAGCCTGCCCAGTCTGCTGTGTGGAGGAACAGGAAGCAGGCTGGGCCAGGCTCCGCACCCAACACACAGCCAGGGGGGGAGGGGAGGGGGGGGGGGTGGGGGGGGGGGGGGGGGGGGGGGGGGGGGGGGGGGATTCCATCTTGTGACAGGGTCACGGGAAATGAATGAAGGAAGAATTTAATGTCTGTGGACTGGGCTAGCGGGCTTGTCCACCATCACAGCGCCCCCCGGGGGGCGAAACGCACAAACACACATCCCTCCGAGCGGCGCGGATGTGGCGTCTCTCCCCGGAGCGACTCGCCGCCGCACCTGGAGAAGCCGCAGGACCGAGCTCTGTGGCCGGTGTGTCTCTGCTGAGCTGGCTTCCGCATAGCAGATAGAGAATCATTTACAAAAAAGGGGGCCTAGCTCCTCTACTTTGTCACACCGGGTGCCCTGAGGGGGCGAGAGAGAGAGCGAGAGAAGGCGAGGAGAGCAGGAGAGAGAGAGGAAAGGAAACCGACGGCTCGCTCATGTTGCCGTCGTCATTTTCAGTCGGAGACGACACACCGCCGGTCACCGGCCCGGCTAAAATGGAAATGTGTTGATGTTTTTTGTAGTTTGGTCGTTCTAAGCCGGGCTAGTGGTTGTTAAGAATGATCCAGAAAAGACCAGGGTGTGTGTGGTTCGTTTCCCCTTTGCCGGACTGTACCATTTTAACCGGTAAAAGGTAAGAGTTGTTTACCGGTGTCGGTTGGGTCAAGAGCAGGATCAAAACATGCAACGGTTTCGTCAGTTGAATGACGCACACACTTGGGCTGCGTCTTTCGGGGATGGGTCCAGTTGTCTGTCGGTATTCTCCTGGAGAAACGATAGAGGGGTTGCCATGGAAACCAACATGCCCACCCACACACCCCCTCTCTCGCGCACACACACACACATGCGCGCGCCTCCCCCAAGCTATAGCCTGCCCGTATATACCAACGTAATGTGTTTTTTTTCTTCCGTGAAGGACAGGATAGCGCCGTGCCACCACGGATCGTTTCCTCCAAGGTGGGGGAGACCCTAACCCGAGCTGGTTGTGTGTTTGTCGATGGGTTCCCTGGAAAATTCTGGAACCCCCTCTGGCTGCCTGCATTGATTTCTCATGACTGACCCAGTGCTTGCCTGTGACTGCACGCACTTACACACAGACACAGAGGATACACACATACATACTGTACCTGATATGGCAATAATGACCTTGTGTCCTTGTCATGTTCCCTCTGCCCCGCCCCCCCCCTCAGCCCCCCCGTGTCGGGGCTTCCTCCAGGGCTGACAGACTTCTCTCCTCTTTGTTCCTTCAGAGGGAGCCAATGAGAGCCCTCTCTCCAGGGCCGTGTCTGGCCCTTACTTAATTGTGGCCTCTGCTCATTGAAGTCAGACTGAAGGAAACTCTCTCAGTCTTGCCTGACCTCCTTTTCAGAGCTAGTCTCTTGAGGGGGGGCAGGGAGGGGGGGCAGGGAGGGAGGGGGGAGTATAGGCACTCGTCCATGCAGTTTCAGCCAGAAAAGTAGTACTGATAAGCGTAGCCATCACACAGACTAGATGGATGTCTGTTTTCCAGCCCTCTTCTTGTGATCACCCACAGGCAGACAAAGACATGTGTGTTGTGACGACCCCTAGAGTAGATCAGACCCAGGACACGATGCAGGACGAGATGCAGCTCGGCCCTGGGAAGAGACACGCTCAGGACTCTTTCGGGGAGCGAGCTAGAGCAAAGCTTTTTTTCGAAGCGTGTCACTTTAATCCCAGAATGTGTAGGCGGCACTTTTCGGAACGTGAGCCGGTTGGTTCTCCTGACTAGCGCCGTCCGAACGTAGCTGGTTTTGACAGTTTGAGCGGAGAGTCTCCCGCCTCTTTTGTTTAGAAATGTATTTATTTGTATTTACATTGACAGTTTTAGTATTTGTTTATAAAAAAAAAAATCCATCTTTTTATTTTTATTTTTTTGGTGGAAGGCTTTAACGCCTCAATTTCCCTGTGGGATTAAGCCTCCCTCCCTCCCTCCCCACCTCTCTGTAGGTTGTCTAGGTTTAAAAGAAGGCAGGCGTCTCACAGCAGGCAGGTCCACAGCGACGGGGGAAAACACACGTTACGCAACGATTCATGCAGCTCCCTGCCCTGGCATGTGTGCCAAGGCAGGAGAGCAAACACAGAGAGCGGATAGTACTCAGCCCAGGGAGGGAGGAGGGAGGAGGGGGTAGGGTGAGAGGAGGACAAGGAAAGGGTACTGACCGGAAAAGGGTTCAGGAAGTTCCAGAATCAGGGAAAGGTAGTGCCATCCAGCCGTTTTGGCGTGGGTATTTAAGAGCGGGTGGAGAGTAATCCATATGACGTTTTCCCTTGATTGCTACTGCTGTATGTGTGTGGTCCGAAGCATCTGGAAATGCAGAAGGCATGCTGGAAAAGCCGGGGGATTGAAGAGCCTGCTCCCTATCTCTCCCTGCGAAGTGACTGTACCGTGGTAGAACCTGACTAAGGTTTCAAAACGTTGGGGGGCTAGGCTGAGGCTACTTTTCAAGCGTTTTCCATTTGTCATACAGGAAATTAACACGATAGAGTACTCCATAATGTCTAATGGTCCAAGACTAGACACAGCTAACCACAAGTATTGTCCAAGACTAGACACAGCTAACCACAAGTATTGCCCAAACCTAGACACAGCTAACCACTAGTATTGTCCAAGCCTAGACACAGCTAACACTAGTATTGTCCAAGACTAGACACAGCTAACCGCTAGTATTGTCCAAGACTAGACACAGCTAACCACCAGTATTGTCCAAGCCTAGACACAGCTAACCGCTAGTATTGTCCAAGCCTAGGCACAGCTAACCACTAGTATTGGCCAAGACGACACAGCTAACCGCTAGTATTGTCCAAGCCTAGACACTGCTAACAACAAGTATTGTCCAAGCCTAGACACAGCTAACCAGTAGTATTACCTTACCTCAGGCACGGGTGAGAGTGGCAAGAGCACCTTCATCAAGCAGATGCGCATCATCCACGGGACGGGCTACACGGACGAGGACAAGCGCAGCTTCACCAAGCTGGTCTACCAGAACATCTTCACCTCCATGCAGTCCATGATCCGCGCCACCGAGAACCTCAACATCCTGTTCAAGTACGAACAGAACAAGGTGAGCGTACCAGCTAAAGCTGGCAATTTTTGGACCGAAAAAATAAATAAATGTAGATACCCACCCCCTACATAAGAGGGTTACTAACCTTTTATCGTACTGCCTTGAATTGTCTGAATTCCCTTCCTTTCTGGCAGGCCAGGCAATCTCGGCGCCCGATTGTCCAGTCAAAGCTTATACGTTTGCATCATCAAATGCAAACCATATTCAAACAGACCGTAAAACCGGTTGTAAACCAAGCCATAAAATTATAATGGACTCCTTCTCCAATCTACTCAGTCCAGGAGCTTAGGGCAGGGCACATGCTGAAACGAGGCCTCTTTTGAATCTGGAAAACTGGATCAGGACGGTCTCAAGACAGGGTCTCGTGCATCGTCCGGGAAACGACGAAGCATAGCTGGCTTATTTCAGCGAGTGTTTGCGTTTTAAGCAAGTCTTTCGCCATTGAACAAAAATAACGCAGCTTGTGGTTAACGCAGTTAAACGTTACATTTTGAGCTGTTCTTCTCCTGCTGCTGTCTGCCCTCCCCCATCCCCCCCATCCCCCATCCCCCCCATCCCCCCCTGCTGTCTCTAGTCCAACGCTCTGCTGGTGCGCGAGGTGGACGTGGAGAAGGTGTCTTCGTTCGACCAGCCCTACATCAGTGCAATAAAGATGCTCTGGACAGACCCTGGCATCCAGGAAGCCTACGACCGCAGGAGGGAATACCAGCTGTCCGACTCCACCAAATAGTACGTACACCCAGACACATGGAGAGAGAGAGGGGGGATGAAAACCAGCTTTCTTTCGGACTCTCCAATGTCTTTGTTTGAGCTAACCCATGAAACTGTACCTGAATGCACCGAGGTGATATCTTGTATGAAAGTGAGTATAGCTCAACAACAGCAATATCTGCGTTTAAATGTACAGGTCGTCGTGTTAGCTAAATTGTAGATGTGTTAGGGTCTTCATTAGCTTGAAACTGCTGTCAGTGTGTGCGTGTGTGCGTGCGTGCGTGCGTGTGTGTGTGATTGTGCAGCATCTAGCATGGGTGTCACCTGTACCCCCCCCCCCCCCTTCATTCCACAGTTACCTTAGTGATTTAGAGCGCATAGCGACTGCGGGGTACGTGCCCACGCAGCAGGACGTGCTGCGGGTTCGAGTCCCCACTACCGGCATCATTGAGTACCCTTTTGACCTGGAGACTATAATCTTCAGGTACTGGTGTGAGGCTCCGCCCCCTCGCCGCCGCTGCCCTCGTCGATGCCGCTGTCTCCACGCCACCTCTGCTCCGCACAGACCCCTGACGGCACGCTCTATGAGACGACGCTCTAGAACACACACACACACCACAACTGTAACCAAGCTCTGGGATCTAGAACATGGATTGTTCCATTTGGGGGTCCATTCCGAGGGGGGGGATGAGGTTGTTAAGATCGGACGATTGTTCACATCGAGTCTCATAAAGCTGCCGTCAGGGACTGTACTAACCTTCTGAGAGAGACGCGGGCCGGCAACCCACCTCCAGAGCCCTCAGGAACGAGCTCTCCCGTTAGGGCCCACAGGACTTCTCCCAGGGGGGTTACCAGCTGACGTGCTTTACTCTCTCTCTTTCTCTCTCTCTCTTCCTCCCTCTCTTGTTGTCATCCCTGTCTCTCCCTAGTCTCCAGCTACCTTAGTGATCTGGAGCGTATCGCCGAGTCGTCCTACCTGCCGACCCAGCAGGATGTGCTTAGGGTTCGCATCCCCACCACAGGGATTATAGAGTACCCTTTCGACTTGCAAAGCATCATTTTCAGGTAGAAGAGAACTTCACTTTGACTAACTCCCCCCCCCATCCCCTCCAAGTGTGTCCTCCCCCTCCCGTCTCTGTCCATGTGAACCGTTTGTTACATTTACATTTAGTCATTTAGCAGACGCTCTTATCCAGAGCGACTTACAGTAAGTACAGGGACATTCCCCCACCCCCGAGGCAAGTAGGGTGAAGTGCCTTGCCCAAGGACGCAACGTCATTTGGCACGGCCGGGAATCGAACTAGCAACCTTCAGATTACTAGCCCGATTCCCTAACCGCTCAGCCACCTGACTCCCCTTGTTGTGATGACAGAAACCATGTCGCCGCCCCTCAGCCCCAGACGGCTCCCGGATTGGCTGGCAGCTCGATTCGACGGCGTTCTTAAGTGAACCAGGCAGATCTGACATTTCTCCCAGTGTGTGTTTTTTCTGCAAAGAGAAACGATGGCGTTCTGTAGACTCGGGCCTTTTTTTGCTAGACGTGGTTCAAAACTAGACAGCAAAGCAGATCGGCGGTGTGCGTGTGGTTATTCAAGACCAGTGGAGGGGAGGGAGGGAGGGAGGAAGGAAGGGAGAGGGATTGAGAGAGGAGGGAGTGAGAGAGGAGGGAGAGAGGGAGAGAGGGAGGGAGAGGGAGGGAGAGAGGGATGAGTAGGAGGAGGACTAACAGGAGGAGGACGGAAGGAGGCGAGGGGAGCCCCCAGGACCAGGCACGGGGAGGAAAAACCGGCGCTCATGTCGCCAGGATGCAGCACACACCGCCTGTCGTTTTCCTGCAGAGAGAAAGAGAGAGAGACAAAGAGAGACAGAGAGACAAAGAGAGAGAGACAAAGAGACAGAGAGAGAGAGAGGGGGGGGGGGAGAGAGAGAGAGAGAAGAGAGGGAGAGGGAGAGGAATCCGAGGAGGTGAGGGAGAGAGAGGGAGCCTGGGGAACGAGAGTGCGATTACAAAAGAGTGCCGATCGATAGGAAGCCAGTGTGTCACCCCCTCCTACGCTCGGCGGCTCTAGAAATAACTGGCGGCTCACAGGAAGGTTGGACTGGAGAGGACCCCAGCGCTCCGCAGCTGCTGAACCCGCTAGGTGACCCGGGGTGTGAATCACCGCGTGCTTCCAGGCATCCACCTCCACCGCAGACACGTTCTCGCGTTCTAGAGAGAGAACGCACGGAGAACCCCCGCCATCTGAATGCGAAGGAACATGGCAGCTAGAGGGAACGAGGGGATTGGGGCCTTCCGTTTTGGAAAGAGATTTTGTGATGGTGGAGGTTTTCTCTTAATGACAGACTACAGGCTGTGTGTGTGTGTGTGTGTGTGTGTGAGGTGGCTGGCTGCCTGGGAGACAGCTGTAGGCGACAGCCCCTTTCACAGAGCACGTCTCCCCTCAGCTCTGTCCTCCTAATTGCCTTTTTGAAGTAGTAGAAGGCGTCGTCTCTTCGGGGTCTTCCCGCCCCGGAGCCGCCTGTCCTGGAAACCAGGTCACTCGTCCCTGCTGGAGGGAGAGGGACCTGGGCTGACGGGGAAACAGATTTATTTTACGCAGGCAAAACCAGGAGGACACCCCCCCCCCCCTCATCAGGACCTCCTTTGCTGTGTAGCGGGCGAGGCAGGAGGTGGCAGGATGTAGATGCTGTGAGGGGGAGAGACACCTCATGATGTCTGCTTCTCTTTGAGTGATCTTGCAGAGATGTGTCTTCTTCTTTTTTTACTGACGGTTCCTGGCCAGCGTGTGTGGTCAACAGTCATTTTTTTGGGGTCCAGTCTGCGAGGATAGGGATGGAGGTCAAAGTTGACTGATGGTCCCAGATGAGATGTGTGTGTGTGTGGCACGAGCA
Source organism: Thaleichthys pacificus (assembly GCA_023658055.1). Classification (NCBI taxonomy): domain Eukaryota; kingdom Metazoa; phylum Chordata; class Actinopteri; order Osmeriformes; family Osmeridae; genus Thaleichthys; species Thaleichthys pacificus. The sequence goes on from CM042859.1 coordinate 2,651,143, forward strand.
GAGTGGACGCTAGCTGGCCTGGTCTGTACTCCGTCAGAAGAGAGCCTCTCCTCTCTGTGTTTCCTCTCCTCCTCCTCCATCATCCACTGCCCCTCTTCCCCTGAGTCCCAGTCCCATCCACTGCCCCTCTTCCCCTGAGTCCCAGTCCCATCCACTGCCCCTCTACGCCAGCCCAGATGCAGCCCTGGGAGTTGATTCCGGTTTTCGGATGTCGTCAGCCCTGGCACCCCTCACGGCTGCTCTCCTCTCGCTCCTCTCGGAGGTGCTTTCCCCCACGAGGCCGAACGTGTCAAGGATCAGGCCCTTCCAGCACACCTGCATCCACTTAGTAGGGAAGGGAAGGTCTGGTTCCTGTTTACTTGTTGGGTTCAGCTTGGCGTGTTTCGACTCCCCCCCCCCACTGGGATTTGGTGCCTTGGTGTGTAAGAAGCGCCCAGGCCAAACAGGAAGTAGGCAGTTGCATCGGCCCTACGATAGGTCAGATAGAAGGGGCCGGTGGCTTGCGAGTGCAGGTTGGATGCGGGGTTCCGCCTGCAATCCTTGTGTACAAGTTGCAGTAACCGCGCAGGACGTTTAGTCACGGGTTTCGATTGGCGTTTGGAGCTGTAAATGTGCAAACGAATCCTTGTGTCCCTTCCTTCTCTCCCTCCCTTTCATGCCGCCTCGAGCCCAAGCGCTTCTACGCACTGATGCTTTCCAGGTCTCCAGGCAGACAGGACGGACGTCAATCTGAACGCACCGTGAATTACTCCGATTGTTTGACCCGTTTTGCCCGGCTTATATAACCATTTGGATTCTTCGAGAGCCACGATCTGGGGTCGTCCTTAGGCACGGTCTGAGAAGATTGACTCCTCGTCTTGTCTGCCTGTGGTGTGGGTGTGGGTTGCGTTGCATCGCCGGATGTTTCCCTTGGAGTTCTACTGTAGTTTATGTAATCCCCAGTTCCCTTGTTAAGAAATGGAACAACACCGTATAGGTGGCAGGTGAGAGTGTTGAACCTGACTCTTTAGCCCCTCCCTCTTCCTGCACGGTCATCCCTCCTCCCAGGATGGTGGATGTTGGGGGTCAGAGGTCGGAGAGGAGGAAGTGGATCCACTGCTTCGAGAACGTCACCTCCATCATGTTCCTGGTGGCGCTGAGCGAGTACGACCAGGTCCTGGTGGAGTCTGACAACGAGGTGACACACACACACATACGGAGACAGACACACACACACACAGACACACACACAGACACACACACACAGAGACACACACAGAGACACACAGACACAGAGACTCTCTCACACACACACACACACACACAGAGACACACAGAGACTCTCACACACACACACACACACACACAGAGACTCTCACACACACACACAGACACACAGAGACACACACAGAGACATACACACACACTTTCCGTCTCGTTTGTGTTGAAAGTTTTCAAAATGTATTTCCCTAAGCAGCGAGCTAGCTTCTTGGTTTCTAGCAACCCTTTGACAGATGAAATTAGGCATAATAAGATAAGCCTGTTCATGTTCGCTCCAGGACAACAAACATTCCGGTTTGTCATATGACAGGGTTTTATAAAGTGGGCCTAGCTGCCAGGGTAAATGGGGATATTCTGCATCTCCCTGCTCACATCAGAGAGCTAGCTAGGATCTCGAGTCCAGACACCTCATTCTCTCTACACACTTGATTTAGCTTGCCCAGCACACGTGAATTAACAACCTGCCTCTAAAAGTGCAAATCTACAGTTCACCAAATGCACTCTGTATGACCTCGTCTTCTCTCTGTCTGTCTCTCTCTCTCTCTCTCTCTCTCTCTCTCTCTCTCTCTCTCTCTCTCTCTCTCTCTCGTGCTCTCTCTCTCTCTCGTGCTCTCTCTCTTTATTTCCACACACACTCTCTCTCTCTCTCTCTCGTGCTCTCTCTCTTTATTTCCACTCTCTCTCTCTCTCTCTCTCTCTCTCTCTCTCTCTCTCTCTCTCTCTCTCTCTCTCTCGTGCTCTCTCTCTCTCTCGTGCTCTCTCTCTTTATTTCCACACACACTCTCTCTCTCTCTCTCTCTCTCTCTCTCTCTCGTGCTCTCTCTCTTTATTTCCACACACACTCTCTCTCTCTCTCTCTCTCTCTCTCTCTCTCTCTCTCTCTCTGTCTCTCTCCCCCTCCCTTCCTGACCGGACAGAACCGGATGGAGGAGAGCAAGGCTCTGTTTCGGACCATCATCACGTATCCCTGGTTTCAGAACTCCTCAGTGATTCTCTTCCTCAACAAGAAAGACCTCCTGGAGGAGAAGATCATCTACTCCCATCTGGTGGACTACTTCCCTGAGTTTGATGGTGAGTCCAGTCCTGGACTGTCCCAAAACCTTCAAAAAAAAGCAAGGCATTATTACACCAATATTAACACATGGAGACCGGCTCAATACCGATAATTATAGAGGCATCTGTGTAAGTAGCAACATTGGAAAAATATTCTGCGGCAATATTAATGCCAAAATACTGACCTTTCTTCATGAAGACCATTTGAATCTGTGAGCACTTACATTTAGTCATTTAGCAGACGCTCTTATCCAGAGCGACTTACAGTAAGTACAGGGACATCCTCCCCAAGGCAAGTAGGGTGAAGTGCCTTGCCCAAGGACACAACGTCATTTAGCACGGCCGGGAATCGAACCAGCAACCTTCAGATTACTAGCCCGATTTCCCTAACCGCTCAGCCACCTGACTCCGCGAGCATGGTGTGTGTCCTCCATTTGAACACTGGGGAAGGTTTGGAGACTTGTGGGCTGACTGTTTGGTTGCTGTGGTAATGTTAGTGCACAGGGACATCTTGTGGCAGGAGGGTGTACTTGCAACCGAGTACGCAGAAATGCCATCGGTTCAAACGAGTTCCGAGTACCTGGCATCAACGCATAGACTGAATGACCATTGTTGTTGATTCGTGTGGAAAAAAGTATTTTACTCAGTTTATCAGATCAGAGTTGTAACAGTATTATACATGCACTCAGAAGTTGGGTATTCTGGAATCGCCTCAAGGTGTAAATTCATGTGACCACCATATCAAAACCTATGGCCAGTTTCTAAGTGTGTGAGTGTGTGCTTGTCTTACCTTATGTGTGTGTGTTTCCATACACACCTGTGTGTGTGTGTTCTAGGTCCCCAGAGAGACGCCCAGGCAGGCCGGGAGTTCATCCTGAAGATGTTCGTGGACCTGAACCCCGACAGCGACAAGATCATCTACTCCCACTTCACCTGCGCCACGGACACCGAGAACATCCGCTTCGTGTTCGCCGCCGTCAAGGACACCATCCTGCAGCTCAACCTGAAGGAGTACAACCTGGTCTGAGGAGGAGAGGAGGAGAGGAGGAGAGGAGGGGAGGGGGTACAACCTGGTCTGAGGAGGAGAGGAGGGGGTACATCCTGGTCTGAGGAGGAGAGGAGGGGAGGAACCCTGGGCCGCGGACAGCACAGAGTGCACAAGCACACAACAAACACACACACTGGCATATATATACATATATATGTGTATATATATATATATAGAGAGAGAGAGAAATCTATGTACAAGGCACTACAGTCCGCACACGCACACACACACACACGCACTCAACATACCCACACACCATCCAACACCTTTCATCCAACACCTTTCATCCAGCCCCCATCATCCAGCCCCCATCATCCAGCCCCCATCATCCAGCCCCCATCATCTTCTAGCCTCTTGTTCTTTTATTGTTCTTGACGGGTTGGGTGAGTTCTTTTTTTCTTTTTCTCCATCCCCTGTCCCTCCCCGTAGACCCTCCTGCCCTCTCCCTGGCCTCCTGACAGCCCACCTGACCAGGGGCCGCCCTGCCTCTGCCTGTCCCCAGACCTGGCCCTGACCAGTCTGACAGGAAGAGGGGGGAGGGAGGCGGAGGGGCCGATTTGGCAGGGGGTCGCTGGTGCGCTGGGGGGCCAGGAGTGAGACCCTTGGGGGTTGGGCATCTTTGATGCTGGTGGGTTTTAATTGGAAGGAGAGACGAGCTGGAGGGAAGCCACACTGACCCGCCTCCTCTGCAGGCCTCTGGTCTGCAGGTCAGGGTGGGGGGGCTGTGGCCCTGCCAGGCCCCAAGGGATTCTGGGTCATTATTTGGGTGTACAGCACTACAGAGTATGTCAGCGGCCGCGGCGAGCCACGTGACTCTCCAGGGGGGCGGAGCTGTTTCCTCACCTCAGCGTCGAGTCACTTTGGTGAATGTAACTGTGTTTGAGCGTCAATCAAGTGGAACCTCACACACACAAAAGGAGGCAGGAAAAGAAGAAGTAGGCCCCATATTGATCTGCGTTTATGAAAGATATATTTTTTTTTTTTAATGTTCATTCATCGATTACGTTGCCGTTTTTCGGAATTCCGATGTAAATTGAATCAAAATGTTCTCCAGAATGAACGAGATGGAATCTTTCCGGTTTGCAATGTTTCCCAGAGTCCCGATGGTTCTTCTGCTTATCTCCTCCTCCGTCCTCCTCACATTGGTATTTTAACATGAACTCAGAAGACGCAGACGACTCGTCTCTCTGGATCTCATTCGATGTTATCTGTTGCTGTTAAGACTTGCCAAATTTTTCAAAAGATAATCTGTTTTGTTTCTGTAAATACAATCAAGTTAGCGGTTTCCGACGCTCCTCCCTAAATCTGCAGATATGACGAACAATCCGACGCGTTTGAAGAAGAAAAAAATGACGATCACTGAAGCCAAATGTGTACGTTTGTGTGCTGTTTAGTAGTAATTTCTTTTAAAATATTGGTTCACATACCGCTTAGTAATCAGTTTTACATTTAATTTTGCCACTCATAATTTTCTAATGAATTACAAGATTTATTTTGTACTGTGATTCTGTAGCTTCTTCTTTGTTTTCTTTGAAGGAAAAACGTGAAAAATGTGTTTTGAAGATGACAGAAATGTAATATTATAGAGCAATAGTTCGTGATTAATTGCTGCCGGCTGGCCCAAGTCACAAAATGGCCCAGCAGTTCTTAATGAGTGATCGGATATATTATTTTCTAATATTTTGAAATGGGCAAAGTAAACAGAAGTATATATTTGTTCAAACTAATTTATGGATCAGATTCATGGGTGATTTTAATAGTCTGGACGTCTTTCTGTAATCTCCCGTTAAGGAGAGATTCTGCACTGCTGGTAGGGGGAGGAGAAAACGGTCATGGGCTGATATTTTTACTTTTACTGTATATGTAGTTATATCAGTTATGAATTTGCTTGAGAATGGAAAAGATGAGTTTCTATTTAAGGGTGTTGCTTTACGCAAATGAAGGAAAAAGAAAACAGACAAAAAAAAATATCAGTGGTTACATTTTTACTGGTCTATGCTTGCATTTTGTAATTCAAGGACTTCTGTTGGGTATTGGTTATAATCCCATACTTTGTCTCCTGCTTGATAGTTATTCTTAAGATTCCAAAGCTCACGATATGTCATAATTTTTTGTCTATGTAATTCAGGTGGGTTGTCATAACTTCATAACAAGGGCTACTACTAGCTAAATTTGATATGGAATGAAAGTACTTTATGCGTGACAAAAGGAGCAAAAAGGTGCAATTCTAGCGAGTGTTGAATCAGGAAACTGGGGTGTGTTGAGGTCGGGCCGGAGGCTTTAGGCTGGCTCGTCTGGGGTTAGAGAATAAAGGCGCACAGGTTCGAATGCCAGTCGGGTGTGCAGGCACGCATACATTTTTGGATGATTTGAATTTGTGAGCAGTCCGCTTTGAGACGAGAAATACGGAATCTTTAGACTCCCTTCTTCCCAGAACGGTTTACTCTTGTGCACTCCCCAACATTGATTTCAAAGCACAGGATCGGTTAGACATGTCAACACCAGTCGTATTAAATCCTTTCGAATCCATGCAGAGGCCACCTCTTGGATGAGGCTGGAAGACTATTAATGCAACATAAGTAGAGGTTAGCTCATCCATATGCCACGGTCCATCTCTAGTGTCCCAGGTACCCTGCCAGCCTGCCAGTCATCTCATCCATGATGTCCTCGTCCACTTGGTTCGACTTTGCGGTCAGTAACGGTTGTGTTTCCATCACCTAGTCAGGAAAGTTGAGTTTCCATGGTAGACCACCTCATGGTCTTAGATAAAAGACAGGGAGGGCTTGATTCTTTTGAATTGTAGTGGAGTTATTGTAAAAAATAAAACGACAACAAAAAACTCAAAACAGCTAGACATTTACTCTGCATATCTTGTGTGGCTGGTGCCTAAAACGTAATGCCACAAGGGATGGAGACGGGTGTTTGATGGTCGATGATTGCTTGGCTGAAAGACAGACCTGCCAAGGAAGATGTATTTGGCTGGTGTCTTTATGTCCTGTATATAGGGCTTGTGGGCTATGGAGAGCGACTCGTAACATAAGGTGTGTCCCCCCCCTTAAACACTACAACATACAACAGTGGCTGTTGAGAGTATTGTCCACACTCTGGCATTTACACCAGTACAGCATTGATTGTCTACAGGATGCACTACCGAGGACAGGCCCGCAGATCTAAGAGGCCTGTTCCCTCCCATCTTCCGCAAAGGAAGTGAAATGAAGCCTGTTTTTCAAAAAACGTCAGCTTTATTTATTCGATATTGCTTGCTAACTGAAGGTACTGAGAAAACATTGAATGGATGGACGGTTGATAATGGTGTTCTAGAATGTCCACGGTTGATAATGGTGTTCTAGAATGTCCACGGTTGATAATGGTGTTCTAGAATGTCCACTGTCCTCTTAACCCTTCTGTCATTCTGTTCCTGGATCAATGCACTGAACCTAACCCTGTGGCAATGAACAGCCCTGCATTCATGCAACTTACATTTCGATTCAAGCTACTATGAGACGTGTATACACTTTTGATGGTAAATGCTTGAGGTCCATTCTAATGCAATGGATGCATAGAAATATAGAAGCTATATTTGCATCTTTTTTTGTTTTGTTTGTTTATTTAGATTTGTTTTTAAGGCTGACATTACCTGAACACATGTATTTAGGACCACTTATGATTTATTTTAAATAAGAGGTTGAAATAAACATTGTGTAGTGATGTATACATTGAAAGTAATGCATTTTGTTTTTTGTTTCTTTTTTTTAAGTAAACCAAATGTAAATTATGTACAATAATGAGTGTGCCAATCCTCTTTCTTTGTAGAGACTCTTAACAAGTGCCAATGTTGTGAAAATCATAAAAAGGACTTGTGTATTTCATGGTCCAATTTTTAAAACAAATAAACACTAAGTATGTGATTACGATATATAAATGAAAAAAGGACAATTTTATTCTGTATTTAAAATTTATGAACTGCTGTTTTTAAAAAGATATGTCATTTTAATTGCATGCGTTTGTTTAGGTGGGGAGGAAGGGTAGGTGGGTGAAAATTGTATTAATGCAAAGCCCTCTTGCAGGGGTCCTAATGGTAATTGATTTACAGTATTTTAGCCATATTTCTCTTTTGTATGTTTCATTTCAACCACTGTTGCCTGAACCTCATTCAAACATGAAATGGATTTCATAGCCTTCTACTTTGAATATCTTTTCTGTTTTAAATTGGAATAAAATTTGTTCCTATACTGTCTGTCTGACTTATTTCCATTTTGCTCTGATACCACAATTTTTTCCAAGTGCATGCAAGAATGCCCAACTAATGGATGTCCTAGTCATAAATGGGCAGTTACCGATATCCATAAGAAAGATATATCGATTATCTTAGATCACACTGATGAGTTTTGAGGTTTTGGGTCGAATTAATTATAAATTATAATGCCTCACTGTTCCACGAGAGGCGCTAGCTACTTTGTTCCAGGATAAGTACGGCGATGGTACATGTACAAGGTCAGATAGAAATGCTGTGCATAGAGGAGACGTTTGCTTGAAAATCTGTGTGGTCGCTTTTCTATGTGGGGCGTTTTGTGACGTTGCGCCTACCCTAGGAATGGACTGCCTGCCTCCTCACAACCAGCCACCACCGACTGACTGTTCAACGAGGAGCATAGCACAACATTTGACAGCTACGGGTGTTTCTATTTAGCTTAAATTTAGCTATATATGATTTGCTTTTTTGAGGCTCAGACTAGTTTATATTCTGCTTCATTTATTTGTGTAATATCACGAGGTAACTAGCCAGCTATTTTATTTGTTAGGAAGAAGCGGCTATCAACTTCAGCGAATCCGGAGACATTTTGTTATTTTTGAGAATCAAGCTTTTTTTTTTATTCTGATGCTTCGTGGTGTGTTAGCAGGGTTTTTTGACACAGCGCTAGCATAGATTTAGCTCTCTGTCATTGGCTTTATAGCCCACTAAGTGAGCCTCGATCGACTAAATCAGAGTTAACGTTAGCTATTACTGTCATTCGGATTTAAATTACCTAACATGCATAGCTAGCTGAAAGCTAGCAACAGTAATGAATCGTTTTGAGCGACGACAGCCTTTGAAGAATTAGCTAGCACGGGCCATTCGTGTGCTTGACGTTCGCAGTTCATCAACAAAGTGCTTGCAACGGGATTCGAGCAGGTAGTTAGCTGACTAACATTGCATCTATGTTTAATTGTTTAACGTCACTTGGACAAGACATTCCTAACTAATCTTAATCGACCAAAATCAGAGCGCCGCTTCCCCCGTCTGCATGAGACGAGAGCTAACAGTACAAGTAGCTTTTTAGCAATCTGGCCAGCTCGTGTGTTTTTTGATTTGGGTAGGTTGCGTTTTTGCTAGCTAGCTACGGACAAAGAGAGGACCGTCACAAGCCAGCGTTCAAGGGCCTGACTCATTCATCGTATTTGGAAAGGAAAACAATAAACAAGGAATTGACATGATGTTTCCACAATCCAGACATTCAGTAAGTGAATTTAATATTCATGTTAATTGCATGTATGCAACTAATAAACAAGTTAACTACTTTTGAAAGGACCCACCTGCAGATTTCTTGAATGGCGTACCTTCCACGCACATCTGGTTTTACAAGAAAATGCTGATTAAAATCTTAAATTATTTTCTGACGTGTTTACCCATCGAGAACAATGCACTATGACTTTATCGTCACAAGGAAGATGCACTATTAGCAAGTGTTGAATTTATTTGTGGATTGCATCATTATCGAATTGTAAAATATTGGTATTGTCCTGTTAAATTGAGACATAGGCTTAACCAAATGCAAGGCCATAGATCGTCTATGCCACATTCAGATTAGTCCAGAAGTAAAGTTGACCTATGCATGAATTAGTACAATTTCTGTGATCTGTGCATTTTGGGATGGATTTGTCGGCATTCAAAGCAGACCATCCATTTGTAACTTTTTATTTGTTGGTCCAACTTTAAATTCAGAATTCAAAAGCACCTCTAAATCACCAGTATTTGTTATTAAATATTAATGTTATCAACAAAGCAATGTGACGTGACTTGCGGAGATGATGTATGTAGTTCTTGTGGCTTGCATTGGCAAGGCTTCAGCATAGTCTAGGAGGATTTGACCGTGCCTAGAAACAAGGTGGGTTTCTGTCTCAAGGCCTGCATCTGGTCTCTTTCCCCCTAAATCTCCCGTTTCCATGGTTACAGAAACTCTAGTCCAGTGGCTTTCATGTATCTGGGGTAAACATTCCGAACCCCATGGCCATTGGATGAAACCCACACATTTTGTATGTGCAGGTGTAATTTAACCTGCCGTTTAAAATATCCTTTGCTTCACAACCAACAATGTCGCCTGTGAGGACAGTGTTGTCGTTTTCCACCTTTGTGTGTGTGTGTGTGGGGGGGGGGGGGTCGTGATGTAAAAGGAAAAAAATTAAAGCTTGGAGTTCTATGTGGGTAAACACAATTTCAAGACTATTATGTTGCCACGGTGCCGTCTCTCCATAGCAACAATTTAACGCCGTTTCCAGACACAGAAGGAGAGGAACAGTTGTGTTTGCTCAGACCTGAGCCTGAATGTCTGGTGACATGAATGGGGGGTGGGAATGGCGTGCCCTTGGAGAGAGCCTGGCTGGGCTCTGGAGGAGGCCGCGAGGCAGGCGGCCTCGATGGCAGGCGGCCTCGAGGCAGGGGGTCGAGGCTGAGAGCCCAGCCTCTGAGGTTCCCGTCCACTTCACACCTCATCAGTGTGAAGTGAAAGTAGAGAAAGTAGAAGGACTCCTAATTGTGGTGCAAGAGATCTAACTGCCTCCAACATCACCCAGCTTTCCTCTCAGACCCCGTCCACATGCTGGAATGTGGACCAGGGTGGGTCCCTCTCTCCCCCCCCCCCCCCCTCCTCATCTCTAATCACAACCACAAACGGGTACTCTTATCTCAGAGGATAAGCCTCAAATCAACTAATGACTTACCCAGAACCCTCTTTCCTTTCTCTTGAATTGGTGAAAAAAATTAATGAACGACTTGTTTTGGCTGGTTTGATCTGGGAGGGGGGGGGGGGGTGGAATTTGAAAGTGTGACAAAGTACCCAGTGCCAGGCTTCAGATACCGAGACTAAATCATCCATATTCATGTCAATGCAAGGCTGTCATTATTCTGGAGGTGTTCATCGCCCCAGGGGACGTGTGAGGGAGTGGATGAGTCTGGGCTGGGCTCTGGGATGAGTCTGGGCTGGGCTCTCGAATGCTCAGCATCCAGACCCTCCAGACTCCTCACCAGACCCTCACCTTTTCCCAAGGTGAAACCCTGAACGTTTATGCTCATCTTTTGGGTTTGTAATTTTTTTCTATACCCCCCCCGCCCCCCACCTTATTTTCTAATCCAATTGAGTGCCCTTATGCTACTTGATTGGAGTATTAAGACCCAACACACAGGATTAAAAACGGGGATTATGGATTTAGTGCGACGCTTTGCAAGAGCTTGCAGCAGTTATTTCAACCTCCCCGGAATAAGCAGTCGAGTCGTCTCTCTGCTCCTCTCTGCTCCTCCCCCCGCCGCTCGGAGACATGCCCCCCCACACCCCCCCGCCCCCCATCAGAACCCCCCCTGTACTGCTGGCTCTGCTGCCATGAGCCCTGGGCTGGGAGTGGGGTGACAGCCATAGATATGAGCGTTACAGATTAGAACCTGCAGGATGGTGAGCTGACAGGAGATGGATCATTCCCTGCTCACTCTTCACATATTGAGGGGGAGCGCACGCAGCATGTCGAGGTGTGTGTGTGTGTGTGTCCAGTCCCTCATAGAATATCTTTGAATATTCCCATCTGAGAAGGGCCCCCCGCAAACACAAGTGACACCTTCCGTCCAATCGAACGGAAAGCCAATGTTTAACGTATGATGTGTTTAAAAAAAAAAAAAAAAAAAAAAAAAAACAGTCGGGCGGTTCTTCCAGCCTGTTTGGACTGGCTGCACCTGGTGTGAGCAGGTTTACTGCATACACATTGTGACTGGCACAGATAAACAGCTGACGTGGCTGTATGACCTTTACAAACCATTTACTAGAATGTTTGCACAGTAATCTTCCATTGGGCAGAACGTGCTTGTGTGTTGGGAGCGGCTTTAAACGAAGCTTCATTTGGTTAGTTGCTCTCGTGTTTGACCCAGATGGTTTTCCTTTGCCCATATTGTTTGTTTGTTGTTGATTAATCCAAGTAATCAACAAAGCTGTCGCTGCCTGGGAAGGAGCAGAGGAATGGTGCCAGAGTTAGCAGGAACGTGCGGTTTGGAAGACGGAACCATTTTTTTTTTTTTTTTCTTTTTACAGCTACGGCCATGTCCACAGGTTGTAAGAACACACACACACACACACACACACACACACTCCCCCCTCCCCCTCCTTGTCTCTCTTTATCATGCGTTTCCTCCCAGATCTGATGGAGGCCAGGGGGCCGGGGGGTGGGGGGTTGGGGGCAGAGGGGGCACAGGCATTATTAAGCCCACTTGAATTAACAGAACAGCCCCCGGCCTTTTCTCTCCAGCCTCCAGCTGAGGAGGAGGGGGGGGGGGGCCCTAATCCCCACAGTCCCTTGTCTCGCCCATTAAACAAACTCCCTCCCGCCCCCGCTCAATCGCTCTATTACACACACACACACACGTGCGCGGAGTGGCACGCACACACACACGTGCGCGGAGTGGCACGCACACACACACCCTTCACCTCCTCTCCTAGCTTACATCTACCACTCTTTAAAGAGTGATAACCCAGACAAAAAATCTTGCATCAGGGGAAACCCAACAAAAACCCTCAGTCTGTAACCATAACATGGACAAATACTTTTTTTAATTTTTTTTATACGCTCTTGCGTGTGTGCCAGCGCACACACACACACACACACATCCTTACTGGCCTCGAGGGTCTTATCTGTTTTTTTGTTTCTGGGGAACAAATTGAATGTGGAGCTTGACACACACACAGGCCAACAGATGTCTGGGTCGTTAAGGGCAGGGCAGCTCATTACCATGACAAACACAGCCCCCCCCCCCTTCTCTCTCTCTCTCTCTAACACACACACTCACACACACGCGAGCACACACATTCACACACACACGCGAGCACACACACACACCGTGGGGGGGCTACCCTGTTGAGGGGCTGCACAGAGGCCATGGGTCACAGGTGATATTGATTTTCGCAGAGGGCCACACTGGCTGATTATCAAAAATGCTACAGGGTTGGGGGGGGGGTTGGGACCCTTTCCAAGCCCCTATTACACACACACACAAGGTAGAACATTTGCTCTCGTTTACACACACACACACACACTGCCCTTTCCCTTCCTCTCTGGGTTCATGCTGAGGTTTAGAGCTCACAAAGTTGCTCCACCCTCCAGCTCTGTGTTTTGCCATGGTTTGGAGCAACATGGCCGCTGCTTCTCTCTGAACTCTCCACATGGGGTGGGGGTTGCTTGTGTGGAAACGGGGGGGGGGGGGGGGGCTTTACGATTTTTAGACACCTGTTACAGTCTTGCATCTACTGCCTTGTTTGGATGTCTGAGCGAGAGCGAGTTTGTGTTGGGGGATGTGTGTGTGTGTGGGGGTGGCTTTACATGCCTGGTTTTTATGAATTCATAAATGATTGCCTGCCTTGTTTGTGTGGGATGGCCTTTTGTTGTCTGTATACATTATTCCGTGTGTGCGTGTGTGCGTGTGTGTGTGTGCGTGTGTGCGTGTGTGTGTGTGTGTAAAGGACAAAGCAGAGGATGGCGTGTAGAGAGTGAGAGGGGGGGGGGGGGAGGATGATGAAAAATGTGTGTGCGTGTTAAAGAGGGCACAAGCGAATTGAGTGTGTGTGGGAGGGAGCGAGAGGAGGGGGGTGTGTGTGTGGGAGGGAGAGGAAGGGTGTGTGTGTGTGTGTGTGTGCAAGCAGGGGGGGAGCAGAAGTGGAGCGGCAGCATCAGTATTCAGGAGGGGCGCTGAGGGAGGCGGAGGGAGGGAAAGGGGGGGGGGCAACCGCACCCCTGAGCAGGGCGCTGGGCTGGAACAAAGCGCCTTGGCAGGGGAGCGTTTGATTGGCCAACCCCAACCCAGGCCCCAGACCTGCCAGAACAGCACTACTGCAGAGGCCAGACAAGAGAATTAGCTGTCCTCTCTCCTGGAGACTGGGGGGCCAGAAGAAAGAGCCTGGGACAACTTAACGCCTCATCCTGCTGCCTCATCCTGCTGCCTCATTCTGCTGCCTCATTCAGACCTGGAGATCCACAATGGTCCTCACTCACTCAGGGCTGCGGTTAGCTTTTACAGCTCTTACACTACACACACACACACCTAGTCACACACACACAGCAACTCCCCTATACACACACATCTACTTCCCTACCGATCTTTTTTTTCTTTCTTTTTTTAAGACATTTTTGGAGAGAGAAAAAAACAACCCCAAAAAAAACATGCTTGTACTTTCCCTTCAAGATTTTTTTTTCTCCATTAACTCTGTGTTATCCCTTCTGAAGGATGCTGTCATCACGGGTGTTATTCAAGAATCTGTATCTTTCACTACCAGACTGGTCAGTGTAGCCTAATCGTAGAGGTCTCTCCGTGTCTGAGACAGCGACCGCAGGAACCGGTCCAACTGCAAATATCAAACACGTAACGTGAGACCAAAACCTTTCGGCGCCGATTATTGTTGCCAACAAACTACAGTTTGAGACACACAACCGGCTTGAAACTGAATCAGTTTGTTTGGGCTGTTAGCTTAGCCAGCTAGCGTCCCTAGTACGCTACGCCCTTGTTTACCAGACAACAGTGGTTAAGGAGGGACTCCCTGTCAACGTGAGCATCAGGTCGGCTGTCTTTGTCCACTTACTAGTTTCGTGAAACCTTGGGAGTCCACCCTCCGTTTGCCTCCCTCTGGACGTCTGTAAGTAACAACCTTGTTTTTTTTTACAACAAGGCATCAATCACCAACACAACCACGTTCTCTGTAATCTCACAGCCCCCTCGACTCGGCCAATTTTAATCTGCGCCATGGTTTTCCAAACCTACAGCTCTGTCGCCCTCACCACTCTCCCTTCTCTCTGACAAATTGCCCATTTCCTCTCGCCTTGCAGCCACTCGCCTTTCCTCCCCCCCCCCCCCCTCCTCTCCGCTACGGTCTCATGTGTCTGTTTATGTGTCGGGTGTATGTGTGTGTTTTGTGTGTGTCGGCATGCCCTCAATTACAGCAGTGTGTGTGTGTGTGTGTGTGTGTTGTGACTTCCAGGCTTGGCCCGTGTTCCGCTGGGCAGGGAAGCCAAGCTTGTGTTTGCAAGCGCACTTCACTGGAAGTGAGAGAAACAGCGTAATCCCTTTTAAAGCATCTTAACAAGGTCAAATCAGCTGGGCTCAGGGCGGAGGATAACACTGTCTCAGAATGAGGGTAAGCCCTGCGCTGGTCCGGGGAGATAACAATCAAATCAAATTCCTGGCCCAAACAGGATTAGGTTCCCTGTGCTGTAGCGAAAACCTTGTCCGGCGCTCAAGACGCAATTCAAGTTTCTACACAGCCTTTTCTAGCAGCTTGCCCGGGCTGTCCTTAGCGTTAGCATGGCCTCTGTGTTAGCCTGATCCTAGCACCCTGTTTGTGCTAGCATGGCCTTAGTGTTAGCCTGAGCCCTGTGTTAGCCTGGGCCCTGTGTTAGCCTGGCCCCTGTGTTAGCCTGGGCCCTTGTGTTAACCTGGGCACTGTGTTAGCCTGGGCCCTGTGTTAGCCTGGCCCCTGTGTTAGCCTGGGCCCTGTGTTAGCCTGGGCCCTGTGTTAGCCTGGGCCCTGTGTTAGCCTGGGCCCTGTGTTAGCCTGGGCCCTGTGTTAGCCTGGCCCCTGTGTTAGCCTGGGCCCTGTGTTAGCCTGGGCCCTGTGTTAGCCTGGCCCCTGTGTTAGCCTGGACCCTGTGTTAGCCTGGACCCTGTGTTAGCCTGGGCCCTGTGTTAGCCATGGTCCTTGTGTTAGCCATGCCCCTGTGTTAGCCTGAGCCCTGTGTTAGCCTGGCCCCTGTGTTAGCCATGGTCCTTGTGTTAGCCTGGCCCCTGTGTTAGCCTGGGCCCTGTGTTAGCCTGGCCCCTGTGTTAGCCATGGTCCTTGTGTTAGCCTGGCCCCTGTGTTAGCCTGGCCCCTGTGTTAGCCTGGGCCCTGTGTTAGCCTGGGCCCTGTGTTAGCCTGGACCCTGTGTTAGCAGGGCTACTACAGCTTACTGAGATGGGATATTTAGGTGGATACCTCTGTAGCAGTATATCAATAGTGTCCTACCTGATGTGTGTGTGTGTGTGTGTGCTGAAAATCGCTGAATTGCTGAAAAGCGTTTGATTTGATTTGGGTCTGCTGGGTTATAATAAAGAGGCAGAAAGAAAAGGCTGTCTTTGTGGGTGTTGCTGATCCTCTGCCTTCAGTTAAGGAGCTTGATAACATCCTGTCATTAGTAAATGATTAGAACGCCCAGCACCGATTTCAATCTCGTACCCACCACGCACGCACACAGACCGCGCGCAACACACACACACACTCCCTTTAGTTAGAGATGTAAACAGTTGGTCCTTGCTCCAGGAAATGTGTTCGTAGCGCTGCTGTTCCCTGAGGCAGGATTTAGTCTAGGATGTTTTCAGATGATGGTGTGTGTGTGTGTGTGTGAGAAGCAGTAGAATCTCATACACATACACACACACACACACACACACACACACACACACAACACACAGTAATCTCCCAGTCTTCCAACCGCCTTTTGTAGTGTGATCCGCAAAGCAGAAACACAGGATTGGAAGAGTAATCCTTATTTAAGATGGACATTATGGTTTGTACTAGATTTCACATGGATTGAACGCTGAGATTTCTTCTCCAAATCGAGGAGGGGGAGGGGGAGAGGGGGGGGCAGCAATTTACTGAAACGATGAATCCCATTTATTCACTGAAGACTGTCTCAATCGGACCCACCAGCGCACAAAGCTTTTAATGCTCTTAATTGCATCTCAAAGGAACGGGCAGAATCAAATTAGAGATTGTCCTACATCTTGGAGCTGTGTGTGTGTGTGCGTGTGTGTGTGTGTGGGCTCACACATGCATGTTTACGATTCATGGCAGTTACTGTGTGTTCGTTGTTCTGGTAACGGAGCGTATTATGGTGGCTTATCTTGCCCTGCATCGTGACGTGGTTCTTCACACACACACAGCCCCCCTCCCCTTTCTTTCTTTCTCACACACACAATTTTACACTCACACAGAGTGCAGGCACTTGCCTCCATCCACCAGATGGCACGTGTCACCGTGTTGCAGCCGTATTTCATTAACATTATGTGCATCCATCTGTCGTAGCCTCCAAAGCCCCACAGCCAAGCTAGTTCTGGTCAGCACAAGTCTACTGGCAGGAAACGGTAGTCAGGTAAATACAGGAACAAACCGACATCTCCGTAGCGATGCTTGGGAACCAGACCGTCATGCTTAGGTCTGCAGCTTTAGCTGGCATTCTGGACTAGCTCGAGCACAGATGTAGTCTGCCCAGACAGAGCTAAACACCGATGATTCAACGAACCACAGTGATGGGATGGTTTTGAAACGGGCGTGTTAGTGCCAGGGTGGAACACATGCTTCTGGGGGCCCCTGGAGCTGTCTAGAGCCAGGGTCCGGGAGCCAGTGCTGGGGTGGAGGGTTGCTCGGAGAGGCCAGGCAGCATGGCCCCTACCCCCTCTCTCTCTCAATCTCTCTCTCGTTCTCTCTTTCATTCTCTCTCTCTGTTCTCTCTCTCTCTCTCCCTTCCTCCCTCTAATTGCTCTCCGCCCTCTTTTTTCATCCCTCTTTCAGTATTCCCTCTCTCTTTGCCTCTTTGTCTCTCTATCCACCCTCTTCATTTATAATTCTTCTCTCCATCCCTCTCCCCTCACCTCTTTGTTTATTTTCTCTCTCCTCTACACCCCCCTCCCCCTCTACCCCCCAACCCCCCTCCCCTCACCCCCTCTGTCTGTCTCTGCAGTAGAGTGCTCCACCTGAGGCTATTGACTCAGGGAACCTTTGGTATTTTAAACGTTAGCATGCTGTGCTACATAGGAAGGAAATCACTTCCCCTCCTCCCAGCGCAGGGAGCTACCCGCAGGCTGGCTCCATGGTTCAGCTGGAGCAGTCATGCTGGAGTACGGAACAGTCAGTCAGTCAGTCAGCCAGCCAGCTTATCCTATCTGCCTCCCTCTCTGCATGCCTCCCCCTCCACGCCTCCACCCTGCCTCCCCCACTCCACCCTCCCTGCGTGCCTGCCTGCCTCTCTGCATGCCACCCTGCCTCCCCTCCACCCTGCCTCACCCCCTCTTCCCTCCCTCCCTGACTGCCTCTCTGCATGCCACCCTGCCTCCCCCTCCACCCTGACTCACCCCCTCTTCCCTCCTCCCTGCCTGCCTCTCTGCATGCCACCCTGCCTCCCCCTCCACCCTGCCTCACCCCCTCTTCCCTCCCTCCCTGACTGCCTCTCTGCATGCCACCCTGCCTCCCCCTCCACCCTGCCTCACCCCCTCTTCCCTCCCTCCCTGACTGCCTCTCTGCATGCCACCCTGCCATCCCCCTCCACCCTGCCTCACCCCCTTTTCCCTGACTGCCTCTCTGCATGCCACCCTGCCTCCACCCTGCCTCACCCCCTCTTCCCTCCCTCCCTGACTGCCTCTCTGCATGCCACCCTGCCTCCCCCTCCACCCTGCCTCACCCCCTCTTCCCTGACTGCCTCTCTGCATGCCACCTGCCTCCCCTCCACCCTGCCTCCCTCCGTCTGCCTGCCTCTCTCTAAGTGTCTTGTGTTGACACAAACTCGGTCTCGTCCACTGCTGTTTGCACTGGTCTTATCATGGCCGTTTGGACAGGATAATGTAAAAGAGGGGAAAAAGAGGTGTGCAGTGCTTAAGAGGAGAATCCTGCCTGCCAACTCGCTAGGCTGGACCAAAGGGACTGTTATTGTTTTAATAACAGCCGTTTGGAAAGTGCTTTCTTTTGTAACAGTGTCCGCTGTGGCAGTGTGACACATCCTCCTTTTCCCGCTTTGAGCACTTTCCATGAAAGTGGAGATCAGATGCTTCCTGTCGTCAGACCGGGAGGCTTTCTGCCCGCGTGCTGAAATATCTAACCGGATTTGGCCTCTGTGCTGATTTGGCCTCTGTGCTGAGGGGGTGTGTGGCTGTCTCTGCGGGCACAGCCGCCCACCGCCATCTTTAGGGGTGAATCCAAACCGCCGACTTGACGAATGTTTGTCGTCTTTTCCAACTGGAATCGGAATCGGAAATGGGGTTTATTCGCCATGCAAGCTCGCACACAACGAAGGAATCGACTGTGGCAGGAAACCATAAACATGTACGGAATACGAAGGTGTTCAATGTCATGGACACGTGTCTGACCTTTCCTCCTCTCTCTGTGTCTCTCTCTCTCTCTGTGTCTCTCTCTCTCTCTCTCTCTGTGTCCTCTCTCTCTCTGTGTCTCTCTCTCTTCCTGATCCAGGCTTCATCGCAGCAGCTGAAATTCACGACCTCTGACTCGTGTGACCGGATCAAGGATGAGTTCCAGTTTCTCCAAGCACAGTACCACAGGTAGGGCCTCACCCTAACCACCCTCCCCTCATCCTCACCCTAACCCCCTCCCTCATCCTAACCCCCTCCCTCATCCTCATCCTAACCCTCATCCTAACCCTCATCCTCACCCTAACCCCCTCCATCACCCTCATCCTCAACCTAACCCCCTCCCTAACCTCACCCTCAACCTAACCCTCATCCTCTCCCTAACCCTCATCCTCAACCTAACCCTCATCCTCTCCCTAACCCTCACCCTAACCCCCTCCCTCACCCTCAACCTAACCCTCATCCTCTCCCTAACCCTCATCCTCTCCCTAACCCCTCACCCTAACCCCTCCCTAACCCTCATCCTCTCCCTAACCCTCATCCTCACCCTAACCCCCTCCCTTACCCTAACCCTCATCCTCACCCTAACCCCCTCCCTTACCCTAACCCTCATCCTCACCCTAACCCCCTCACCCAGCATGCTGATCTAAGGGAGTAACGGTTGAACCCATGACAACCTGATCCATAACAACACAAACATCTCACACAGGGCAGGCCCACGCAACTGGACACATTCGAACACGACCGCTAACCGAACGCGCGCGCGGTTCGATACAGAGAAAAGCACTTTGTCCAGTGTCTGTGAGGAAACACGCGAGAGCCATGAAGAGTGAACCGTCTCTCCACATGCCCCAAGAAAGACACCTTCCTGACACCTTTTAGTTGTCAGTTGGGAAGACAAGGAGATGAAAGTGGGACAGTTTTTTTTGGGGGCTCTATTTTGGACTCAGACTTGATCACTTGGAACCCTGCATCTCTCCTACGAGGCAGAAACCAGCTGTTTTCTAGCCGTCGTGTTAACGGCGGTCCTTGAGTAGATTATTATTATTGTATTTTTTTTACAAAGCCAAACCCAACATGTACGTCCTCGTCGAGGACCTGGTAATTAATTTAGCGCTTGGAAAAAATCCAGATTCCAATCGCTCCGTTTGATTCCTCGCGCTGCCGCGCCGACCATTTTGGAGGCGTTTTCATCAGTGGGAGTCATTTCCTTGTTTGGCGTCTTGGGTTTTGAAGCGGGCCTTTCACAGGTACCCCCCCTCCACCTTTAGAGGGTGAGGTTCCTCCCCCCTGCTCCTCGGAGCCAGATGAGGGAAGGATGGAAGGGGGCCCTGTTTGAACCCCCCCCCCCCCCCCCGCTGGGCTGACAACTGTCTCCGTGGTTGCAGCACGGCCGCCCAGCCATTGGTGTGTGTGTGATTCCCAGGGCGGCGGTGGCCCTGCCTGTCGTTTAACCTCCTCCCCCCCCTCCCCCCCCTCCCCCACCTCCCCCCCCCCCCCCCCCCCCCCCCCCACCCACCTCCGCACGGCAGTTGAGAGAATCCCTTTTTGTCTGGCGCAGCCTGACGATGTCTGCAGCGCTGGAGGGAACACACCAGGCTTTGTAGGAGGCTGTGTTCAGGCTTCTCACAGGAAGCGGGGCGGGCGCCCGAGCTCCGCAGCCAACGCAGTAAACTGTCGCTCCCGCCCCCCTCACATGCATAAATAGATCAGGGAATACATAAATCAAAATAAAGATGACAGCAGGAGCGATTTAGAGGCGGAAGGAGCAGCAATAAAACTCCATCAAAGTGTCGTTTGAGAGCTCCTGTGAGCCGGGGGGGGGGGGGGGGGGGGGAGGGCTGCCTCAGCCTCAGCCAATCACAGCCCCACAAAGCCGATCCCCCCCCCCCGCTCCGGCTCAGGTAGGCAGGCAGCGGGGAGGCCAGTCGCCATGACAACGGCAACATATGTATGTGGGTCTGGCTGCTTCCAGAGACCCCCTTTTTTTTTTTTTTTTTTTTTTTTTTGGAGGGAATAGAGCGATTTGGATAAGTGGAGGCTGCAGGCTAAGAGAGAGAGAGAGAGAGAGAGAGATGGAGAGCGAGCAGGGATAGATTGATAGAGAGGGAGAGGGGTAGAGAGAGAGAGAGAGAGAGAGTAGGAGGGCATGGGGGGGGGGGGGGGATGTGGTTCTATCCAGCTCTCCCCCTGGGCACCTGGTTTGGTCTGGGGAAAAACGGGGGAAGAGTCGTAGAATGACAATGAGGTCATTACTCTCTGATCTCCTCACCTGGGCGGCCTCTCCACCGCTCGTCCTGATTGGCTCCCCGACGTCAGGCCGCCGGCGACCACGCCGCGCCTCCCACCACCAAACCCTGCTCTTAATCACGCCGCGCGCTCCGTCCCGCAGAACAAACACCCCCGTTTCCAACCGCCGTCTCCTGCGTCCCCCCCTCCCCGCCCCTCCGCCAGGACCGCTCCCCCGCTCGTATCCGCGTTCATCGGCTCTGTCCTCCCGGGGCGACGGCGCCCGTGGAAGCACAGGGAACGCCCGAGCCCCCCTGGTTTGTGACAATCGGTGTGACAGCGCTGACACGGCCTCCTTTGTCCTGTCATCCTCGCGTGGCGTCAGCTGCCCGCGCCGCGTGACATGATTACAGCTAATGGCTGTCTGCAAGGAGTCACTGAATAGCTGCACGCTCACACACTATATTTAAACATGCCATGTCTATGTCTCTCTCTCTCTCTCTCCTTCTCTCTCTCTCGGTTTCTCGGTTTCTCTCTCTGTCCTCCCTCTCTCTCTGTGTGTGTCTCTCTGTGTCTCTCTCTTCTCTCTCTGTGTCTCTCTCTCTCTCTGGTCGTCTCTCTCTCTCTGTGTCTCTCTGTCCTCTCTCTCTCTGTCTCTCTCTCTGTGTCTCTCTCTCTCTCTGTGTCTCTCTCTCTCTGTGTGTCTCTCTCCCTCTCTCTCTCTCTCTGTCTCTCTCTGTCTCTCCTCCCTCGTTTGCCCTGCTCCTGCGTCCTCCCTCCCACACCAGAGTTATTCAGAATGACAGTCCTTCCCGGAAGGACACCTGATGGGGGAGGAGAGGAGGAAGAGGGTGAGAGGAGGATGAGGGTGGAGTGTTCGTCCTCGTCTTCTCAGAAGGTGAACGCTCATCCGGAGATTGTAACAAGGTTGTGTCGTCTCTCTCTCTCTCCCCCCCCCTCTCTCCCTCCCCCCTCTTCTCCCTCTCTCCCTCCCCCCCTCTCTCCCCCTCCACAGTCTGAAGCTGGAGTGTGACAAGCTGGCCAGCGAGAAGTCAGAGATGCAGCGCCATTATATCATGGTGAGAGTGTGTGTTGGTGAGAGTGTGTGTGTTGGTGTGAGAGTGTGTGTTATTGTGACATAGATAAAGTCTCTACCTTTTGTCTCTTATTCTCCATCTCCCCTGCTTTCTGACACACTTCTTCATTCTCTCTCTCTCTCTCTCTCTCTCTCTCTCTCTCTCTCTCTCTCTGTCCCTCCCTCACTCTCTTTCCTTTCCTGCGTTTCACTCTCTCCCTTCCTCCCTCTCGCTCTTGTGTCTCTCTATCTCTCCCCCCACCCCCCTCTCTCCTTCATGTGAGGTTGTTCAGGCTGTCTCTCGCCCTCCTCTCTCTGTCTCTCTCCTCATCTCTGGTCCTTTTGTGTCGAGTGCCCTCCCGCTCCCCCCACCCTCCTGCGCTCACACGCGCGTGCACACACTCGCACACACTCACACACACACTCCCTCACACACGCTCCACCTCTCAACTAATCTCATTGTCTCTGGCCAGGCCTGTGTAGCTGTCTGATATTCTGCCTCTAATTGATCCGTTGACTGGCGTAATCTCATCTAATCTGTGACGCTCTGCTCGCGTCTCCATCGGCAGGGCCCGCCCCGACCCCGCCCCCCCCACCCCCCGCCCCCCCCCCTCCTCTAATAGCCTATCGTGTTCCTCCTCTCCCCCTCTCCGCCGCCAGTGAACGCTCGCACCTCCATTTCCCCGGCGCTGTAATTGCTTTAGGGACGTGCCGTTTGGATAGTCTCTCTCTCTCCCCCCCTTCCTCTCATGCGTGTGTGTGTGTGTGGAACATGTGTGTGTGTGTGTGTGTGTGTGTGTGTGTGTGTGTGTGAACACGTGTGTGTGTGTGTGTGTGTGTGAGAGAGAGAGAGAGAGAGATCTCTGTGTTGTTTGTTTTACAGTGGCAGAGTCCATGCCCCTACAGACAGAGTGGGTGATTAACAGGCTTAATGCTTAGCTGGTGGCTGTCTCATTTACACAGAGCACACACACCACACACACACACGCCACACACACGCACACACACACACACACGCGCCACACACACTTACACACACGCACCATATGCACTTACTCCAAGATGCACACACACACACACACACATACCATACATGCCATGCATATGTTGTGTTGATCGTTGTCTCAGTATAGTAACGGCTCATCTCTGCTTGTCTTGCAGTACTATGAGATGTCAATCATTATCAACACACACACACACCGAGACAGATAGATGCATCAATATCAACACCACGCACACATACACACCGGGACAAATAAATCATTATCCACACACACACACAACACACACACACACACAGAGGTGTGTAGACAGAGGTGTCACCATGCATTCTGTATGTAACTGTAGATGTTGTATACATCTGTGGATGTGTTGGATTCTAACTGGTTCCTATCTGGTCTTCTTGCAGTACTATGAGATGTCGTACGGGCTGAACATAGAGATGCATAAGCAGGTAAGAAATCCCCACCTGCCTCCTCCAACACCGGCCGTCTGAACACATGTTCTCCTCATCATCGCCCTGCCCCGGCCCGGCTCCCAGCTCCAGGTTTAGCCCCGCGCCGTCCACACAGGACCGGGGCCCTGTCAGGGGGCTGCTCCGGAGCCCCGCTGCCCATAGATCAGGGAGCGGGGCTGGGGGCCGGGGGAGTAATTTATGCCCAGGCTGCTGAAGGAGGAGCGATGGGCCTCCGCGGGGCCCGGCCTTATCTCTGACCTCGTCTGGCGCTGCCGGCTCCGGGGGAAGATTGACGGCTCGACGCTGACAGCCATACTGGGAGAGCTGCACACGCAGTGAAAAATGGAGGCGCGCACAACACACACACACACACACACACACAGCCGTGCTCAGCCTCATGAGCACAATTCATCACACCCCCACCCCCCTCCCCCTTCCTTTATCTGACAGGGATGAAATATTTAGAAATTCAGAGGCGAGGAGTGTGCGTGTGTGTGTGTCTGTATTGGTGTGTCTGTGCGTTGGCGTGTGGGCATGTGTTTTTTCCTGTGGTGTTGCCGTGTATCGGTGCGCGTGCGTGTGTTTACGGCGTGTGGGTGTGCGTTGCCGTGTGAGTGGGTTCAGATGAACGCTATGTTCCATTAGAGAGTTGAAATTGAAGGGGTGTGTAGAAAACGAGTGTCGAGCAGCATTCAAGTCTGGGCTTTGTGTACCGCGAGCTCCCCCTCCTCTCCCCTCCCTCCCCCCCTCCCCCCTCTCCCTCTCCTCTCACCTCCCCACCTCCCTCTCCCCTCCCTCCCTCTCCCTCCCCCCTCCTCTCCCCTCCCTCCCTCTCCCTCCCTCCCTCCCTCCCTCCCCACCTCCCTCTCCCCTCCCTCCCCCCTCCCTCTCCCTCCCTCTCCCCTCCCTCCCTCCCCCCTCCCTCCCCCCCTCCCCCCTCTCCCTCCCCCCACACCCCCTCTCCCTCCCTCCCTCCCTCCCTCCCTCTCCCCTCCCTCCCCCTCCCTCTCCCTCCCTCCCTCCTCATCCTCTCCCCTCCCTCCCTCACCCTCCCCCCTCTCCCTCCCTCTCACCCTCCCTCCCTCTCCCCTCCCTCTCCCCTCCTCTCCCCTCCCTCCCTCCCCCCTCATCCCTCTCCCCTCCCTCCTCTCCCCCTCCGCTCTCCCTCCCCTCCTCCCCCCCTCCTCCCCCCCCTCCCCCCTCTCCCCTCCCTCACCCTCCCTCCCTCTATCTCGCCATCTATCCATGGATGTTGTCTGGCCCTCCAGCAGGGGACCTGGAGACAGTTTAGTGCAGGATTGGGGATGTATTGAATTGGTGTGTTGTGTGTTGTTGCAGTGTCTTTGTCTCCTTGTTTTTCATCTGTTCCGTACAGTGTCTCTCTCTTCGCTCTCTCTCTCTTTTCCCCTTTATCTCTCTCCATCTCAATCTCTTTCACTCTCTCTCTCTCTGACTCTCTCTTTGTCTCTCGCTCTCTCTCTCTCTCTCTCTCTCTCTCCTGTTTCTTTCATTTCCCTCCATTGTACTTGCGTGTGACTGTGAGGGTGCGCGTCTGTGAAGGGGCTGTGTGCTCGGCGAGTACGTTGTGAGCAAGTGTGTGCGTGCGCGCGTTACCTGTGTGTGTGTGTGTGTGTGTGTGTGTGTGTGGTTAAACCGTGCCCATCCAGAGAAGAGAGGCAGAGTGTAGTGTCAGTAGAACAGAGAGGTATTAACTGAGAGCGCGCTGTGTCAGGTAGTCTTTCTAATGATGGAGAGATGAGAAGGGGAGCGTTCATCTGAGCCGTGCCCTGCATGAGCAATGAGCAGCAGGAGACCTCTTCTCTCACATCACCCGGAATTAGAAACTAACTCAATTACCACAGATTTGCATATATGAGTTGGTATGGTAATACCTTTCCCAATATGATGTGATACGGTTGTGTGTGTGTGGCTCCACGCCTGAGTGTGGTGTGTGTGTGTGTGTGTAGCTCAATGCCTGCCTGTGCCCCCGTGGCTGTGTGTCGATGGGTTTGAAATTGTGTGTTCGTGGAGGGAGTTGAATGAGGCTAATGTTCTGTGCTTCCCTCCTCCTCCCTCTCTCTCTCCCTCCCCCCTTTTCCTCCTCTCCCTCTCTCTCTCCCTCCCCCTTCCCCTCCTCTCTCTCCCTCTCTCTCTCCCTCCCCCTTCCCTCCTCTCTCCTCCGGCAGGCAGAGATTGTGAAGAGATTGAACGGATATGCGCTCAAGTCCTCCCTACCTGTCCCAGGAGGTAAACCACCCCCCCCCCCCCAGCCCAACCCCCTGCCCCCCTACCTAAACACCATTACCAACCCCCTCTGCTGGAATGAGATCACTCTCATTTGACCCTCCCCCACCCCACCCCCCCTTTTCCCCCCCTCTCCTTTTCTCGACCCGTGTCGGTGCCTTAATCACCCTCTCCTCCACCCTCCCTTCCCCTCTCTCTCCCCCTCCCTCTCTCACCTCCCACTACCAATACATCCAGCCATAACTCATGTGTGAGCTGAGATGATGGACCCTCCCTGAACTGATTACCCCTCCCCCCCTTATGACAACCCTGGAGGGCAGGGGGGGGGGGGGTCATTGATTCTGCATCAGGGGGAATCTTAGAATGGGAGAGGAGGAGGAGGGGGGGGTGTTAACTGAGTGGGTGAAGACCCTGGAGGGTCAGTGTTGGAGTATGGATCTAACCTCCCCCCCCTCGGGGTGTTTCTGTTCCCCAGCACCAGCAGCAGGTCCTGGGGGCCATCGAGCGGGCCAAGCAGGTCACCCCCTCCAGAGATGAACTCCATCATCAGGGTAAGCTACTCCTGTTCCAGACCCCAGGGGCCACTCTGTCTCGGGGCCCCAGCCCTCTCTGGGGGCCCCTGCATGTCTGGTGCCCCCCCATGGGGGTAACTCCAGACAACAGTTGTATATTCATGTACAGTTTGTGTGTACTGTACCTCCGTGTGTTAGAGATGGAGGGGGGGGGAATCGATATGGTTCAGTATCGCGATTCTTTCTTTCTGCGATATTTTATCGTCACTCCGATTCCAACATAGATTTTTGGGTCATTGATACGTAATATATCGGTAACGTGAACGTTGGTAGTTGGGTTGGCAGGCAGGATTCTCCTCTTACCTGTGTTTGAGCTGCGTGTGTGTGTGTATCTCTGTGTTGTGTGGTACCTCTTACCTGTGTTGAGCTGCGTGTGTGTGTGTTGCCCGCATGCAGCAGCTCCAGGCTCACCAGCTGTCTCAGCTCCAGGGTCTGGCCCTGCCCATGACCCCCCTGCCCCTGGCCTGAGCCAGCCCAGCTGCCGGCCGTCACCTCCTCCTCCGGGCTCTTCTCCCTCTCCTCCATCCTGGCCTCCCAGGCCAGCTGGCAAGGAGGAGGAAGGCGTCCCGCGAGGGGGCCGACAGCCACCGCGAGGAGGATGGGGGACAAGTCCGACTAGCGCTCTCCCCTCTCTCCCTGCCCTCCTCCCCCCTCCTCTCCTCCCTCCCTCCCTCCCTCCCTCCCAGCGCTCAGTCTGGCCTCCTCCCCCCATCAGAACCTCCAGATTGGGCAGCATGGAACAGCTGGCTTACTGGACTCCTGTTCTCTCTCCTGCTCACCCCTTTCAAGCTCCCTGAAGTTCACCGGCGCTTGGTTTACACTTTCTTCGGTTCTCTCTCTCTCTCTCTCTTTTTGTTTCTGTCTTATATCTTTTCGCTCTCTTTTTCTCTCTTTTTGGTCTCTCTCTGTTTCTCCCTCTCCCCTTCTCTCTCTCTCTTTTTCTCTCTCCCTATCCAATGCTGTTGCCATAATTTCACATACTCAGAATTGTGTACAGTGTTGATTCTTTTAATATAACAATCTTTTTTTTTT
>CM042859.1:2678605-2767591 GCA_023658055.1 Thaleichthys pacificus
ATGAGGGGCTTTGATGGTGAGTGCTGCTGTCGTTCCGGGGGGGGGGGGGGGGTGGAGAGGGGGGGAGAGTGGGGGGAGAGTGGGGTTAACCCCTCCAGGTGTGTGGGTGTTCAAATTACATCTAAATTAATATTAATGAGCATTCCCCCTTTGCTGTAAACCAATGTGAATGCCTAACCCTCCTTTCACCCCACCCTCTTCCACCACCGCACCCCTCCCCCCCCTACTTCTGTCCCTCCCCCTCTCTCTCCCTACCCCTCCCTCCGTTTCCCCCCCCCCTCCCTCCCCTCTCTCTCCCTCCCTCCCCTCCCTGTTTCCCCCCCCCTCCCTCCCTCCCTGTCCCTCCCTCCCTCTCTCGTTCCCCCCCCCCTCCCTCCCTTCTCTGTCCCTCCACTCCCTCTGTTTTCCCCTCCCTTCCGTTCCCTCTCATATGCAACAGACAAACAGCAATGACCCACACCCAGCTTGACAGTGTAGCTACTTTCATCATCTCTCAAGGGCTTGTTTCCACACAACACACCACACACACACAACCACACCACACACACACAGCTGGGTCACACGACTAGAACGGGGAGAACAAACAGAGTGTTCTTCGACTCACTTGTGGTCCGCTGAGTGCGGGCAGACGGTTTACAGTAAAGAACCACATGTGTACACAGCACCAACCCACACCAACCCACCACAACAGCTAGGCCACACCACACACACACACACACGCACCACACAACCAAACCACAAACCCTCATGCTGACATACCAAACGCACCACGGTCTAAAACATACATACAGCCCTTACAAGCCTCCCGCTGCTAAATATGTACGAGTGAGTCACACGGCGCTCTTCACAATACAAATGTCTCACTGCCACACGCTGCTGTTTAAGCGAAACGGTGTGTGTGGTGTGTGTACATATGCACGTGTGTGTGAAGTAATGGGGGGGGGGAGGGGGGTGTGGGGGTGTGGTGTCGTGCGCTGCGCGCGCGGAGAGAGAATTACAGTAATGAGAGCTCTGTGTCAGCAACTCCTCCTGTCTCCTGTCTGCTGATTAGAGGCTGTTTAAATAGCAGCTGCAAAACACACACACCGTCCAAATACACACACAGACAACGAAAAACAAACACACACACACACTCGTGACAGGCACACACATGCAGGCTGCTCACAGGGAGGGGCCAGAAGCTCCAGCCATGGAACCACCCACAACTCGGATTAATTAACACTTTCCTCTTCCAGAAGGATCACATTACATGACCACAGCCTGAACACTGACCCTCAACCCCACGACGTCAAAATAGCCCTCTCTGAAGGCTGAGGGCTCACAGGCAGGGAAACGAGCACAGACCGTCACACAGGAACCCACACACACACCACACCGTCACTGCACAAACCACACACACACACACACACACACACACAGTCCCTTCTCACACAGACCCCAAAAACACACACACACACAGTCCCTTCTCACACAGACCCAAACACCACACACCAACAACTGTCCCTTCTCACACAAGACCCAAAAACACACACCCACACTGTCCCTTCTCACACAGACCCAAAACACACACACAAACACACACACACACACACACTGTCCCTTCTCACACAGACCCAAAACACACACACACACAGTCCCTTCTCACACAGACCCAAAACAACACACACACAACACACACACACTGTCCCTTCTCACACAGACCCAAAAACACACACCCACACACAGACGTAAACATCACACACAATCAACAGCTCTAATCCCCGTACGTCCGTCTTATTCCGGAGTCCTAATCCACCTGAGCAACGGCAGTCAGGCTGCTGCCACGATCAATGGAGCCAAATACTCTCTTAATCCCTGCTATTCCTAGCTGCGATCTGGGTATGCAAGTGGATTTGGGCAGCCTACGCTGGTGTGGGTGTACGTCTGTGTGTGGGCATGTGTGTGTCTGTGAGAAAGTGTGCAAATGTGTGTGCGTGAGAGAGACAAGACCGTGGTGTGTGTGTGTGTGTGTGTGTGTGTGTGTGTGTGTGTGTGTGTGAGAAAGAGACAGCATTACCTGCAGTGGGACTATGTGTCAGTGTCAGACGAGCGAGGGGTTGATCTCCGGGGCGAGTGGCTGGGTCAGAGGAGACCAGCAGCTTGCCTGTCTGCACTGCCTGCTGCAGACGGACATCCCATAATCCACTAGACTGGTGTTCTGGCCCAAACACACTTTGCGTAACACCCCCCTGGAGAGCTCACAGTCATTCTGGAAATCCCAGTTGTGCGAGGCCTCGTCTTTCCTCGAGCGCCACACGGAGCACATTTCCGAGATGCTGTAGCTGAGATTCATAAGATCCCAATTACAGGAAGCCTGTGCGGTTGCCCAATCTTTTGTTGTGTTTATGTTTGGGCTCCATTGTATCTCTTCAGATTGCTACATGGTCAGGTATGCTAACTCAGAACTAAAAAAGCCCAAACACATGTCCATGTACGAGGTCTCTAAACCGGATTCTCTTGAACAGTGTTCCCAGGACTGTACGCCAATGTTCTAGAGTACCAGCGTTCTAGAGCCTATGCACCAGCGTTTCTAGAACACGTACGCCAGCGTTCGTAGAGCACATGCACCAGCGTTCTAGAACACATACGCCAGCGTTCTAGAGCACATACACCAGCGTTCTAGAACACATGCACCAGCGTTCTAGAACACATGCACCAGCGTTCTAGAGCACATACCGCCAGCGTTCTAGAGCCTATAGTCCGGTATACTAGGCACCTGTGCCCTGGTGTTCTAGGGCCCAAGTGTTCCGGGGTGTAAGCCCCAGGCGCTGGCAGGCAGGCCGGTGGAGCTTGCTCTAATTGGAGCTGCAGCCTGGTGCCAGCGCTGACGAGTGTGGTGCGACCCAGAGGAATGCCTGGAATCACACAGCCAGGCCGCCGTGTTTGGACTGGGGCGCTTTTGAGCCCGCGCCCGGGAGATGGGGGGAGGTTTGTGGGTCTGGGAGGGAAGAGGGGGGGGGGGGGAAACAATAGAAGTTTAGGAAGAGGGGGGGGGGGGGGGGGGGGGGAGGGGAGAGGCGATTCTGGCGTGGGGGGATGAAAGCGGGGAGAGGGAGAGGGGGGGGGACCCTGTGAAGGTGTGCCAAGGGAACAGAGAGAGGCGCTGGGCAGGCTGGGACACCACGGAGAGCCACTGTCCCACACTCGGAGCCAGTCAGGCCTGCCCTGGGATGGGCTGGACACATTCCTCCATACCCCACACACAGGTGTACACACACACACACACACACACACCACACACCAACACACACACACACACGCACCCACACCACACACTCATTGACTGCAAACATACTTACAGACTATTGCGGTGGAATTATCTATCCACCCCAAAAGTCCCGTTTGGAAAACAAAAACACACCCACACACCCAGTGTTGAACTTGTGCTCAGGAAAGCATAACTACGCATGGCCAAATTCTCAAAAGGATAGTGCCTTTGCAACACACCGACACTTGTAACACTTCATTTACGGTTAACAATATCCTCCAGAGACGAGCGAGGGTCCCTTATGTTCCATAAAGGAGGAAGTGATGGCCTTCATAACTTCACTGTATGAGCGGCTTGACCGCCCATTTCCAGGGGTTGAGGTTGGGGCTAACGGTCGAGGGGCTAGGCTAGGGCACCCCAGGGTTAGAAGCTTGTGTCTTAGTCCCAGCGCTAGGTCCAAAGGACATAGTTCTAGGGGTTAGGACTAGGGTTCTAGGGGGCAGTGGTCGTGTACCTGTGGTACTGTGTCTGCAGGAACTGGAACTCCTCCTTGATGCGGTCCAGGGTCTCTGGGTAGGTGAGCTTGAGGGACTGGGGCGTCCCCGAGGCCGCCGCCGCCGCCGAGGACCCGGGGGGTGGCTGGAGAGGTGCCTGCAGAGAGAGAGAGAGACGTGAGAACAAACATCATGACCCCCCCGCCGCCCTGGTCAGTGCCAGGTCTGCACCGCCCGCATGGAGCTCCAGAGGACATGTCCATCTGGGAACTGTTCAACCAGCAGGCGTCGACGACGTGTTCAGGTCCATCCAGGAGAGGGGAGAACCTCCCACGTGAGAGGAGGAGGAGAGGAGGAGGAGGGCATCCGGGAGCGAGGAGGTCTCCAGAGGCACTTAACTCTTCCAAATGAAGACACTTGTCCAAAGTGAAGGCTGGCTGGAGGAGAAGAAAGGGGAGAGGGTGGGGGGGGGGGG
Source organism: Thaleichthys pacificus (assembly GCA_023658055.1). Classification (NCBI taxonomy): domain Eukaryota; kingdom Metazoa; phylum Chordata; class Actinopteri; order Osmeriformes; family Osmeridae; genus Thaleichthys; species Thaleichthys pacificus. The sequence goes on from CM042859.1 coordinate 2,682,822, forward strand.
GGGGGGGGGGGGGGCGCGTCGGAGCAGTCCTTGCTCTCTGCAGGGTTCACAGCAATTAGGAGCCAGGGGCTTTGGGGGTGGGGTGTTGGGGGTTATGCCACGAGACAGGCAGACAAAGGGGTTTGTGGCGCTAGGCTGAGGGGCTGACGGGGCTATCTGTCAGAGAGGCCTGCTGGCCTGCTACTGAAGCTGACTGAAGGAGGACACACACACACAGGGGAGGACACACACACACACACAGGGGAGGACACACACACACACAGCCTCAGTGGAGCTGGACACAAGATGGAGGCCGAACGTGGACCCGACCAGTGACGCCAGGGTTTCCAGGACTTGTTGAGTGGCGACAGTGATATGGCTTGCGGGGAGCCGCATGGCTGGTGTACAACAGAGAGCACGTCTGTACAGCGCTGGCAGGGCACGAGAGACACAGCCAACATGTGTGTGTGTGTGTGTGTGTGTGTAACTGGGAGAATGTTAGCCAGCGACAGGGAGCTCCACAGAAAGGCCAGGCTTGAGAGCAGAGGGGAAGGTGAGGGGGTCACAACGACCAAGAGGAGGAGGATGAAAAGGAGGAGAGAGGAAAGACACATTGGAGCTGATCTGGGCCCAGCAGGCAGGCAGAGAGGGAGGGAGGGAGAGAGAGAGGGAGGGAGAGAGGGAGGGAGGGGGGAGGGCAGTTCATTGTTCCAGCCTCTAACGAGCTCCTTTCCCTGCACTCCGACTCAATCTGCCGGCTACATCCCCCTCTCAGAGCAGAGGCAGGGGCCCACACACACTCATTCCTCTCAGGCACACATTCATGTACACACACACACACACACACACACACTCCTCTCAGGCACGCACACATTCATGTACACACACACACTCCTCTCAGGCACGCACACATTCATGTACACACACACACACTCCTCTCAGGCACACGTTCCATGTACACAGACACACACACACACACACAGACCAATTACTCTTCACAGGGGAAAGGCGCCTCAGGAACCTGAGCATCAAGGCCATTTTGAAGGAGGAGGAGGAGGAAGGGGAGGGGGGAGAGGAGGGGGGGATAGCATACTTGGACTCTCCTTTATCTCTCTCCCTTCCCTCTCTCTCTCTCTCTCTCTCTCTCTCTCCCCTTTTCTTGTGCCAGACTACAGCGGTGTGCACCAGAGAACAGGTGCACAGAGCAGCTTCATCCCCAGAGCTGTGGACGAGTGTGGGGGGGGGGGGAGGGGCGGGGAGGGAGGCTGGAGGGGGCGAGGGCTGGAGGCTGGCCCAGCCCAGAGGCCCAGAGCGGAGTGGACCGGGTCTGCATCCAACCAGGGTGGAAAGAGATTTATTGAGAGGCAGGAAACTGCTGGCTGGCCTGCCTTCTGCTGGGTCAGGCTTTCTGGGCTCTGACGCAAAAGAGGTGTGTGTGTGTGTGTGTGTGTGTGTGAGGGGGGGGGGGAGAGGGCGTTTTCCCCATGATTCATGCCAACGTCAGAGACGCAGGCCCGTCATCAGGCCCTCCTCGGCCACGAGAGCCCCCCTCCCCCGCGATCAACCGGAAGGTCAGCTGCTCCGTCGCCCTGATGGGGGTCGGAGGTCACAGGGTCGACCCCCCCCCCCCCCCACTCGAGTGACACCGCCACTCGTGTCGGCGTCGCGCTGTACGGTATTTACGATACAGAGAGCACACGTTCCAACGCTTCGTTGACTGATGAATTGATAAGATGGGAGGGGGGCAGGGGGTTCTGCATTAACCCGCAGGCTAAAGCCCATCAGAACAGGGGTCACGGTCAACTATCGCACGAGTCGCCATTACACGGCGTCCGCCTCCTCTCCAAACGCGCGCGTTTGAATCCGTCCCTGGCTCCTTCAGCCCAGGAAGGCCCGAGTCAATTGTAGTGATTAAATCTGGCCCTGCTGAAGCTGGCTGGGGTGGCGTGGAGAGTAATGGCAGCGCTAGCCCGGGGCCCAGTAATGGCTGTAATCAGGCCCATGGTTCATCCAGGAGGCCTTTAAATAGGATAGGAGGCCCGAGGAGGCTTCACGTGATCGGAGGACTGGGAGGGACCTTCTGCCAGCGCAGTCTGCTCCAAATTACAACCACCTTCTCTCACGAGGTCTGGCTGCTATTATGTGTGTGTGTGTGTGTGTCTGTGTTACACGCACGCGCGCATCTGATCACGCACACGCGCATATGGTCGCACACACACACACACATTTATATAAGCATGCACGCACACTTTCAATATGGACTCACACACACACATATATATATATATATATGCATATATATGCACACACACACAAACGATCGCACACCCACACACAGTCTGACGGCCTGATGGCCTGTCAGCGCAGCATTCCCTGAATGCAATCAATGTTGTTTTGATTCCAGTTCCTTCTAATTACACTGAATGCCGGTAAACCTCAATGACCTCACATCTCCCCACCTCTCTCTCTCCCCCCCCCCCCGCCCCGCCCCCCCCCCCCCCACACACACACACACACAAACACCAAAGGTGAACTCCCCATCATCTACAAATTAATAGCTGCCATATGGGAACCTCACCCAGATGAGGGGTATGGTTTGACTTTAAAACCCCCCCACATCAAGCCCTCCCCACTGAGGAGCAACGCTGTGAGGTGTTCACACAGGCAAACACACCGACAAGCCTTCTAACGAGCCTTCATCTCCGCACTCCCAATCCATCAAGACGTCGCAGGCTTGGATCTCCCCCCCCACCCCCGCCCCCTGCACATATCTGTGGATTAAAGCCCCAGCTAAGGGAATACATCATAAATGAATATGGAACAAGCAACATTTATAAAAAGGACAACAAACACCTGTGTAACCGCATTGAGGAAAATACCAGGCGTCAATAGTCATGCAGGTGCGCCCTTCTGCACGAGTACACGTTTCTCAATTCTCATTTGCATTGCAATGTGACCAGGTGGGATTGTGGGTAGGGTGGGGGTGCAGTGGTCCTGTCAGTGCCCCCCATCCTCCTCCCCCCCCACCCGCCCCCAGCTGTTACCGTGGTGCTGTCTACCTGTTTGGCCCATTAGCCGGCCTGCTAATTACCCTCTGCTTTCCCACAGAGTCAATCGTTAGAGTAGCAGCCATAAACAGCCACCATGCTCTTGTGAGACAGGGGTGGAATAAAGAGCGTGCACACACACACACACACACACTTCCTACCATGAAACACATACCAACTTTCCTATACACGCTTTTGAAGTCCAAAACCCCTCTAATTTCCACAATTATTCACATGGAGATGTCAACAAGGAAGAGGCCAGGAAAACCAAGAACAGACAAAGGGGAGCATTAGCATGTTCTAGAAGCGCCTGGCGGAGAGAGTGACGAGCGCCTGTCCTCCTGTATCGATTGCAGCCTCTTCCTGTGGCTCTGTGTGCTTTCTGTGCTGGCAACCAACGCCTCGGTAATCTCTCACTTACTCTCTCACTTGGGAAGGGGGGGGGGGGGGGGGGGGGGCTAGGCACCTGTTTCATTAGCACCACCACACATTTTCCTCTCTCTCTCCTCCCTCCCTCCCTCCCTCCCGTCCTGGCTCCTGAAAGCTCTTTATTCAAATTTCCCCCCTGTCAGAATACATTAGCTATGCAGAACACTTTGGCTGTCAGCTGTGCTAATTGCAGTAGGTGCCTCCTTTATTAGGTAACCGGGAGAATGTTTGTTCTTTTCCATTCAACCACACCTCCGCAACGTGTGTAAACCTGAAGCGATCTCTCTCTCTCTGTCCTCATCTCTGTCTCTCTCTCGGTCTCTCTCTCTGTCTCTCTCTCTGTCTCTCTCTCTGTCTCTCTCTCTGTCTCTCTCTCTCTGTCTCTCTCTCTCTCTCTGTCTCTCTCTCTGTCTCTCTCTCTGTCTCTCTCTCTGTCCTCTCTCTCTGTCTCTCTCTCTCTAGCTCTCTCTAGCCTCTAGCTCTCTCTCTCTCTCATAGCTCTCTCTCTCTCTAGCTCTCTCTCTCTCTAGCTCTCTAGCTCTCTCTCTCTCTCTCTCTAGCTCTCGTCTCGCTCTCTCTCTAGCTCTCTCCGGTTCCTTCTTCCGTGCTGGATAATTGTTGGCTGGGCTGGCGGCCTCCTGATCGATAGCCAGCCTCTCTCCTGAGAACAACACTGGAGACGGAGGAGCCCAGAGCATGCTGGGACACAGGAAGTGGTCAACACGGCCTGTGAAGGGACCGAGGCCTGTTATCCTGCCACCCTGGCCCACACCACCAGCCCCTGGCCCACACAGCCCACACCAGCCCCTGTCCCAGGGTAGAAAAGGACAAACTCGGCCTAGCTCCAAGGCAATCAGGAGTGGTGGTATAACAAGCTATGCGCCCTGGTTGCCCACTGCTTTTGTTTTGTGTGTGTGCGAGTTGTGGGTTACCTCGGGTGAACCAGTCAAACCGGGTGGATGATGTTAAGTATTTAAGACACAGTGCTGATAGCTCTTCGGGTTCACATTATGCTGGTTTCCTAGAATAGAACCGCTCTCCGCTTCTGCTTAGACTAAGCTGCCTGTCATCACTACGGTTACAGAACTGATGGGTCACTATAACACCACCGCTGCGTTAATTCCACCCCGGCGAAGCATAAACTACTCTATGGTCAAATATTTACCATAAGTGTAATAGTACGAGTTAACCCTGATGCTTCTTTACCATTATAATGTTAGAATATGATGTAAGAAACCAAATGACATACTTTACTGCTATGGGGTTGGTTGTCGGACACCCCCCCCTGCACTGGAAACAAGCCTTATTTCACAGCCAGTGCCTTTGAAGGGGGGACAGAGGGGATAGCCTTTCACAGTGTTGAAGGTCTGTTGTGGTTGGCTGTAACCCTACCCCAGCCTCTCTTCTCACCACGGCCCACAGCCTCACTCCAGGATGCACAGTCATACATTAAGATGTGGTGGGTAGTCCTCCGGAGGCTGGTGGTGAGGAGAGGGAGGGTGAGGGGTGAGGAGAGGGAGGGATGAGGGGTGAGGAGAGGGAGGGTGAGGGGTGAGGAGGGTGAGGGGTGAGGAGAGGGAGGGTGAGGGGTGAGGAGAGGAAGGGTGAGGAGAGGGAGGATGAGGGGTGAGGAGAGGGAGGGTGAGGAGAGGGAGGGGTGAGGAGAGGGAGGATGAGGGGTGAGGAGAGGAAGGGATGAGGGGTGAGGAGAGCGGAGGATGAGGGGTGAGGAGAGCGAGGATGAGGGGTGAGGATAGGGAGGATGAGGGGTGAGGAGAGGGAGGATGAGGGGTGTTGGGTTAACAGCTCCGGACCGCAGGCCCACGTTCCAGTAGAACCACCCAGCTGCCTGCCTGGGTGGAGGCTGGCCTGGGTGGAGGCTAGGCTGGTGGTGAGGAGCCTTGGTCGGTGGAGGCTGGCCTGGGTGGGTAGAGGTGCCTGAGTGGAGGCTGGCCTGGGTGGGTGGAGGCCTGAGTGGAGGCCTGGGCTGAGGTGGAGGCCTGCTGAACTACCTCGTCTTCCTTGGACTGAGCGCCAACACTGAAGAACATCAGGTTAAGAAGCCATGCTTAAGAGTGGCTTTAAATCTTGTCGCCATCCATAGGACATGAATGTCAAAAGCACTCTCACGGGTGGGGTGCAGGGGTGGTGTGGGGGAGGGAGGGAGACGTGGGGGTTAGGCAAATGAGTAGTACTTAATTGATACTCCACATAGCTGGAGGGCTGGTGTTTATGCCTTCACTTATGTTCAAAAGCTCTCCAGCCAATCAACTGTACAGGTAAAGCTAAATACGGAACTGGGTCACACATGAATATCTCAGAGATGCAGCTTGCCAGAAAAGTGTCAAAGAGGGGACTGGCGGTTCTTGTTTTTAAACTATGCCGTTCTTAATAATTTACCGTACGTTTGTAAGAGTATGTTTGAAAGAGGAAAATAAATGATTGACAAACAAGTGGCACTTCAATGGAGTAGATCACTAGGAAAATGTGTCAACATAACCAGCTGACTCATTCTCTGGTTGGACAAACAAACCGGGGCAGATCACTTCACCTTCTGAGTCAGTTCATAATCCAGTTCAAATATAAATTTGCCGGAATTAGCTGGTCCGAATTATAGCTAGGAGATAAAAACCCAGGACAGAGAACGACTAGAATGTGCACACGACGAGGGGTCACTAAAACCATCTTGTTTAGAGAGCTTTGCCATCGATTCCATCGAAATCCCAACTGCTTACTGTGGATAATAGCAAACCCACATTTGACCCGTGTAAGACATACCTTACACCTAGCATAATTATTGTGTTGTAAAAAATATTGTTTTGCTACTTTATGGTCTGAAAGTCATTCTAGATTAGCATTGATACGTGACAAAAATATACATTGTATAGAAAGTAACCCTTCTTGGTTAAGTTACGAATTCCTCGCTTTATAATGCCTCAAGTTTACAATTCGTTTACAAATACACAGCTTCGTAGACAAAGGGTTTAAGGGTTGCGATGGCCTTTGTAAAATAAAAAAGGATTGACCAATTACCGAACGTTACAATGTAGCACACTTACCGGGGGTCGGTTTTGAGGAAACATTGTCGGCGCCTGGCTGTTGTTTTTTTATCGTCTTCTCTCTTACAGCGAAACGGCTTGGACAACAAAACACGAAAACGGTCGACTGTTTGTTTCAGAAACGCATTTGGCCTGGTTTCGGTGGCGGTTATGGCAAAGCTCGTCTAGGCTCGCTCATTCCTTGCTCAAGACTCCCTTTGTTCTGGTAAATCTCCAACCCACAGAACACTCCACGTAGTAAAGATGCGCCCAGTCCAAGATGTTTCAAGTCCTCGATACTTCGAATAATTAAAACATCGGTGGCTCTTCGCGTAAACCGTTCCCTCTTCGGTGTATTCTCACCGTCTTTCATAAAGAAAAACGTGGCTGTGGCTTGTTATACTATGTGGCTTCCGAGACGGACACCGTCACATTCAATACAGCCGCAGCCTCTTTTGTCTCGTTGGTTGCCCTAGTCTTTTCACACAACACGCCTCTCCGCTCTCTCACTCCCCCCTTCTCATATCCTCGCCTGATCTTCAATGGGACATGGCCATACGAGTTGTTGTCTTGAGGAGGAATCTAAAAGCAAAACTATTTGCTTGGCATTCTTGTTAGCGAATCTCTCTTTCTAATGAAGGATGTTTCTCGGTAGAGCCAAAGCGAAAGATTGTTCTAAAAATAAACCATTAGTGAAAGTCCTCTTAAGCAATCTAAAAATGTATGCTGTTCAAATAGCCTGATGATATTTGCAATGTGTAAATACCCTTGTTGTAGTATGTAACGTGTGCTTAATTGCAGGCCTGTTTGATATTTCTATCTTTCACACATGTAAGAAAATACATTTTATGTAACATTTTCGATATAAAGTGGGGGTGCAATGGAATTGTTCATGATTGAATGAAATCTCCACGTGGGGTTCAGCCTAGCCTCAATCTACTCTGTGGGAAGCAACCAATGAGCATTCGGCATACCCACGTGGGGTGCACTGACCGCTTCTTGATTGGACGAGAGTGGTACGCATGAGCTCCAGACGTCAATCAAAGTACACCAAAACAGCTCAGAGGACAAGTTAACCCTTTAGGGGTGAGCGAGGTGATTGAGAATGCAATATGGTTGTGGTAGCTTTCTTATAATATATACAGTATATATATAGAGATTTTTTCAATAAAAATGATATTCAAATGTGAAAACACTATGTGGTTGGCCTGCCTATACATTTCTGGCTGTGAAAAATAAAATTCTGTGCATACATTTAAATGCAGAAAAGTATTCCATTGAAGGGAGGAATTCTGGAAACATTTATTGGTATTCTGGTGGCACGACCCCTTTAGCAGGCCTCATAATTAGAGCGACAGATATTGAAAAAGCAATTTTCTTACAGTGGAAATCACAACCTGCCAGAGGTGGAGTTGGAAAATACAGAGGAGAGAGAGAGTGAGAAAAAGAGAGAGAGAGTAAGGGAGGAAGGACAGCAGGGGGGTGCTAAGAAAGAAGAACCAGTGGGAGAGTTGGAGATTGAACGAGGGAGGGAGAGCACTAGGGCAGTAAAAAAAAAAAAAATAAATGTGTGTGTGCTACGGTGTGTGTCTGCATGTGGGAGAGAGTGGGAGAGAGAGAGAATTGGAGAGAAAGCGAGAGCGCAAGAGACAGAGTGAGCAAGAAGGGAAGTGAGTAAGCAAGAGAGAGAGAGAGAAAGAGAGAGAGAGAAAGAGAGAGAGAAAGGGAGAGAGAGATTTTATTGCAATTTTTTCCCATGAATTTTAATGCACATTGCTGGTCTCCCTCCCGGGGTCTGGGATCACATTTATTAGAAAAAGAAAAGAAAAAAATTCACGAGGAATGCGGTGTAGGGCTGCTGTTCGTGCTGCTACTCTGAGATGGTTCATGTTGGGGGGAGGGGGGGGGCAGGATGTATGAAGGTGTGTTGTGTTGTGCTGGGGGAAGCATAATAATAGATGATAGAATGTGATAAGTGAAGGACACACATTATTGCTATTGGCAGTTGGATGGTGAAGGGGGGTGGGGGGGGGGGGGGGGGGGCAGGGGGTGGGAGGAGGTGGGGCGGGGGGGAGTAGTGACAGGGCTCTGATTAAAGCCCACAGGTCCATTTCTGTGGCTCCTAATGCAACCATTCTCTCTCAACACTTCACACTCACAAGACAGCAAGTGGCCACAACGATAGGAAAGGGATGATTGTTGTGGCTGGAGAGCTGCATGGTTTCGTGACACTGTCCTGTTGTCAAAGACACCAATGTACAATGTACATACATCACCATTAAGCCCACTGGGGTGCAAGGAATTCAATTAACACAAATGAACTTTTAGAACATCTCACACACACACGCGCATACTGTACACACACACAAAGGGGAGAGCATTAACCGACCAACCTAATGCTTTTCATCGAAGTTTCAGCCATTTGTGAATGAAGAGCAGGAAGAGACACAGCTAGAAGGGGGGGGGGGGGGGGCTCTCACAAACCACACCTCTTCCCCGGGCCCCCCAGCCCCCCCCCCCCGAAGGACAGCATGGGGATGGCTCCTGCCCAGCGTGGGGCAGAGTGACAGTAAGACAGAGGCCCCCCCTGCAGCCCCCCTACCCCCGCCCCCCCTCCTGCAGCCCCCCCTACCCCCGCCCCCCTCCTGCAGCCCCCCTACCCCCGCCCCCCTCCTGCAGCCCCCCTACCCCCGCCCCCCCCTCCTGCAGCCCCCTACCCCCGCCCCCTCCTGCAGCCCCCCTACCCCCGCCCCCCTCCTGCAGCCCCCCTACCCCCGCCCCCCCTCCTGCAGCCCCCCTACCCCCGCCCCCCTCCTGCAGCCCCCCCCCTGCAGCCCCCCCCCCCCCCCCGCCCGGCAGACAAGCCTGGTGTCAGCACAGAGACAGCACAGTGATTTATTGGTCTGTCCTCCCTTGGGAACCCCCCCCCTCCCTCATACACACACCCACCCCCCCATTCCACCATCCCCCACTACACCCCTCCTTCTCCTCCTTCTACACCCCCACCCGCCCCCCAAGCCTCTGGGGGGAAAGACAGAGGTAATGACCCACATCAGCAGCGACACACACACACACACACACACACAGAAACAGCGACAAATTCTCGAACACACACACACACACACACACACTTGCACACGCAGAAACTGGGCAGAATTCACTGACACACACACAGGCACACTCTAAAACACACAGTCGCTCACATACAGACATATGTTCAGAGACCCAACACAAAGACACACACGTACACGTTTGTAAACAAACACACGCACACACACAGACACACGCACTATACACGCTTCAGCACATCATGCCCACAGGCATGTGTATTTGGAAACTCAGGAATTTCACTGTTCTGACATTACATTGTGTATCCTGCATAAGAGTCTCTAACAGTGTCCATACATTCATTCCTATACAGGATCACGAAGCATCGTATTTTCTGTACTTCATGCACTAAAATAAAACATTTTGATCGATGTTTCTATGTTTGCATAGGATTATATCAATTCGCTGAAATTTAAGGGATGTGCTTGTCCTGCCAAATTACGCAATCCTTCAAAAGAGGTAGACAGACCAATATATTATTTACTTACTCTAAAAACAGGTAGAGGTAACACAGAATCACAATCTTTGCACACGGCTGAATGCCGGAAGGACGGGGTTTATTTTGGATGAACTCTACGTTGATGCTGGAAGTGAGCTCCTATTGCCACCCCCTGGCCATACGTCGGATTACAGTCAACGTAATTGTCAAAATGAGAAACGTTCCAGTTAATTAAAACTCCATGTTATGGCTTAAATAAATACAAGGGGAATTCATTTACATAAAAAAGTATGTATCTATACATTATATTATATTATTATTGCGCTCTATATTCGTAGCGTATTAATAAATACTCAATTTCTGACCCATCAGCGCAAGAAGGTTCTATGGTGTAATGGTTAGCACTCTGGACTTTGAATCCAGCGATCCGAGTTCAAATCTCGGTAGAACCTGTCTTTTGATAGTTCGAGTTTACGTCAACGGCTCAGGAATTAACGTTGAATTAAGCAAACGTTTCATAAAAAACGATTCAATCCCATACCTGAAAAAAAACAAAAATCTGTATCCCAATACCTAAACTATAATTCTATTTAGAGCTATGCCAGAAAAAAATATTTTGTATGTCTCAATATAACATATCCAACCACATCCCGTAGCATTTAGCAGGTTATGGGAGTCAGTGTGATTTTCTAGCTGTTCTGACTCTGACAATAATTTGTGCAGCTGACCAACAGTGCAATAGCGCATGGATAAGGACTGGCATTCACCATACTGCAAAAGTATGGACTTTATAAAGCCAGCTGCAGAAGCTAGTAAAAGTAATAACTAAACGTGGCTCGGACGTAACACAGGTTGTCTGAGTACTACAATGTGCATGCATTTCTAAGAAATTACCACAAGGAGTCAGTGCAGTGCACTCAGAAAACTCACCGTCAATGGAATAGTGTGTGTGTGTGTGTGTATTTAATCTAGTGTGTTTAATAAGCTATAACCATGATGATTTACTGAACAACACCAATCCCTTCCAAGTATAGCTATCACCACAAGGAGGTTTGTTGGAAGAAAAGATTGGCTTGAATTTATATTATTTTACCCATTAATCTAAAACTTGTACAAACTTCCGGTCGCCCTTAAATAAATACTGTCAATTTTGTTTTACTGTCGTTTTCGTCCTTTTCTGTGTCTTCTCTCTCATCCAGTCTCCTGGCCTCTTCTCCGGCCTCTCCTCTTAGCCTCTCTTCTCCTCTCCCCTGGCCTCCAGCCTCCTCTCCTCTGGCCTCTCCAGCCTCCTCTCCTCTGGCCTCCAGCCTCTCTTCTCCTCTCCCCTGGCCTCCAGCCTCCTCTCCTCTGGCCTCTCCAGCCTCCTCTCCTCTGGCCTCTCCAGCCTCCTCTCCTCTGGCCTCCAGCCTCTCTTCTCCTCTCCTCTCAGCCTCTCTTCTCCTCTCCCCTGGCCTCCAGCCTCCTCTCCCCTGGCCTCCAGCCTCCTCTCCTCTGGCCTCCAGCCTCTCTTCTCCTTGGGGGCGGTGGGGGGGGGGGGGGGAGCTGAGCTGCTCTCCTCTCCTCAGGCCAAAATCACACTCACATTTTCCTATTTCCATCTCTGTTTCTCCCTTTCCAGATTTCTGCACAGGAAGGGAGGAAGGGACCTTGTATTTTCCAGAGGAACTCAATTGGCAATGCAGTCTCCCACTTGTCCATGCCATCCCTCACCCCCCACACACACACACACACACTCGTACACACTCACGTAGGCTACACAAACACACAAAAAACACAAAAAAAAGTTCTGGGGAATTTCTGTGGTTGCCCACGCACATGCACAGGCAAATGAAATGTTTTAAGCTCTCATTTAATTGAAATTAGAAGTAAAGATAATCTTTTTCCACTTGATATCCCAAGTTGTATACGATTAGCACACTTTATACACTTATTCTCTAGGCTGCATTTGACTGTGATTTTGTACAGGGGAGGTCTTACTGTGGTTGTGTACAGGAGAGATTCCTGACAAATTCTTGGCGGAGTGATATACTGCCCTCTGGGAATTCATGACTGTGAGTTTAGCTATGTGATTTAGTAACCGGCTAAACCAAAACAGTATGGTTTCAGGCAAATTGTTAAAATGTCATTTAGGAAAGCATTGATATTTTTAGAACATTATCAGTGTGACATGCTGAGTTAGCGAATATGAACAATATCTTTCAATAACAGCTTGTGTGATTTCATCCAAGCGTGTTACGAAATCTCATCTCTGCCTCAAAATGAAACACATAACTCAAGACTGATCCAAACACGGCCACTTAAAGATAACATATAAACACAGCAAACATCTCCACAGGGAATCAATCCTCACAGAACTGTAGTGGGTGTACAGATGCTCTGTACATGTTGGATGTGAGGCATGGTCTCAGCGTTGTGGGTATAGTTCATCAACTCACGCGGTATTTCGTTTGCTATTTAATGTTACATAAACACAGAGTTCCACTCCGACTCCACTGATCATTATTACAGTAGCGGCGTGTGAGTGCGCCAGTTGTTCTACGTTTGTTGGTGGTTGAGGAGTGACATCATCTTATCTGGGCCTCCTGGGTTCGGGGGCACTTGTTTACGTTCCCGAAACGGGCCAGAGGCGCCAGTTCTCTGTGACCCCCGTAAGTCATCCGAGGCTTTATGGATGTTTGGTTGAGGGCAGAGCGTGCCCTGCTGTGAAATAACAGCAGATGTAGCGCTGGTGGAGGTGATGGTAACAGTGGGGGGTGTGTAAACATATAAATATATAAATCCGTCGTCGGGGTCGCTGGTGGTGGAGATGGCTAGGAGCCAGGCGCTAGTGCTCTCCCCAGGCTGAAAGAAGTGCAGCATTGTCCAGTCAGGCCTCTGCCTCTCTCTCCAGTCCCAGGCTCCAGTCCTAGCCCCAGTCCTAGTCCCAGCCCCAGCCCCAGGCCCCAGTCCTAGTCCCAGCCCCAGCCCCAGCCCCAGGCCCCAGTCCTAGCCCCAGGCCCCAGTCCTAGCCCCAGTCCCAGGCTCCAGTTCTAGCCCCAGTCCTAGTCCCAGCCCCAGCCCCAGGCCCCAGTCCTAGCCCCAGCCCCAGCCCCAGGCCCCAGTCCTAGCCCCAGCCCCAGGCCCCAGTCCTAGCCCCAGTCCCAGCCCCAGGCCCCAGTCCTAGCCCCAGTCCCAGCCCCATCTTGTGTGGCTGGTATGCCACACAAGATGGGGCTGGTATGAACGGTTTCACTGGTTCCTGCTGCAGGACGGGAGTATGGTTACCATGGAGATCTGGACACGATCCCCACAAAGGTTATTTTAGATGGATGACACTCCCTCACAATAAACAGGCTTGTGCTTTGCTAAGTGTCTCCTTTGGTGAACACCTCCCTTTATGTTTTACTGTCTAACCTCACAGAACATGAACTGGTCAAGGATGGACAAATTAGGCATTGGCCAAAAATGTTACCAGATTTAAGAAGGCTTGCTGTGGTTTTGTAGTGGATGAGGTTTGCAAAACCTTGCTCTCCTTTTAGATCTACTTGAAATGTGTCAATTTGTCACCGCTGGACCAGAAATGGGTTTACTAGGATTAAACGGTACACACCTTTTTAGACAATTAGCCCAGCCCATGAAAATAGCTCTGTTGAAGTCCTATGAAAGTACAAGGTAAACACCAGTTTACCAGGCCACTTAACGCAAGCACAGGATAGAGCTTGAGGACAAAGCATGTTGGACACTTCTGGGAACTGACAACGCTTTTCTCAACGTTTGCGTCTGTATTTCCGCACCAGTGAGGTGCGTTTGAGTGTGTGACGTACATTATTTTCAGTATGGATGCACGACTTATCCTAGATGTATGGTAGGGGAGTCAGGTGGCTGAGCGGTTAGGGAATCAGGCTAGTAATCAGAAGGTTGCCGGTTTGATTCCCAAGTCACTACCCAAAAATGACATTGTGTCCTTGGGCAAGGCACTTCACCCTACTTGCCTCGGGGGGGAATGTCCCTGTACTTACTGTAAGTCGCTCTGGATAAGAGCGTCTGCTAAATGACTAAATGTAAATGTAGCCTATCGGTATGTGGCACCAAATATTGGAGAACGCACACCCTTCATGGAAGAGTGGCAGTAGCAAACTTTGCTTGTTGTGTTGACAAAGTGTGAAGCAGTAGATTCTTTTTTCAGCAACCCCACAAAGTCGTAAACAAGGCTCGGGCCCAGCGGCAGCCGCAACCTAACTTATAGGAATGCAGCAATCGGACTTTCGCTACTGTTTGTCCAAGCATTCCTGCTGGAGACCACACCGTCAAGGCTGCGAGCGTGAGCTTCCGCGGACAGCGCTGCAGTTCTGGACAAACGGAGCATGCTCAGATCTGTTCTCAAGGGGTGGTTTAGGGAAAGAGATCGTTTCAGCGCCCACATTTCACCAGGCCCGGAGTCATTCACCAAACTCTCGAAGCAGCAGACCATTCAGGGGTTTATGTTGAGGCTCTGCCAGTCTTGTAAGAAAACAATAAAATCTGGAGTGGTTTTCGAAGGCTACTCCTACAGTAGGCCTATACACGAGATATAGTGTGTGCGTAGGGAGGGTCAGATGGCTGAGCGGTTAGGGAATCGGGCTATTAATCAGAAGGTTGCCGGTTCGATTCCTGGCTGTGCATAATGACGTGTCCTTGGGCAATTCACTTCACCCTACTTGCCTTGGGGGAATGTCCCTGTACTTACTGTAAGTCGCTCTGGATAAGAGTGTCTGCTAAATGACTAAATGTAAATGTGCGTGTATGTAAACACAGTGTATATTTCAAATCTGTTAAATGCTTGGAGACAAGCCTGTTACCACAGTAACCATCTCTCTCATTAACATGACTAGAGATGGTGCATTCACTGAGGCTATTGCACAATGTAGCCTACTGTTTGTGGGCCGATACCAGAATTTTCACAACTAGGACAAAAACAAATCACATTGACAGAACTTCCAAACGACCAATAACGGTTCGGTTGTGGCTTTCAATACAGCTGCCAATGCGCCTAAATAAATAACCCTCGGGGACGGGGTCTAATGTTTATTTTGATATAAATACAGTATGAGTGTTTCTTGAGAGCTCCAATTCTATGATGGCTCTCAGCGAGGGAGCAGCGAGTCTTTTCCAACCTTTCTCCGTCCCTCCCACTTGGTTTTAATTAGTCTCGTTGAGCGCCAGGGATCATTCTAGGGGGGTTGTAAAGCAGGACAGAGAGGGGTAGTGAATCACCCTGTTCCCAAGATGGCTCTGTGTTCCAAGCCTCTCAATCATAAATCTGGCTCCGTCGACTATATTCCTAACATGCAACTGTTGAGTGGCTGCAACTCCTAACATCAGAAGTCAGAGATATTTGAAATGAGGCTGATATACAGTCTTAAAAACGGGCATTTTAACTGGCAGTCCTCCGACGACAGGGGTTTGTACACAGGATGGACAGCACACAATGGAAAGACAAGTGCCAACTGCCAAATAGATCGAAAAGTTAAACAAGAGTCATTTGTGGATAGGATGTCCTCCAGAACGTACACAGGAAGAGGAACCTGGACCCAGTTAGTAAAGAATTAAGTTGTGTCCCAATAGCCATCCTACCGCATTACTGAGTACAGTTTTACTATGTCCCAATACATAGTGTGTCTAAGACAGTGAGCCAAAATGTCTCCCCTGAAGTGATTTAACTGAAAACAGTTTCAGTACCAATCATGTCAATTCACCACTGATCCGACAAACACACCCTAAATGTGGGCCACATGTCAAATAAACGGAAAGTTGCCCACATTCCTCTGATCGGATTTCAATACCCAGGTTGTAAACCGTTCACGCCCAGGCGGAGATGTCTTTACACAGCGGAGAGGAAAACAGGCCTGCCAGCTGAACTGGAGCATGTCACAAGCCATGACTGGAGGGGCATCTTGTATCACTTATTGTCAAAGAGATTCCCTTCAAAAGTTACTCGACACTGCACACACCCCCCTCCCCCCCCCCCCGGCCTACAGTACTTAACTCTGAGAAGTTCCGTTCTCCATAAGAAACACGCGTCCCGTCATAAAACAGATACTTTTATATTGTCTTTATTTGGATTTCTGTCACGTACATCAGCTCAGGAAAGATCACCGAAGAGTTTACAGGACTCATTAAAACCAGAAAACACAAGGTGAGAAAGTTCGCTCTGCTGTACGCGCTCAGCCTCACGTCACAGTGTCCAACTGAAATGCTTTTCCTGACCAGGCCGGAGGGAACTCAGACATCATAACAGTTCCCGCACCTGTGTTTTCGCTCTCTGCCAAATGTGGACTAATAGGATATTTGGTACGGGTGGGGCTGTTTGGTAAAACTGAGGTGAGACTTACACAACACCGAAGTTGCTCCAGCTGGTTCCAATTCTCTGGAATTCAAAGCAGAAATAAAAGTGCTTTAACGTGTGTCTTGAGGGACTGTGTGGTGGTGGTGGTGGGGGGGGGTGGGGGGGGGGGGGGGTTAGGGGGCTCTTTAGGCTCCTGTTGCTCCTTGGTTCTGGGGTACAGCTTCAGTCAGTACCAGCCAAGCCCCACGGCCCATCCTGGGTGTGGAGCCAGGCAGCTGGGCCTCCCGTCCTAGTGCCACGCGGGCCCGGTGAGCCCGAAAGGGGGGGGGGGGGGGGGGCGTACAGGACAGGAGCCCGATTCACAAATGAGCTCCTTAAGTCTGGACAGGAACGGAGAAGGGAAATGGAAGCTTTGAAGTGGGGATTGAACAGTATTACGACGCGAGCCGCGAAAAAGGCTCGCTTAATCATTCCGACCTCCCTTCGAAATCTCATTCCAACTCATCTGGTCTGTGTTTGAACATGAATAGGATCTTATTTGTGGCGTCGTGAAGGCACCGGTTTGAGAAAGAACTGATTTAATATAGGTTCTGGTGTGCACACATGGAAAACAGCGCTTACTTGTGAGATAATAAAACATACATGTGTATAAAAGTCTTCCTTCAACATGAAACATGATTTTGTCAGGTCCAGTCAGGCTCATAGTGGCTGGCAGTCAGGATTGCGAAGGCACAACACATAAAGAGCGACCGCGTATTAAGACACATTCAAACTGAATACACAAGAAACAAGACAAATAAATTACCATTTCAAAACCATTTTCAAAATGGCTTTTCAACAAATTACGACCTTCATTTACGTTCAAGGGAGAAACTAAATATGTGGGTTTCTGACTGGGGAAAATATAGAGACCGAATTTGACGTTTTCTTTTTTTTATCGCTAAAAACAATGCAGTGATTGTGATCTAGTGGTATACCATTCTTAAACATCCAACCAAACTCACACAATCCACATCACCAACCCACTACAGTCCATTTCACTCAGCTAAAATATTCACACCAATTTCAAACTCACTAAGGTGCACTAAAATGAGACTAATGTAGACATTTCCCCACGGTCTTAATGTCTGCCATCTCCCCTTCCATTTGCCGCAATCTCTGAATGTTCAGAATATTTGGTTATTTTGAAATAAACATATATATATATATATATAAAATAAAATCAAAAAACAACACAGAAGTAAAAATCAAAAGACGCGAAAGGAATAGACGTAGAAACGAGTCGAAGTCAACAAGCGTGTCCCGGTAAAGGTGCCTCTGCCTCACGGGGGGGGGGGGAGAGGCAGTCTGCCTCACGGGGGGAGGGGGAGAGGCAGTCTGCCTCAAGGGGGGGGGGGGGGGGAGAGGCAGTCTGCCTCACGGGGGGGGGGGGGGGGGAGAGGCAGTCTGCCTCACGGGGGAGGGGGAGAGGCAGTCGTGTTTTCGAGTCAGGGCCGGTTGCACCCTGCATCCTGCCGGAGGCCGGGAGACTACAGGAGGCGCCCTCAGTCGGTCCAGTGGTTTGTGGGATATGTAGTGAGAGTGGTTGTGGGCTGTGGGGGGGGGGGGCTCCACGGCCCTGCTCACACAGGCCCCGGGTAGCCGTAATGGTTGTTGTGTTCGGCGTCGACGATCTGCAGGCTGGCTTTGCGCTCCGACTCCTCGTTCTCGGCCGCCTGCGGGGCGGAGCAGCGCTGAGGACGCTGCTTGAAGAAGTCCGACACGAAGCGCACCTGCAGGGAGGAGAGGAGAGAGGGGGAGAGAGAGAGGAGAGGAGAGAGGGGGAGAGGAGAGGAGAGGGGGGAGAGAGGGGGGAGAGGAGAGGAGGGAGAGGAGAGAGAGGAGGGGAGATGGGAGAGAGAGGGGGAGCGGAGGAACGAGAGAGAGGGGGTAGAGGAGAAAGAGAAGGAGAGGGTTAAAGTATAGAGTATAGTATAGAGAGTGGTGGGGGGGGGGGAGGGAGAGGAGAGAGACGGAAGGAGGCGTGAGGGAGTAGTTGCGGTCTAAGGGCAGGTCATTCCCCAGGGAAGGCTCTCCGGGCCGGGGCTGGAAAGTGTGACTGCAGGACCACGGCGCGGAGCTCCCTCACAGCTGCCAGACACACATCTGAGAGGAACACACAGAAAGCTGCGTCCTCCAGGCGGGCCGGACAAGCCCATAAAACACGGTGGGCCCTGGAGGGTCTCCAATTACACCCAGCCGTCTGAGAGACCTGCCCTTGGGTTTCCCTTTCCCAGGCACGAGTCGAGCCCCGCGTCCATCTCCAGGCCTCCGCCGCCAGGTGAAGCTGCATGGGGGCTCAAATCAACACAGGAAGCCCCGCCCCCCACGGTTCCAGGCCAGCCGGGAGACTCACGTTCAGGACGGCGACCAGGGCTCCCTGCAGGAGCCCCACCAGCACGTCGCTCCAGTGGTGCTTGTAATCCGACACGCGGGTGTAGCCCACATACACCGCGAACGCCACCAGGAAGAACTGGATGGTGGGCCGGAGGAGTCGGGCCCACTTAGCCGCCAACCTCGCCTGGACGTAGAGCTGCAGAGAAAAAACAGGAAGAGAGAGAGATATAGAGAGACACACACAGAGAGAGAGAGAGACACAAAGAGAGAGAGATAAAGAGAGAGAGAGACAGAGAGATAGACAGACACAGAGAAAGACAGATAGAGAGAGAGACACACAGAGAGAGAGAGAAACAGAGAGAGAGACACAGAGAGAGATAGAGAGAGACACACAGAGAGAGAGAGAAACAGAGAGACACAGAGAGAGAGAGACACAGAGAGAGAGAGAGAGACACAGAGAGAGATAGAGAGAGAGACACACAGAGAGAGAAACACAGAGAGAGAGAGACACAGAGAGAGATAGAGAGAGACACACAGAGAGAGAGAGAGACACACAGAGAGAGACACAGAGAGAGAGAGAGAGAGAGAGACACAGAGAGAGAGAGAGAGAGAGAGAGAGAGAGAGACGTGTGGAGGAAGTAGTCAGACAGTTGACCTATAAGTATTGCTTTCAATAGGAGATCATTTTCCATTACTGCTGGTAGACGTCATTAGTGGTTTTGGCCACGTGACCAAATAAGGTCACGTTGCTCCGAGATGGTGCAACGATAGTCTCTATTGTCTGGTCAGTTTACATACAAACAGTGGAGCATTAGGATTACAGTCAAATGGGTCAACCCAAACTAAACTTATCAACTCCTCAACAAGAGATATCTAACATGTCTGCAAACACCAGCACTGCAGTACACCAGCCCTGCAGTACACCAGCCCTGCAGTACACCAGCCCTGCAGTACACCAGCCAGCAGTGTGATAAGAGAAATGGACGAGCCTGTTTGAAATCCAAGAGTGAGGCAGAGCGAGGGAGAATCGCAAAAACGCTTAAAAAGGTGTTGAATGTGAGTCTAATTTATGCTCAGTATGGACTGAAAACCCTATTCACAGAGGCACAGTTGCTGCCAGAAAATATGAAACTGACGCACACACACACACACACACACACACACACACAGTAAGCTACTGGGGTCCTATTAGAGGGAGAGGGAGTAGAAACTGGCATCCCTGCAAGGTCTCTCTACCACACACGCTGTCTGTGCAGTGGCCACAAGGGAAACTCTGCCCGCAGAAAGAAGGAGTCGTGTTAACTCAGTTAGCTGGATTTGATTATTGACGATTTGTCATTATCTTGGATTGTTCGGTTCTTCGAAGCTCATCCTGGACTTGCTGTCATAGCAACAGGTCCGTAAACTTAAACCTGCTCGGGAGCAGGTTTATTTGATGTAAAAACAAGATTTGTTTGCGACTATATAAGCAGAGGTGATACAGGAAGTCTGTCACAGACATGTCTTGTCCGTTTTGACGACAACAATCTGTTGCGGAAGGTGCAAGAATAATTTCAGAATTGAACACGAAACCGAATTAACTGCTCATTGCGTGATAGATCGATTTTTTAGACCAACGTATAACTCAATCCAGCTATACTAATCATAAACAACAAGTGTGTTCGAAGAACCGAATTAGCCAGATCATGATAAGCAAGATGATGTCATCTTGGATGTGTCATTTGATCTCGGATGTAATAAGCGACGTACGGAGAACGCGCCTCAGGGCCCTGATTCCGATCGCAAACACAACCGACTAACCGGTGACTAAGTGTTTTGATTGGCCGTGAAAAGCCAGGGCGTCCGAGGCAAAGCCATAAACACACAGACTGACAAGGCCCAGGCCCCTGAACTAGATAATCCCAGAGAACCCTGGGAAACATCAGCTCCGTCCAACACCAAGTCACTCCCCTGGTCTCCACGACGACGTCGCCCTTGCCCTTATATGTCCATGAGTCCTACTCTACCAAGCCTGTTTGTTTTTCCTCCCATCCAGACAATTAGTTGGGATCAAAACACTGAAGGACTCGTGTCTCCTAAGTCCCGCCTCCTACAGACTCACCGCCAGGAACAGCATGCAGTACATCCCGAAGGACGAATGGCCCGAATAGAAGGATAGCCTGTAAAACAAAATGGACACGATTGGAGGTTGAAACCTGCAACAAGCCTATGGCCAAAGGATTGGTTGGGTCAGCCTGTGTCCCACTGCAAAAGCTCGACATCTAACTACAGTACGTGTGATCATCTTGACTTAAGACAACTAACTTAACTAAAATTTGAGTTGGATATGTGTCTGGTATAAATGGCTCACCTAGTGACTTCATGTAAGTGAACACATTATTTTTAAGAGATATTACATTTTAAATGTAGTCATTTTAGCCGACGCTCTTATCCAGAGCGACTTACAGTAAGTACAGGGACATTCCCCCCCGAGGCAAGTAGGGTGAAGTGCCTTGCCCAAGGACACAGCGTTATTTGGCACGGCCGGGAATCAAACTGGCAACCTTCAAATTACTAGCCCGATTCCCTAACCGCTCAGCCACCTGACTCCCTGACATTATCAGATGAAATGTTTTTACTTCACTGGCAGCCAACGTGACTTGCTTTAAGCATGAGCAAGTTCGTCAGTAATATTTCTGGACTTTGACTGGGCATGTTTGCAGCGTGGTACCTGGATTCTGTGACTGCGTGGGAGGGGCCGGTGCAGTTGATCCCCAGCACGTAGCCCTTGCACGCCTTGGGGGCGCAAACGGCCATGAAGTTGGGCCTCGGACGCCCGATGGTGAACTTGGCCAGGTCGGTCAGCGATTGGCTGACGGCGGCCCCGAACAGGAAGGTGCCGAGCACCTTGTAGAGCGCCGACACGTACTGGTTGAAGTCTGAGTTGGAGTAGATCCTCTTGCTGTACACCAGGTAGGCCTCCCCGCAGGAGATCTGAGGGAGAGACAAGGGGGGAGGGGGGAGAGGGAGGGGGTGAGAGAGGGAGACATGGGATTAAAACAGAGAGATAAAGGGAGGAGAGAGAAAGAGTGAGAGAGTGAGAGGAGAGAGAGAACATTTGTGTGAGAGAGAGAGACAGAGTGAGAGAGAGTGAGACAGAGGGAGAGAGACCAGAGAGAGAGAGACAGAGTGAGAGAGAGAGTGAGACAGAGAGAGAGACAGAGTGAGAGAAAGAGAGTGAGACAGAGAGAGAGAGAGAGAGAGAGAGAGAGAGAGAGAGATGGGGACGAAGCGCAGACCGATGCCGAGGCTGGGCGTCGGCGAGGGGGGGGGCGGGGCTTACGATGACGACGGTGCAGGAGATGGTGACGGCGGCCAGGGTGCCGTGGGTGATGGTGTCGGGCTTGAGCGGGTACTGGATGGTCTCGTCGTCACAGTACACGCCGCGCTGGTACGGCCGGAACACCAGGTTCATGACCACGAAGGGCAGGGCCGCTAATTGGACGAAACAACAACCAATCAGAAGACAGAACATCACATCACATCGAACTGCCTGGAGGCTAACGGGGGTTTAATGTGACGCGTGTAGTCGTAGAAACACAGTCCTGACATGACCTGAGAAACCTTCAACAAGACGGAGCTCACACAGATGCGATGCATATCTGAGACCAAAAAAAAAAAAAAAAAAAAAGACTACAAAAAACCCTAATGACTAAATGAGACGAGGCGTTTGCACTGCTGTGGATCTCTTAAAACAAACATGTGGGTGCTATGACACGCCTCACGCCCACACGCACCCAGCACCATCTCCCAACTACACGTTTTTAACAAGAGTGATGTGGCTGAGGGAGCTAACCAGTCTGGGTGGATGTCTTCCCCAGACTCATGTGCACATGTAGGATATGATGCCGAGCCGTCTTCAAATCTGCACGCGTATACACACAGACACACACACGCAGCACATACGCGTAGACACACGCACATTCAAGTACACACACACACACACACTGTGATGTGTGATGCGCAGCCACAGGCAGGTCGTTAAGTGTTTGTTGCAGTCCAGCAAGTTTGTTCCTGTTCAGCACTGCAGCAGATGAAGACCAGAAGATGTTCAACACAGACAGTCCTGCTCACAGACAGTCCTGCTCACAGACAGTCCTGCTCACAGACAGTGCTGCTCACAGACAGTGCTGCTCACAGACAGTGCTGCTCACAGACAGTGCTGCTCACAGACAATCCTGCTCAAAGACAGTCCTGCTCACAGACAGTGCTGCTCACAGACAGTGCTGCTCACAGACAGTGCTGCTCGCAGACAGTCCTGCTCACAGACAGTGCTGCTCACAGACAGTCCTGCTCACAGACAGTCCTGCTCACAGACAGTCCTGCTCACAGACAGTGCTGCTCACAGACAGTCCTGCTCACATACAGTCCTGCTCACAGACAGTGCTGCTCACAGACAGTGCTGCTCACAGACAGTCCTGCTCACAGACAGTCCTGCTCACAGACAGTCCTGCTCACAGACAGTACTGCTCACAGACAGTGCTGCTCACAGACAGTGCTGCTCACAGACAGTGCTGCTCACAGACAGTGCTGCTCACAGACAGTGCTGCTCACAGACAGTGCTGCTCACAGACAGTGCTGCTCACAGACAGTGCTGCTCACAGACAGTACTGCTCACAGACAGTGCTGCTCACAGACAGTGCTGCTCACAGACAGTGCTGCTCACAGACAGTGCTGCTCACAGACAGTGCTGCTCACAGACAGTCCTGCTCACAGACAGTCCTGCTCACAGACAGTACTGCTCACAGACAGTCCTGCTCACAGACAGTGCTGCTCACAGACTGCTGCTCACAGACAGTGCTGCTCACAGACAGTGCTGCTCACAGACAGTCCTGCTCACAGACAGTGCTGCTCACAGACAGTGCTGCTCACAGACAGTACTGCTCACAGACAGTACTGCTCACAGACAGTGCTGCTCACAGACAGTGCTGCTCACAGACAGTGCTGCTCACAGACAGTCCTGCTCACAGACAGTCCTGCTCACAGACAGTCCTGCTCACAGACAGTACTGCTCACAGACTGCTGCTCACAGACAGTGCCTGCTCACAGACAGTGCTGCTCACAGACAGTCTGCTCACAGACAGTGCTGCTCACAGACAGTCCTGCTCACAGACAGTGCTGCTCACAGACAGTGCTGCTCACAGACAGTGCTGCTCACAGACAGTGCTGCTCACAGACAGTCTGCTCACAGACAGTGCTGCTCACAGACAGTGCTGCTCACAGACAGTGCTGCTCACAGACAGTGCTGCTCACAGACAGTGCTGCTCACAGACAGTGCTGCTCACAGACAGTCCTGCTCACAGACAGTGCTGCTCACAGACAGTACTGCTCACAGACTGCTGCCAGACAGTACTGCTCACAGACAGTGCTGCTCACAGACAGTGCTGCTCACAGACAGCTGCTAGACAGCTGCTCACAGACAGTGCTGCTCACAGACAGTGCTGCTCACAGACAGTGCTGCTCACAGACAGTCCTGCTCACAGACAGTGCTGCTCACAGACAGTGCTGCTCACAGACAGTGCTGCTCACAGACAGTAGCTGCTCACAGACAGTGCTGCTCACAGACAGTGCTGCTCACATACAGTACTGCTCACAGACAGTGCGACTAAAACAGCTCATTTGTACAACTGCTAAAGTGTGGGCTGGTTTGGTCAAGCCTCAAGCACTTCTGTGTAGAACCAGGAGTGGAACACAGTGGGCTGCAGGGTGTGTGTGTGTGTGTGTGTGAGTGTGTGTGTGTGTGTGTGCCTTGGGGTGGATGGAAATGCCGTGCCACCGCATACTAAATGAAAGAAAAACAGTTGTGAAAAATATGACATACACTTGTAAAAAATGCTGTTTCAAAGTGTGTATTTCTATTAAAAGACTCCCTCCCATTATAAAAAAAATTCTGTTAATGACATAATTCCAGGTTTGTTTCCAGACAGACAGGAGTGCTGATAAAGTAATGACTCACAGAGAAATAATTGAAAAGTAATAATACACCATAGAAAATATGAAAAGAGCAAACTAACGACAAAGGTGGAGCAGATATTACATCTGTAGAAGGGTAGGACTGATATACTGACATCAGTCACCACACCAATATAACCAGAAATAACAGTGCTATAGTGCCCTAGTCAAGTCATGTACAGTGTCAAGCTACAACCAGCTTTGTCTACATGGTACTTTGTAGCCTGGTGTACATGAGATGAAGAAAGACACTCTTGTTTTCCATCTCCATCTCTCTTCTCTCTCTTCTCTCTCTCACACACACACACACACACACACACACACACACACACACACACACACACACACACACACACACACACACACACACACACACACACACACACACACACACACACACACACACACACACACACACACACACACTAAACACTAAACACTACACGTAAAGACACCTCAGGAACAAAGGCTACCATTGGCTGAGAAGACACCAAGGCCAGCACTAAATAGAAGCTTTGTGTCGAGGGGAACAACAGGATAAACAGGCACAGAGTGCTGTCTCTAAGCCCAGCCTGGCTGCTACTGTGAATAACACGAAACTCTGGAAACACAGAACCGAGCGTGGAAACTGATACACCCAAGATAACAACTGACTTTTAGAGACTTCCAAGACTCGTAGAAAGACCTCTCGTGTAGTTGTGTTCGAGTTGGACAGGGTTTAAAAGCCAATTTAAAACACAAGCACGCAACCAAACACACTGGGGAAATGAGAAACCATTAGGTGCCATTTTACAAGCCTGCGTTCTCCTGGGTCACTGAGTGACGACTTCACACCCAACAGGTCACCTGTGTCTTCCCTCACCACCTCCCTCTTTCCTCTCCCTCCCTCCCTCCCTCCATCTCCCTCCCTTCCTTCCACCTCCTTCCTCTCCCTCACCTCCCTCCTTCCTCTCCCTCACCTCCCTCCCTCCTTCCACCTCCCTCACCTCCCTCCTTCCTCTACCTCACCTCCCTCCCTCCTTCCACCTCCCTCCCTCCTTCCTCTCCCTCCCTCCCTCCCTCACCACAATGTCTGCAGCAGCAGCTGTGCTCCACCTGGTCTGACTGAAAGCCCCCCTCCCCTCCCCCTCACCGCACACAGAGAAGGCAGGGAGACGGTGTTGACACAGAGGCTCTCGTCTGTCAGAGACACAGACTCAGCCCCGGCATGACACACCTGCAGCAGCCTCCCCCGGCCCCCTCCCCCCCCTGTACCCTCCCCCTCCACCACCTCCTCTACCTGCCTCACCTACTCTACCGGCTCCACTAGCTACTTTACCTCCTCCTCAGCCTCCTCGTCCAGCACCAGAGGGTCAACTGTCTCTGCCTGCCTCTCCTTCCCTTCTCCTGTTGGAAGCAAACAGTGGGAGCAGAATCACAGACAGCCCGCTGGGGGGGGGGGGGGGGGGGGGGGCTCTGGGTTTCTATCTTGTCGTAGGCTCCAGCCCATCTCCAGCACATCCAGGTCCAGGACACACCATAACAACAACAGTTTGGCTCCTTAGGGAGAGTCTAAGGTCACGAACATGCTACCAGGGGGTTGGAATGCTCACAGCATGTAAGGGATTAAATACGGTGATGAAAAAGTGACAGATTTCAGCCCTCTGGGTCGTACTAGACCGTGTTTCCGGTTGGTTCCGTGCTTATAACAAACCTCGACACACACACAAACAGCAGCAGGCACTGTTGTACCGACACCTGGTCTGGACGGTCTTTTTTGGAAATGTTTATTTCCCTAACACAACGTGGTGAAAGTTACTTGAAGCTGGTAGTTTATACTTAAGTCTGCATAGGAGAAACGGTGTATAAGCACTCTTTGTACACCGCTTTGGAGTGTCTACTAAATGTTTATTTTATTTTTTTACTATTAATCATACTTTTAACACCTTCTTTCAACGTGTTCCCTGAATCAGCTTAATATAATGTGTCAAAATCTGTTATTATGATGACCTACTGTACCCAAGATGAACATAAGTTGCTCTTGTGCATTTCAAGTTCAAATCCGACAGGGTGCTGTGCTTGGGCACACAGCCGGCTGTCTGAACCGAGCCCAGCCAGGACACCTGGCCTGAAATAACCCTCTCCTGGCTTGTAAATCTGTGTGCCTTTAAATGTCTGTATTCACAACACAGCATTTATTCAAGAGACACTTCTCCCCAACATGTCGGCCGTAAATCTCCATGTTTTTATTAAAATATTGGTTTTCAGAAGAAGCTGCCAAAACATCTGGATCGCTGTCTTGGGTTGAGCGACAACTTCTGAAAAGGCGTGTGTGTGAGAGAGAGAGAGAGACAGAGAGAGACACAGAGAGAGAGGAGAGAGACAGAGAGAGAGACAGAGAGAGAGGGAGAGAGACACAGAGAGAGAGAGGGAGAGAGACACAGAGAGAGAGAGAGACAGAGAGAGAGACAGCGAGAGAGAGTGTGTGTGCGCAGCGTGTGCCATAGCCACCCCTTCAACCAATCACGACCCGCCGTCTTGAAAACACGCACACAGACCGAGACAAACACAGGCCTTCACAGGCAGAAATAGACACCCAGACTGACATCCACCCAGCAACACCAGCGCCTGTGTCGGGAGAGAGAGAGAGAGAGAGAGAGAGAGAGAGAGAGAGAGAGAGAGCGGAAGGAAGCAAAAGGAGAACACGCGATAATATACCCCATGACACATCCATGGAGCTTAGAGACCTTCCAGACCAGGCTTCTGTTGAGGTTCTGTCCCCCCCTGCCATGCTCGCTGTCTGGCCTCTGGGCTAGCTTGGCCCCTGGGCCTGCCTGGCCCCTGGTTCTTCTCAGAGAGATGGACGGGAGAAGGCTGTTAGGCTTCGGGAGTGTCTATCTCGAATCCCGGTGTCTGTCTAAGAAGGCCTGGTGGTGTGTTACCTGAGACCTAAGCTATCCATCACCTCCCCAGACACCACAGCACAGAACTCCACCTCCCATGTTCAAGATCCTCCCTTTTCCAAACTGAAGCTACCTGGCCTCTCCCAAACTCAGGACTACATGTTCAAGCGCGACGGCTGTCCTTCCATCACCGTTGCTGGGGTTTCAGGTCAGTGTTGAGCTCACAAACTTCAATTCAGTCATTCACCCCCCCCCCCCCCCCCCCCCCCACTCCTCACTCTTTCATTCAATCCTCTCGTTCTCCTCCGTTCCATCAATTGTGGCATCCTCCCACACATTCTCTCGGGGGTTAAATATAGTGTCTGAACGGAGGCTGGCTTTATTTAGCTGGGAGATGTGCAATTACACGGGATGATGTGGACCACAGTCTCACAGTCTCACTCCGGGCGCAGAGCCTCCCCTTGTCACTTCCTGTCCGGGCCTCCCCCCAGCCTCCCCTCGGGGTCGGGGCCGGGGGTCGAAGTTCAGGGACACTTCCTTTTCTCACAGGACAGACTGTTCCTCTTCACTCTGTTCTCAGGGCCATCCCGGCCTCACAATCTCTCCCTCTCGTCCTTCACGACTTATGTTTCCCGTGTCTCATTTGAGCTCTCCTCCTCTCCCTCTTGCACTCTCTCTCTCTCTCCCCCGTCTTTCTCGTTCACTCTCTCTCTCTCCTGTCTCCCTCTTTCATTCTCTCTCTCCCCTCTCCCTCTCTCTTTTCCACCCTCCTGTCTTCCTCTCCCTCATTCACTGTCTGCCGTCTCCCTCTCTTTCCTCTCCCCCTCTGTATCTCTCTCTCTCTCCTCTCAATCTCTCTCTCCCTCTTCTCTCTCAATCTCTCTCTCCCTCTTCTCTCTCAATCTCCTTCTTCTCTCTCTCTCTCCCTCCCTCTCTCTCTCTCTCTCCTAACCCTCTCTCTCCTCTCCCTCTCTCTCAATCTCCCTCTTCTCTCCCTCTCTCTCCTATCCCTCTCTCTCTCTCAATCTCCCTCTTCTCTCTCAATCTCCTTCTCTCCCTCCCTCCCCCCTTCCCTCTCCCTCTCTCTCTCCCTCTCTCTCTCTCTCTCTCTCTCCTAACCCTCCCTCTCTCCCTCCCTCTCTCTCCCTCCCTCTCTCTCCTCTCTCTCCAGGTAGGCATTGCGGTGGCAGCTGCAGGGCCCTCCAGTAGGTATTCTCTCCTGCTCCTGTCTCTCCTCTCCCTGCCTGAGCTGACTAACGTGGAAGGTATGTGCTGAGCGGACAACCTCTGCCTTCCAGTCTGGCATTCCAATTCACACACAAGAAAAACGCCCAAACGTCCACAGTCACACTAAAGCCAGCCGGCTTCGCCAGGCCTTCATCTTAATCCCCCCGTCCGTTTCGCTCCCTTCATCATTCGCGCATTCCGAGCAGCAAGCAGAGCAGAGAAGTAGCTCAACCTGGAAGTCGCTCAACAACTAACAACCGCAGATGCAACTAAGCAGCTGGTCAATAGGCAGTTCCCTGGGACTTTAGTTTCTGACTGACTCGATATTATGACTAAAAACCCTGTGCCTCTGTATCGATCGCGCAAGATTACGGCCTTACAGCAGGGTGGGGGGGGGGGGGGGGGGGTACATTGTAGTAGCATTGCTCAGATTAAGCCATGCATGGTCCTGATAAAAGGGGCATGACTTGTGTTCCAAAGACAACAAGTGCATAGAGTAGCTCGTCCACAAGGGAAGTGAAGCTTCAGGTAGAAGTGTATTACGGAGCTAGCGGAACAACTCGACAGCGGGGTTACCCTGCGCGGCTGCGATACGGCCTCTTGGCCGTGCTGCCGTGATGGTACGTGTTCATCTCGTCCTCCTCGTCTTCCCACAACAGAGCGGCTCTCCCCTGAGGAGCCAGGCCCCCTGGATGGGTCTCCCGGGGCCTGGCCTTGAGAGCTCACCACGGTGGCTCTTCACAAAGCCACCGCCTGGGAACTTCGTCTCCATGCAGAACCACACGTGGCTTCGTCGAAAAGCCACCTCCCGACCGCCTCGCCGGGGGGGGGAGGGAGGGGGGCGGGGAGCGTGTGGGGATGTGGTCCAAAGCAAGCCGACATACACGGCCACAATCTAAAACCGCACTGAAAGCCCTTAACTGATAAGTCACTTCCTGGAAATAGGGATATTCCATTTTACAATGATGTTGAATAAGACAGATAAAGATAAAGAAGAAGAATAACAGGATACAGTGAGGAGGAGTCACATGACACGTATGTTAGTTCCAGTGCACCATAACAGCCCTCAGGGGGGCAGAAACATCAGTGAGGTGGGTGAATCATATCCTCTCTAATAACTTCTCCATCATGCATGATATCACTGCACCATGGAGCAGACTAGTTATCGCTTAATAGGAACATTTGTTTTATTTGACTGTGTGCGTGTATATGAAAATTCCACCTCGCTGTGTGGCAGCCTCAGAAGATATTTGACTCATAAGTCATAAGGTTGATATTTCCTAACACACTTCCTCCAGCTGGAGCAGGGGGCCTGTGCGCTACCTCCACGGAGGAATCTAGAGGCAGGGAGCGAGTCGCTCCTGCCCTGCCTCTGAGCTCGGAGCCAACGCCCACGGTCTGTTTGTGCCGAGTGTAGGTTTACACAGACACAGGAAAGGGAGGAGGGGAGGGCAGGGGAGGGGAGGGGGGAGAGGGGAGGGGGCAGGGAGAAAGGAGAGGAAAGAGATAGGCTGGAAGGAGGGGAGGAGGGAGGGAGACAGGGATGGAGTAGGGGAGGGGAATGAGGAAGTAGTGGGTGAGATTACAAAAAAGGCTAATCAGAAGGAAAAACACAAAGAAATCGAATGAAGGGAGAGAGGCCTGGGAGGAACGAGGGCCGGGGTATCCCACAGGATGGATGAGGTTACAAGACTGAACACTGTCAAATTCAACTCACACCAACCCTCATCATTACACCTCCTCCTCATCCTCCTCCTTAGAGAACCTGCCTGGGAGAACGTCTGCTGTGAGGAAGCCTGGCAACGTCCAGCATATCTACCTGTCATGGCGACTAATCACCTTCACTCCTTCCTAGCACACACACCAGTTGATAGTTTGACCGAAACTGGGCAAGGCAAGCTGTTAGCAACTACATTGCAACATTGCTGTGATAATATCGATAGCACACAAGATCTCTCGTAACAAGTCAAGTGGCACAAGCATTTCAATTGGAAATTCTCTCTGTTTCAGCCCTCCGTTTATTAAAGAAAAGCTATTGTGATATCGAAACAAATGTCAGAGTACATTCACCGGTGGCACATTCTACTGAGGTTGGCTGGCCACATTATGACTTTCTTTCTGAGAACAAAGGCTCGGGTTTGGTTGTCCCTTGTTCTGGGCGGGGCGGGGTGCAGCGGTGGTCTAAATTGGACCCAACGGCTTAATCCCAGACTTGTGACAATGAAACACAGAGGCTTAGAGGGCCGAGAGAACCAGAGCTCGCTAGCCCCATGTTCTCACCACTAGAGAATCCCTCTCATCAGACCCTACCATCCAGGCAGGGGGTCAGATGGCTGAACGGTTAGGGAGTCGGGCTATTAATCAGAAGGTTGTTGGTTTGATTCCCGGCCGTGCCGAATAACATTGTGTCCTTGGGCAAGGCACTTCACCCTACTTGCCTCAGGGAGAATGTCCCTGTACTTACTGTAAGTCACTCTGGATAAGAGCGTCTGCTAAATGACTAAATGTAAATGTAAGCATGGCAGGCCTGCTCTGGAGGAAATCCCAACAAACAATACAAGTTAATAATTAATAATAATTAAAATGGAGATGATATCAAATAGAAGCCCCCCTTAGATTTGACGTTTGTTCCCACTGAACAGCCTTGGAACGCGGTGCTGCCGATGATGTCACAGAGCATCCTCGTCATCTTCGCATCCCCACGGCAACGCAACACAGAAACGTGCCGCCAATGGCCACAGCGATATGCAAAACCTGTCTGCCAACTGCAGATGTGGTTAGAACCGGATGCCTCAGCCTACATCCACTGCACAGGGAGAGAGGTAGGTTATGTCAGACAGGGATTAGATGTAGATGAGGCTGGTTTGTCATGTTCTGGAGGTTGTTTTGTCAGTTGGCGCATGGTTGAGTCTTGTCTGAGAAACACGGCCACTGAAGGAAACATTTATTTTAATACTGAAAGAGAATCAAATGCGAATAAATATTAAAACAATATTAAAAGTTGTTTCGTGTCTTTACAGTAGATGTTTTTACATTCTACCTGCGTGTAGCCTTTGTGTTTTAGTCAGGTCAGTCTCAATCCCTCCACAGTAGCCACATTGAAATCATTCCTAATTGAAGTAACATATGTAAGCAATATTCCAGAAAATGTATTGAATGTGGAAATGGGACATGGTTCTGGGCCGACCACATATTGAGGCGTAAGGGAATAATGTGCACACACATGTATATCACATTTCCATAAACAAACGTACAGTTTCCTGAAACTCAGTCAAATCAAAAGAGGGCCCGGTCCCAACACAAGCTCTTCTCCTGTCTGGCCCCCCAATGGTGGAATCAACTCCCCACCTCCATCAGGGACACTGACTGTCTCCCCTCCTTCAAGAAAAGGCTCAAGACGCACTTGTTCCGGGAGTACAACGGCACTTAGGAATGCTTGGCTGGACCTGATGTTAGTTTCCTCCAGGATCACAATGACTCGTATTGAGAGACTTGTTGCTCTTGTTGGTTAGTTGTAACGGTTTTAAATTCTTGTACTCGCTGTGAAATATTTTACTGTTGATTGTTTTTTCTACAGGTACACTCTTGCACTTTTTGAGTTTCATGTTGTTTAATTGTAACTTGTTTAACTGCATGCTCTTATGGTTCTTCCCTTTGGCACTTATTTGGTTTTTCACAATGCATGCTTCATGTTTTGGCTGCTCGCAATGTTTGGGGCTATCTCGTTGTTATGATCAGTGACCTATGCTCTTTTGTAAAGCTCTCTCTTGGAAGTCGCTTTGGATAAAAGCGTCTGCTAAATGCATAAATGTAAATCCTGCAAACTCAGTGTACCAGCAGTACAGCATCCGTGATGGGTGCAAGAATTAGATTTTATTCTTTTCCCATGGTGCAACTCAAAACCCCATCATACCAGCTGAAATTCATTTGTATACTTGAAAATATATATATATATTTTTTTAAGAATATCTCTACTTTATGTGAAACACCCTAAATAGGCCTACTGATTGTGGACACAAAGTCTTGTGTACAAAGCTTTACTCTTTTGTAGTCTGGAATATGAAAACACTAAGTGTAAAAGTGTAGGCGACAATCTGTACGGGTTATTCCATAATTTTGTTTTTGCTTCTTGGTAAATTGCACCAGATTAAAGGAAAATGGAGACAATTACTTGAAAGGCAGAAGATATGTAGGTGGTTAGTGTGTTTTCTTTGCCAATCATGTAGCAAATACATTTACTTAAGATGCCTTACTAAAAGGCAAAAAGTACATCGGCTATATTATCTAACTATATGTGAAAATTACAAATTACTTCACTGTTCTTTTATATTTTCTTAAAGGGCACATATTTACGTCGGTAACGTCGGTTACGTCGCCTGCCTACCTGAGTAGCTTGTTCTGTAGCCTACCTTAAACTGTTACTGTAAGGTACTGTACTCACCCACTACGACGCAGAGCACGTCTACCAGGACGTATAGCTTATTTTTCCTGAAGTCCGTCATACCCTGTCCGTTGATAGACGATGTAGCTCAGTCGATAATGTTTTAAAACTTATGTAAGTGAACGAGTGTTGACGCGAAGTCCATTGACGGTACAGAGTTGTAAAAGGACAACCTGTATGGCGAGTTCTTCTGTCTACAATTCCCCTACCTGTCCACGACAGACAAGATATGTGTTTACAGTCCAACGAAAATGTTGCTTCACAACAAATAAAAAGAGATTAAGCTGCAACAGTATTGTCTTGCAACGCTGTGCGCACATAGCAGACTTTGCGCTCAACGAAAAGACTGAGAAGAATCCTCGATTTCACAGTGCTTGAGGCAACAGAGAATCCAATATAAACCTTTCTCCACGCAACACGCACAGATCCCTCCTCTCCACTTCCTCACAACCCCAGCCTCAGCCTGACGTCGAAATGGTTCTGTTCCCGCTTGAGCCTATGGAAATCCACGAGAACGTCAACGTAATCCGGAGAGTTCACTAACACTAGTTCAGTTGCGCGTCCTAATCAACACACATTCACTTTTAACGTTTAAGTTCACGCATCGTCACAAATGAAAAGTTCTTGACCCTTCATATAACTTCAGTTTGGTTGTTTAACGACACGCTCTCCTCTCCTGCCTGGGCAACCCAATACGGAGTGAATAAATTGCCCCTGGGATGCTGACTCAGCCATAACCAGGTTCGGTTACTTGACGCCAGGCAGTAAAATGAAAATGGCTGTAAACGAAGCATTAGTTTTGGACATTAATCAAAGGCCCCACGGAAGGGCCCGGACCCACACTGGGCACTCGGCTCACAGCACAGTCTTTAAAACGGAGTGAGTAAAGACAAAACTTCCACTCGGACAAAAGCAAAATAGAGGTTTTTACAAGACCTGCTGGGACTGTAGAACTAGCGTGGCTTAACACCAGCAGGGTTGCTAAGTGCTTGGAGACCGTGTGCCCTCATCACGACAGGACTGAGGGACATTCTACCGCTGCACCACAAAACCCTCCATCGACACACTTATGATTTACCACCCGCAGAAAATCTGCAGAAAGTGTTCATGCTACTGCGACTCAGTTAAACATGAAACACTAACAATGCGCCTCTCCCCTTAAGCCAGAATAGGGAGAGAGATAGCACGTATTTGCTTAGACATATCTGCAACTGGTTTATTGACGTAATAAACATTATCCTCAAGAAACTTTTGACTTCCATTGATCCCTTTGTTTGTCTCTGAAGTGTACTTTATCCCAATTGATCCCTGCCCTCTAGTGGGGCTTCTGGGCAGCAAATTTCACATTGTGTGCATTGTTTTTTTTTAATTCTGGGAGGTATGAGAGATCACTTATCTGCAAGCAAATTATATTCAAAGTATGTCAGTGCTCTAGGGAATCTTCTGCTTGAGAGGAACTTAATTTAGAGTGGCACAGAATTACAGCAGCCAACATGCCCTGCCCTGCTTAGTCTTAAGGGATAGGTATATTTACATTACATTTACATTTATGCATTTAGCAGACGCTTTTATCCAAAGCGACTTCCAGGAGAGAGCTTTACAAAAGAGCATAGGTCACTGATCATAACAACGAGATAGCCCCAACATTGCGAGCAGCCAAAACATGAAGCATGAAGTATATCTCAAAGGTAAGGAGTTTATTTGTAACTTTAGATACCTGTAGGGGGATAGGTATAACTCAGTGGTAAGGAGTTGACCACAGATCAATAAATTAGGTTGAAATCTTCCCTAACATTGCTTTGTGTTTTTTTTTTAAAGCATCTGCCAAATGAATACATTTCTATTGTTTTCTAGAATGTTTTCTAAAAATGATGCCCTGGGCAAGGTGTGTTGAGACATTTACATTTACCATTTACATTTTTAGTCATTTAGCAGACGCTCTTATCCAGAGCGACTTACAGTAAGTACAGGGACATTCCCCCCGAGGCAAGTAGGGCGAAGTGCCTTGCCCAAGGACACAACGTCATTTGACACGGCCGGGAATCGAACCAGCGACCTTCTGGTTACTAGCCTGACTCCCTCACCGCTCAGCCACCTGACTCCCTGGACGCTTCAGGCTGACAGACGACAGTGGTCTGGGTCAGGGACTTGAGGCCAGAGTTTATCCCCAGAGAACAGATACTTGAATCAGCCTTCCACACGACCAGATGCCAGCCGGCCTTGTCATCAGAAAAATATGCAGGTCAACAAGCAGAATGCTGATAAGACCGGGGCAATGTGTCATGTGCAGCAGGACAGTTCCAAGATCATTTTGTAATCATCGTCTTCTTGTGTCTCTAGTCCACTGTCTTGGAAAAGGTTTGAAGGTCAGGTTGTGTTTCGACTGTGAGAGTGCAGGAGATTGAGTCATCAGCGACAAGAACACTATCTGCCTTTTTCCACATCGGTCGCCCTAGAGGTCCGGCTCCTTGTGACGGGTCAGGAACAGAATGGAGAATACACACACACACACACACAGGTTGGTTCTGTTAGAAGCCATGCTACTGTTACTGGTGTCTTGTCTGAGCAGCAGTGTTTGTGGTCTGTGCCCTGCACCTGCAGACTGCGACCAGCAGAGGGCGCTGCAGAGGGTTACAGCGGGAGACGACCAGAGAAAAAAACGGCGAGAAGAGGATGACGTGCTTGTCAGGACACCTATAGCTACTCAGGGGTGTTGAAGTGTGTGTATGTGTGTGTGTGTGTGTGTGTGTGTGTGTGTGTGTGTGTGTGTGTGTGTGTGTGTGTGCGTGCGTATGTGTGTGTGCGTGCGTGCGTGTGCGTGTGTGTGTGCGTGTGGAGGAGGCGGGACTGACTACTCAGGGCCCCAATGGAATGAAACCAGGGCCCAGAGCCACAAAAGCTTGGAATGAAAATTTTACATTTAGTCATTTTAGCAGACGCTCTTATCCAGAGCGACTTACAGTAAGTACAGGGACATTCCCCCTGAGGCAAGTAGGGTGAAGTGCCTTGCCCAAGGACACAACGTCATTTGACACGGCCGGGAATTGAACCAGCGACCTTCTGATTACTAGCCCGATTCTCTACCACTCAGCCACCTGACTCCCTCGTGTTGAATAAAAAATAATATGGAGGAGGGCCCTAGATACAATCTCTTTATGGGCCCCTAAAATGATTAGCAGCGTCCCTGTAGCTAGCAGCCATGCGGTGACACACACGACACAGGTACTGTGGGGTGTGTTTTACCCCCTGGTGTAGTAGCGGCTTGTGAAGACAGTCTGCCGCGCCTAAACACGTCACCAAACTCTGTCCTCAGCACATTGTGACCTCCACACCCTCTGGAGACGACCCAAAGTCACATGGTAATCCTGTCAGTCTCACGCCACACAAACACACAACAAAACAGGCTGGCCTTTGTTGACAGTAGCACATCCAGATCAGGCCACAGTCACTTCCTACAACCACTTCAGTGAAGGGCAGCCATTGCAATTCAAACACCTAGAACAGAGGTAAGTTAGGCTACCCTAGCAGGTTGGCAGATTTAAAAGAAACGAAACACAACTCACTTATTTCGTGACACCTCATTAGTGAGAGTATCGGACCCCAGCCATCTTTTGCGCTTTTATTTTGTGCAAAATGTGCTTTTAAAAGTTTTGAAACAAACACTTGAGATAAAACAGCCAGTGTATTCAAAGTAGGTAGGTGCTTTTGACCCTACTTGTATGTGAGAAACAAGACTTCAACAACAAACACATTTCAATTATTCATGATTGTTGCCATTGCTTGCTGATCCAATCACATCTACATAGAACATGTGCAATCGCATATTTAAAAGACATTTTTTTTAATAAAGATTTTTTTTATTTTTTTTTACAAAATATAATAATTAATTACAAATAAACAGAACAAAAGCAGAACAATTGAAATAGCTAAAAAAGGATAAAGGCAGTGTTTGAACTCCCTTTCGCCGCCCTGGTGGTCACATCCCACACGTAAACATTCAAACAGAAACAAACATTGGATGAGGGTCAGAGGTCAAAGGGCAGGGGGAGGGCTGAGGAGGATAGTTACCCCCCCAGCCCCCATCCCCCCACCCCCCGCCTCCCTCAACCCCCACAGAGAGGCAACAGACCAGGGAAATAAATAGCGGGGCAGCTCCGGAAGCGGGGTCCCAGAGACGAGGGGACGGACTCAGACCGGACGACGTTAAAGAGGCCGTGGCTCCTTCCTCTCCAGGGTATAAATACAGTTCTGTCTGTCCGTCTAGCACAGCCAGGGGGCGGGGTCACCGGGCCCAGGAACCTCCTCAGGCCACGTGGGTGACCTCTAGTGGTAGGGGGAGGGTACAGCAGGAGCGGGATGACCCACACCGAAGGTCGTCCGAGTCGTCCCAACGTTGCCAAGTCCCACAGTTGAGATGAGAGGTTGACTCCAACACCGCACCCCCTGAGTAAGAGTGTATTTATTGACTAATCTACAGTAGCCTGTACAACAGCGGGCCGAAACGACGACCAACGCGGCCTGTACTCTACACAGCCGAGAGAGGAGCGTCAGGATCTTTCACGTGAACTGGGAGGGGAGATGGAGAAAGCCTGGGTAACAAGAGTCTCAGATTGTTGTTTTGGAACAAACTTAAGCTTAACAAACTTAAGCTGTGAGCCGATCTCAGATCCAGTGGAGAGCTGGGAGCTAGGAGCCAGGGGGACCCAGGGGACATGAGGGGAACCTCCGGAGGGCTGAGATGCGGGGAGACTTGAAGACTTTCGTGAAACACACACTCCGATCCAGCAGAGAAAGGAATTACTGGTCTCCACCCAGCTGTGTGCCTCTGTCCAGCTGTTCGTCTGTCTGTCCCTCTGTCCATTTGACTGTCTGTCTGCCAGTTGTCTGTCTGTCAACCTACCTACATACCTGTCTGTCTGCCTGTCTGTCTGTCTGTCTGTCTGCCTGTCTGCAACACATTCATGTCTTTCTCATGTTCTGCCGAGGGACCTACATTTCATCATTACCTGACGTGGAGTAGCTGCATTGTTGGCCCCTACAGATAGGTGGCATATTGTGCTCCTGGGCTCCTCTGTAAACACTCTGGTCCAGGTAGGCCCCATCTCCCAGCATGCACTGCTACAGTTAGTTAGAGGATACACTTCCTCTCCTGCAGAGCTCGCAACAGCCAAGGTCAAGGTAAGCTCTGGTCCGATTTCATCAAATTAGACAGTGCCCCCGGAAGCACCGTGTCGTCTAGGAATGTGCTCGGTGTTAAAAAACGATTCGCATCTTTCCCCGGGCCCCTCACTGCGTGAGCGAGCGGGGGTGCTGGACGGGAGGGGCCTCCAGGAAGCTGCTGATGGCCCCGAAGTCCGAGGACACGGCCGTGGAGGAAGCCTGTGTGGGGGACGCCGGGGTGGCGGAGGGCAAGGAGAAGTCCACCTGGGTCCTCTGGGGGGCGCCGCCGCAGCCAGGCCCAGCAGGCGGGCCCTCCTGGAAGAAGGACCCCAACTGGAGGTGGTAGAACCCAGGGCCCAGCAGGCGAGGTCCCTCGGCGGAGGCTGGAGAGGAGGGCTGGAGCTGAGGGGGGCAGGCGGAGGGTCGGCTGCCCGGGCTGGGGCAGCGGAACGTGGGCTGGCGCAGGTCGTCTGGAGGGGGGGGTGGAGGGTCCGGAGGGCTGGCGCCCGGGTCATCACAGAAGTCCCACACCCCCGGTCCCAGCAGAGCACCTGGGGAGACACGCGGCCGTCAGATCAGGGGTCATTCCTGGGGGGCTCCGTGGACCCTCTAACCCAGCTGGGATCTACAGGACAACAGGGTTTCAGAAGGTCTTCTGGGTGGGTTGTTCTCAGGGTCAACGTGAGGCTACGTGAGCACCAGAGATGGTCGGGGTTTAGCTGGTCATGTAGTGTCCTGCTGAGGACTACACTCTAGTTAGGGTTAGGCTGGGGGGGGGGGGGGGAGGCCTAAGGGTATCTAGCCTGTAGAGTTAGTGAAGCTAATTCTTGACTGTTTTCCATCTCTCCCTCTTTACCTCCCTCCCTCCTTCTTCCTCTCCCTACCTCCCTACCTCCCTCCATCTCTCTTTACCTACCTCTCTCCATCTCTCTCTACCTCCCTCCCTCCTTCTTCCTCTCCCTACCTCCCTACCTACCTCCCTCCCTCCCTCCTTCTTCCTCTCCTTACCTACCTCCCTCCCTCCTTCTTCCTCTCCCTACCTACCTCCCTCCCTCCCTCCATCTCTACCTCCCTCCCTCCTCTTCCCTGCCTCCCTCCCTCTGGCACTACCTCTCTCCTTCATTCCCTCCCAGCCTCCCTCTCCCTCTCCCCGGGAGCTCCTGTCTGTGAGGTTACCTGCAGCCCTGTGCAGTGTGTGGTCTACGTGCAGTGGGCTCAGGGCTTTAAGAGGAAGCGGGGCGTTCGTCTTCGACGGGGACGACCCTCCTGCTCTGGAGTGCCACGCGGACACACACACACACGCACGCAAGCACACGCACCAATGGAGAAACAAATAAAAATGATGAAAAATCATAGCTTAACGAGCACAGTGTGTTTAAATCAATGGTTGACGAATATAAATGAATGGGAAAAAGAACGGGATAAAAGGACAGCAGGATGAGGCGTCATGCGTATCTAGAGGGAAGGGCCTGTAGTACATCAACACAAATCCAGAATGGTGGATATGGGTTCCTTATTCCCCAAAGCCACTGAGCAGCTAGCCAGCGAAGGGTTATCCTCCGTGAGGTGAGAGAAGGGAGAGAAGGGAAGTGAGAGGAGGTGAGAGAAGAGAGGTGAGAGAAGGGAGGTGAGAGACGGAAGGTGAGAGGAGGTGAGAGGAGGTGAGAGAAGAGAGGTGAGAGAAGGGAGGTGAGAGAAGGGAGGTGAGAGGAGGTGAGAGAAACTGGAGACTTGTTAAAGACGCGGAAGGGGCAGGGGGGTGCACTGGTCTGGGGGTTACCTGGCTGGTCCAGGTCCGGCCGAGGTGAGGGGGGGTCAAGCTGCCTGGCAGGTGGGCTGTGGGAGTGAGTTCCCCCCTCCACCTCCCCCCCCTCTCCATCCTGCTCGCCATCCTCTCTGCAGGACACAAACAGCCAGACAAGACGCCCATCAGGATTTCCAAAAGAACTACAGAAGGTTTCGAACTACAGAACAGCTCAAATACTCCGCGACCTTGCAGCCAGCTTGTCTCCAAGGCCCCGCTCGACCTCATCGACGGTCCGACGCAAAACGAAACACGTCAAAGGCGGGAGGGAGGGTGAGAGAGGTAAGAGAGGGGAGGTATGGTGAGGTGGAGAGGGAAAGATGGAGAGGGGGGGGGGAGAGAAGGATCTGACCCCGGATCAGTCCTGACTCACATGTTGCCAGACTGCAGGCTGAACTTCTTGCGGCCCAGCCTGGTGGTCTGCTGGGTGAAGAACTCGTGGCGGTCCGATTTCTTCCAAATGTAGTAATACTCCACGCACTCCCCTACGGAGCGCGTGCGTACCTGCCAGGGCACCAGACAAGTCTCTCGTATGGGGACTCACACTTTGGTTCATACCCACACACACACACACACACACACACACACACGTCTGCACACTGCAGAGCCTCCAATCACGCCTACACAGACCCAGACATTTGCATGTCAGGCTACAAGGGTACTCCCACCTGTTAGAGACACACGGACGGGCCTACCTTGTTGGCTTGGATGAGGTGAAAGTTTTTCCCGTGAACACGGTAGCCGTGCTCGAAGTTGCGACACTCCTCCTCGCTCCAGGCGCACAGCTCCTCTGCGGGGGGAACGCGTCACGGCGTCGGGGGAGAAGCAGAAGGGTTTAGCCCTCGTGTGCTGTGTCTGTGTTGCCCACCCAGCGTTCATGGGTCTGATGCAACACCACACTAGGTGAGGGGGCTATTTAGCAGTCAGCGGGCTTTCCGGAAGAAGTGGGTTATACTGTATGCAATGACAGGCTTTGTCACTGATGACGGAAGCACTGAGTGTGTGTGTGTGTGTGTGTGTGTGTGTGTGTGTGTGTGTGTGTGTGTGTGACCGTCTTACCACTGAAGACTTTCACATTGAAGCGCAGTCGTGTCAGAGCCTCTTCTGTGTTAAAGTTGCATTTCACCAGCTCATACAGAGCCTGAGTGAGAGACACAAAGAGACAGGAACAGAGAGAGAGAGAGAGAGAGAGAGACAAAAAAAAAGGTAGAGAGTCAACAGGAGAGACAGCAAAAGAGAGAGGCAAAAAGTGTGTCACAGACAAAACCCAATGTCACACAGAAACCCTGTTCACAGCCGTTTCCTTCATTATGTAGACGCCCCACCCGTCCTCCACGGGGCCCCTGTACCTGCTCATTGTCCCTGACAGAGTCCCCGGGCAGTGGGGTGTCGGCCGCCCCCCGAGGGGGCCCCCGTCTCTGGGAGCAGAGCAGGAAGTCCTCCACAGCCTGGCCTGACAGCACACCAGGGCTCCACAACAGCTGGTCCTCACTCTCATAGGCTGGGGGGGAGGAGGGGAGAGGAAGAGCGATGGAGGGTGACAGAGAGAGAGAGACAGAGAGAGAGAGAATTAGGAGAGAGAGAGAGAGAGAGAGAGAGAGAGAGAAGGGGAGGGGAGAGGAGAGAGGGTTCGGAGAGAGAGGGATAGAAGAGGGAGATTGAGAGATAGAAGGGGAGAGGAGAGTGAGGGAGACGGCAGACAGTGAATGAGGGAGAGAAAGACAGGAGGGGTGAAAAGAGAGAGGGAGAGAGAGAGAGAAGGGGAGAGGAGAGGAGAGAGGGTTCGGAGAGAGAGGGATAGAAGAGGGAGATTGAGAGATAGAAGGGGAGAGGAGAGTGAGGGAGACGGCAGACAGTGAATGAGGGAGAGGAAGACAGGAGGGGTGAGAAGAGAGAGAGAGAGAGAGAGAGAGAGAGAGAGAGAGAGGGGGAAAGAGGGAGACAAGAAACAAGAGAGACGAGTGTCAGGGTCGTGCAGACCAGACCGGGGCGGATGTGGCAGGTCTGAGACGAGGGTTACCTCTCTCCTGGTAGGTGCAGGGGTTGAGAGGAGGGATTTTAGCTTGGTACTGAGAGCCCACCATGATATCCTATCAGGGGACAGAAGCACACCATCAGTCAAACGTGATAGGCCGGTAAAAAAACAGACTTGGTGGAGCCTGTGGCACAGACGCCTCGGACAACTCCAGGCCAGGGCCCAGACACCTCGGCCAATCACAGGCCAGTGTCCGGACGCCTCGGCCAATCGCAAGCCAGGGTCTTCTCACCTTCCGTCCGTCATTGGAGGGGACAGAGCCGTCTTCGGAGTCTTCGTCGGAGGTGCCGGTCGAAGCTCTGTCTGCCGCGGAGTGCAGGGAGGCTACAGGGTGAATCAAATCAAACTTTATTGATACATCCCTTTCTAGCAGTGACAGTCTCATTGATCGGCACCTCTAGCCAGCCTAAACCCTCGAGGAAGACCGGGGGAAACGGCTCCCGGGGGAATCTGAAGAGAGCCAAACGACGCGGGACGCGGGGAGAGGCGGCGGGCCGTACCTCGGAGGTGACACCGCGGGAGGTCGGAGGTGTGGGAGGGGACGGAGGGAGTGAGGTCATCAGACGTCGACTCCTCGCTGCCCTCGCCAGGGAACAGGTCCCTGGATATCTGATCCTGGGACAGACGGCAGATTAGGGTGTGTGTGGGCGCGCGCACGTGTATATGCGTGTGCGTGCATGCGTGTGTGCTTAGGCAGGCGTGTGTGTGTGTGTGCATGTATGTGTGTGTGGGCGCTAGGGTCAGTGTGTGTGTGTCACCTTGTCCAGGGTCATGTCAGGCAGGCTGGCAGCCAGCTCGTTGGGCTGCTTGTCTTGCTGCAGGAGGGGCCCAGACACCTCGTACCCACACAGGCCCAACAGATCCTCCAGGGGCAGCTCAGGACGCTGGAGAGGGGGAGGAGCGGGGGGTGGGGAGGAGGTGTGGGGGAAGGGGAGGAGGTGTGGGGGGAGGGGAGGTGTGGAGAAAGAGAGACAGGAAGAGAGAAAGATTTAGAACAGTGTGACCACACCCCGGGAGTGAATCCAAACCCACCACAGGTGGGGGTGGGGGTGGGGTACGGGGCTGGCCAGGTGGGGGTGGGGGTGGGATACGGGGCTGGCCAGGTGGGGGTGGGGGTGGGATACGGGGCTGGCCAGGTGGGGGTGGGGTACGGGGCTGGCCAGGTGGGGGTGGGGGTGGGGTATGGGGGGGTGGGGGTGGGGGTGGGATACGGGGCTGGCCAGGTGGGGGTGGGGTACGGGGCTGGCCAGGTGGGGGTGGGGTATGGGGCTGGCCAGGTGGGGGTGGAACTCACGGCGTGGTGGCGAGCTGCCATCTTCATGGGGCACTGCTTCCCCCGCTCCTCTAGGGCCCGGGACTCCTGCTCCTGGTGCCCACCCTCATAGCCCTGCCTCAGGAACGCTGCTAGCCTCACACGCTGACCTCCAGAGCCCATCGAATCAGCTGGAGACACACACACACGCAGGCACACACACACACACCCGCAGGCACACGCACACACAGACCCACACATACCCACCCACAGG
Organism: Thaleichthys pacificus; assembly: GCA_023658055.1. NCBI lineage: Eukaryota > Metazoa > Chordata > Actinopteri > Osmeriformes > Osmeridae > Thaleichthys > Thaleichthys pacificus. The sequence continues at coordinate 2,726,608 of CM042859.1, forward strand.
AGAGAGTGCGGGTTAGTGAAAGAATGAAGAAAAAAAACAAACAAGATGGAGGATCAGGACGTGGCTGATTCCTGTTCATCCTATTACAGAGCTGATTCCTGGCTTCGCTTTATAACCTCTTCTCATGTAGCGCTCCTCACAGCCCTAACGGCAGGGCTACGCTACCATCACCAGCCACTTACGACAACTTAAAAGCACAGAAGGTCATTTGTAAACTACAAACAACATGGTATGCGTACACACCTTTGCTGGTGCATGACAAGTATTGAGCTATGGACATTCTTCAAGTTGAACCAGAAAGATCGCTGGTGAGGGCTGTCATTATTGTAGAGCAGTGCTGAACTCCACAAATGATGTATTGTTTAAAAACATGTTACAAATATGACGGCCTAATTTGATCCAGTGATTTGTAATCTCGATTAAACTGATACTCGTTTGTACTTGAAAAGTCTTTTGCAGCTTTTGAAAACATTACTTGAATAAAAAGGTTCGGAAACCAGTCTAAACAAGCTATGGAAAAAATTGTACATTACGATTATTTGGCAAAAAGCTCTAACTTCTGCTACTCTGAAGTTCTTGAACAACAAATAAGTTGTATGCTTAGCACCGAGAAGTTATTAAATAACTTAGTCGTGAAGGATACCTCAACTTTTTAAGATAGGACATCCGGACAAGAAAGGTCAAGCGAAAAACTACTGTCCGTCTCGCCCACCCCGCCTCGGGACGCCGCCTTGACCAGGGCGCTTTCCGTATCTTGGTGCTGAACGCTGCTCTGACTCACTGGCGGCACGAGAAGGAAATAGTTCTAGATGTTCCGTTTTCAACCAAAAAGATGTCATGGTACAACTGCACTAAGTTGGATACCACTCAAACTTTACACTTATCATGCATTGTTCACGAGGCGCAACTGAATCACTTTTTTCAGCACCACCGTCGAGCCGGTCTATTGTTTTCTTTAGCGCACTATAAGACAAATTGGGAATGGTTCTTTAACGCGAAGAACGCGGAGAGGCGAGACGGGAACGAACACCCCATTTTCGCTTCCTATTTTATCAATCCGTTTCCCTCGTTCGACCCTCCGTAGTCCGTTGGAATGATTGTCAAAGTCGATATCTACGTTCTGAAATGACTCAAGGTCTAAAACCTGCTTCTGAAGCAGTATGATTTGTTCATTACAATCCTATCCAAGCCTTTTTCGCTCACTTACCTCCGCCATTCCGTTCCTGCGCAGGCTGCGAGCATAGCCCGGATGTTGTATGCCTACTCTATGTACAGCTCTGTTTATTGCCGCAACGGTACGGCAGCAATGTTGATAACAGTAGTGTATCTAAACTAAATATAAAAAAAGATACTATAACTGAGGCTGTTTAAAATAAAATAAAAAAGTTTGAAACCCGAGTATAAATGTTTAGGTTTATCACTGAGTATTTATATCAAGTTTCAGCTTTGAAGTTCCTTCAGTGAACAACTAACTTTTAAAAGTGTGTGCAGTTGTTCAAATCATCATTTTTCTAAACGTTGCTAAACGTTCCAACACATGTAAAATACCAGAAGACTACATCAATCCATGAATATAATTCACATTCAAAAGGAAACATATAAACATATCCATTCTTTTAGTTCGACTGTCGTACGTAGATCATGTGACTGACTTCAAGGGAGTAGAGTCAAGCATGAATACTAGTTTGTGCAGATCTGGACAGCTGACTGCAGGATGTGAGGGGAGGGGACAAAAATGTCGTGAGCTGATAAACTTGTTGGAGGAGACACAATGTTGACTGTAAGAACTTCTTAGTGTTTACTTCCTTCCTAGTAATAGGAACAGGAAACAGGCACGTGTGACATGCATAATTAAAAGTTCACTTTAAACTAGTGTATTACTGTAAGTAATAAACCACCACCAACATTTACATTTATATATCCAACAAACAACAAAGACAGATACATTGGCAGCCAAAAATGAGTGTGTGTACTTACTATCATCGGATAAAATGTGAGTCCTCAACAAACCAAAATTGACCAGGGCGCTAAAAAAAAAAAGAGACCTGCGTAAAATGCCGTGGCAACAAGAAAGAGAAAGAGGCCAGGCTGAACAAACCCAGGCTGAACAAACCCAGGCTGAACAAACCCAGGCTGAACAAACCCAGGCTGAACAAACCCAGGCTGAACCACCGCTGGAGAGAACAGAAGAACATCTTTGTTATATCAGCACTATGGGTCTGTGTTTGAGTTTGTGTGAATGGTTTATGTGTGTATTTGATGTATATATGTGTGTGTGCGGGTGTATAGGTAAATTATGTTTGTAGGTATGTGTGTGTATGTCTGTGTGTATTTTAAGTATGTATGTGTGTGTGTGTAAGGTTAATTATGTTTATAGGTATGTGTGTGTGTGTGTGAATGTGCCTGTATCTGAACGGTGGGCAGTGATAGGTCAGTTTAGGTAAGGCCACACACTGCCCTTTGTCACCGTAACAAGCGCTGACATGACAGTTGGAAGGGGTTAATGTAGGCTTGTGTTCCTACTCCCCACAGACCAAGGTCACACACACACAGATAAAGGTGGGCGTGTTCCCTTACAAACTCACTCCCTCGCGCGGATTTCCGCAAAACAGACCCAATTAAAATGACCCAACACACAAGGGGTTAATTAATCAGAAGTACGATATTTGCATGTTTGTCGGGGGGGTTCTTGGTTCCATCCAGGACACTTATTACATTGCACCGCCAAAGGGACGCACGTGCAATAGTGAATAAATCACAACCTGCATCCAATCCCACTGTCAGCATCAACAGTATACTACCAGGGAGAGAGAGAAGGGGGAGAGAGAGAGAGAGAGAGAGAGAGAGAGAGAGAGAGAGAGAGAGAGAGAAGAGAAGAAGGAGGAAAGAGAAGGTAGGGATGGAATAGAATGGAAAGAGAAGGAGGGAGAGAGAGAGAGAGAGAGAGAGAGAGAAGAGAAGAGAAGAGGAGGAAAGAGAGGTAGGGATGGAAGAGAAGGAGGGAGAGAGAGGGAAGAGGGCAGGACGCTGCCTCACATCTGCTGCCCACATTCATCTACATACCTAATTCTGGTCTGTTTTTATGGCATGTAAATTAAAAAACGCCGGCCCCTTCATTTGCTCCTCCTCGCTTTCATTAAGCAGAGGGAGAGAGAGAGAGGAGGGGGCGTGCTTGGGCCGATGCAGGGGGCAACGCCTTGCAAATGAGAGCGCGTGAGCCAAGCTTAATCAGTACAGTATGCCGGGTATTCATCACGGCCTGCCCCGCCCCTCCAAGCTGCCCCCTGGCTGGTTTTAATTGACCCATGGTGAAAGAGCTCAGGGAAGGTATACATGTTGGGGCATGGAGATGTCTCCAAATCAGGAAGTCTTTGAATAGTGGGCCTCAGAGTGTGTGTGTGTGTTTGTTGGGCCTTAGTGTGTGTGTGTGTGTCCTGGTCACAGCGGTTGAGCTGTCTGCCGTTGTCCAATCGTAACACTTCTTTCGGGGACCGAAAGAAAGACCTTGAACGAATGCGAGCTCCCCCGTGCGTGTCCTGAAGTCCTCCTTGATCCCTCCCCTCGCCGTTCCTCCCCCCACCTCCCCCCATCCTCCGTACCCACCCCCCACACCCCTCTCAGTCTCCATGCCTGGACTCTAATAACCAGGAGAGGAGGGCAGCCCCGGCATTGTTCTGCTAATAGGGAGGCGGTGATGTTTGCTGGGAGCTAATTTGATAGATGGCCTTGATGAACGGTCGCGCAGGCGCCCGGGTGAGCGAGCATGTGTCTCACAATGTGATCTGGGGCGGGTTGTGCGGGTATATAAGCAGGAGGAGACGGGTGTTGATCCAGGACACTCGTGTCACTTCCTGCTGCGTGGAGGACGACCAGGAGAGCTTCCACCGGAGGGGACTCCACTCGCTGAGAACGGCAGACGGCCCCGCCAGACTCCAGCCTCCAGCCTCTAGACTCCAGCCTCCAGACTCCAGCCTCCAGACTCCAGCCTCCAGACTCCTGACTCCAGCCTCCAGACTCCAGACTCCAAACTCCAGCCTCCAGCCACCAGTTTAGAGGAGTCGTCATGGAGGACCGAATCCCTCCCAACAAGTGTGAGTGACCGGATCTAATTCACAAAGATTCTCTCAGAAAACTACATTTCCCTTTGTCAAACATACTTGTAGTTCATCTGAATGCAGACTTTTTAAGCTGTGATGTCATGCAAGAGAAGCCTATGCCAGTGTAACACCGGTGTCTCCTGTTTTTCTGGTTGGGCCAGGCTGCCATGCAGGGGCTGGTCCACAGGGGGCAGTGTGGCCCTGTCTAGGCTGTGGGGAGCCATCAGAGAGCCAGGGGAGTCGGCGGTGGGCTCGGACCAGCCCTGGCACGCAGGGCGTCTGTACTGTGGTGAGTACAGGCTCACTCCGTGACGGAGCTACTTACAGTTAAATAGTTTGGCGTTCAACAAGATTTATTGATTTGTACAAATACGCAGCTGTCCAATAAGAACATAGATTAGATTGTCTCTATAGAGGCCCTTTGATGTTGTTTGGGATAATATAATCTTCTAAATGAAAGCATTATAATGTTTTAATAATCATTATTCTTATTATTCTTATTATGATGATTCTTATTATTATCATTCTTATTCTGATCAGGGCAGTAGGGTGCGAGTGCGGAGCGTTCTCAGTGACGGCCAGCTGGGGGCGCTGCGCTCCTGCTACTCGCGGACGCCTCGTCCTGACGCGGCGCTGAAGCTTCGGCTCGCCCAGCACACGGGCCTCAGCCCCCGGGTCGTCAGGGTGTGGTTCCAGAACAAACGCTGCAAGGACAAGAAGAGCCAGGACAAGAGAGCCAGGAGACTGGCTGAAGAACTGAGCTATGCAGTGAGTGTGTGTGAGTGTGTGTGTGTGTGAGTGTGTGTTTGAACTCGTGATTGTGTGTGTGTGTGTTTGAACTTGTGATTGTGTGTGTTGACGTGTCCATACCTCATGTTGCCCTGCTGTGATAACCTTTGACCTCTAATCGGCATCTATGCTGTAGAACTACAGACAGCCTAGAGCAGCCAGACTCATGGTGGTCGATTCTCCGGATCCCCCTGCCTCAGCAGTCCCGATTACCGTCCACGAGTCGCCTTGGCAACAGGACAGTCCACTCGACCCCTGGACTGATGACGAAGACTTCCTCTTCATTGAGCGTCTGCAGGTCAGAATCACAGTCTAGCCACCAGAATCAGACGGTCACACTGTTAAACACGCATTCATTATGTGCCTTTATTGTGGATCTTCTCACACACACTAAACTCTCATACTAAACTTTCAGACTGAATTCTCACACTAAACTCTCACACTAAACTCTCACACTAAACTTTCAGACTGAATTCTCACACTAAACTCTCACACTAAACTCTCACACTAAACTCTCACACTAAACCCTCACACTAAACCCTCACACTAAACTCTCACACTAAACTCTCACACTAAACTCTCACACTAAACCCTCACACTAAACCCTCACACTAAACTCTCACACTAAACTCTCACACTAAACTCTCACACTAACCCATCACACTAAACCCTCACACTAAACCCTCACACTAAACCCTCACACTAAACCCTCACACTAAACTCTCACAATAAACTCTCACACTAAACTCTCACACTAAACTCTCACACTAAACTCCCACACTAAACCCTCACACTAAACCCTCACACTAAACCCTCACACTAAACCCTCACACTAACCCCTCACACTAAACCCTCACACTAACCCCTCACACTAAACCCTCACACTAAACCCTCACACTAAACCCGCACACTAAACCCTCACACTAAACCCTCACACTAACCCCTCACACTAAAACCTCACACTAAACCCTCACACTAAACCAAACTCATCTCAAACGTCCTCTCCTGCTCCCCGGCCCTCAGAGCTTGTGTCCACCGGAGCCCCTGGGAGAAGAGTTTCCATCAGGTGACGACGACGACTCTCTCACCTTCCTGAGTATGTGAGGAGGATGGAAGAGCTCCCAGCCTGGGTCCAGTCAGAAGCTGCCGGCAGACAGTTGTCCTCCGACCCTGAACTCTGCTCTCCACACACACCACACACACCAGCAGTCCATCCTGCATGTGGAATAAAAACGCAAATCATTCTGTAAAAATCGGAGTCTTCTTGTGAATTATTTACGGCGAAAATGGGATTTCTCTTTGTTCCGTGCGAGGGGAGGAGGTCAGGAGAGAGGCAATAAAGACGTAAAGATGTTGTTTGGGGATCTGGGATTTGGGCAGGGCTGCGTATTGTGGTTGAACAGCGGCCAGAAGTCCTGTCACTTCCTTGAGGTGTCATCGAGGCGACACTGTGATCCGTCACCACGTGATGTCACCACCCGACGATGACAGTCACGCTCAAAGCTGTAGCTTGAAGCTACCGCTGAAACCACAGAGGAAGCAGAAGTAGACAGCCTGATCAGTCGTCACGGGCCGTACGGACTACGTTCCAAAGTGAAAGCAAAACCCCACAGATTCCACAGTAATGAGTTGCTGGAGCTCGACTCACATATTCAACGTCTTAATTCTTCTACCGGCGACACGGTTCGCTCTGTGGAATCGATGGCCGGGTTAGGCAAATGACTTCAAAGTCTTCCTGCTTTACTACACTGTGTTCTCAACACGCTCACCATTTTATTCTCAACACCGGCTGAGAAACGAACCTCTATCCGCCACCAGGGGACGACACTGACTTCAAGATGGATGGCATTCCAACTCGCAGCTCGACTCAACGCTGGCACAGCGGGAACGTGTGTGGACTTTGCGCAGCGCCACCAGGCCGCGTGCCTTGCTCCTGGGCCATCCCTCAGGCCGGAGGGGAGGCCGCTGGCTGTGGGGGGAGAGGGGGGGGGAGAGGGGGGGGGGGAGAGGGGGGGGGGGGGAGAGGGGGGGGTCACACGGGCGTTCAGCGGCAGTTTATCAGCACACTTCAGGGTGTGCTGCCCTTTCGACGTATTGGATGCATTCTTCCACTTAATGTCTTTCCGCCATCGTGGGCCTCTTCCCCCCCCCCCCCACCCCCTCTCTCTCTCACTTACTCTCTCTCACTCTCTCCTTCCCTCCTCCCTTTCTTTCTCTCTCTCCTTCCCTCCTCCCTTTCTCTCTCTCTCTCTCTCTCTCTCTCTCCCTCTCTCTCTCTCTCTCGTGCTTTCCCTCTCCCATTCTTCTGTCTCTCTCTTTCCGTTCTCTTTCTCGAACTCATTGTCTTTTCTCTCTCTTCCTTTCTCTTCCCCCCCTCTCTCTTCCTCTGACTCATTATTCCTTTCTCTCATTCTCTCTCATTCTCTCTCTCTCTCTCTCTCTCTCTCTCTCTCTTTCGTTCTCTCTCTGCTAGCCTGGCCCAGTATAAACAGGATGTTTATGGCCCTGCTAGTTCAACAGTGATGATCAGATAGGGTGGCGAAACTCTCCCGCTGCAGATTACTGAGGATTTAGACCCTCCATTCTGCCCTGCACTAAACCAACACACAGCCTGCCCACTGGGTGAACCAGCCCCAACACACAGCCTGCCCACTGGGTGAACCAGCCCCAACACACAGCCTGCCCACTGGGTGAACCAGCCCCAACACACAGCCTGCCCACTGGGTGAACCAGCCCCAACACACAGCCTGCCCACTGGGTGAACCAGCCCCAACACACAGCCTGCCCACTGGGTGAACCAGCCCCAACACACAGCCTGCCCACTGGGTGAACCAGCCCCAACACACAGCCTGCCCACTGGGTGAACCAGCCCCAACACACAGCCTGCCTACTGGGTGAACCAGCCCCAACACACAGCCTGCCCACTGGGTGAACCAGCCCCAACACACAGACAGGTGACCCGCAACAGTGTCCTCATGCTTTAGGCTTCTGAGTGACCGAGCACACCCATCACCTAACACACATACATCTCTATGGATGGTCAGTATTTATTCCCAACAGACCTGGCCGCTCTGCTAAAGTACTCCAGCACCCAACTCTACAGAGACAAGTCTGCTTCAACAGACAGAACATTTCACATGTAGGCATACTGTCAGTTGAGACAGGCAGCATCAAAAAGGTTGGAATTCCCCCAGATCAATAGGAATTTTGAGATCCACATGATCCACATGTGTGTGTCATGTGACAGACCAGAAACAACGTCTAGCCAGGAAAGATTATCATCATGAGATTTCGAATACATAGTATGAACACCTCATGCTACAATGGAGATCAGCTGCCTGTGGTTTGCAATGGTCACTACACACGACCAGTCTAGACACAATTATTGAGGAAGGTGCTGTCTGTCAGGAGTCAGTGCCTATCTGTGGGTTATCAAGAAAAGGGCTCTACTTGGTGAGCGATGTTTTGTTATTAGGAGTCTTCTCTATACAAAATGCCGTTCTGGAAAACACAGAAGGGCATTTCCTGTGAGACACAAGCGGTTCGAATAAAAACACTGGAGTGGAAAGATGTACAACTCTGCCGTGTCCTGTTTGGCTCCCTCCCCTTCCTCCCTCCGTCCTTCCTAGTTTTCTCTGCACTGGTACAGCGAAATCACTCTCTTCCACCCACCCACCTCCTTTTTTTTCGTTCGACAACTCTCCTAAAGTTGTCGACTACATAATCAATTTAAACGTGCAGCGCTTTTTAGACTTCCGCTAGAAAAACAGAAACTGGAGGAAGGTGGCAGGATAAAAACGACGTACCGAATTCTCTAAATAAATCTCAAACATTGAACACTGAATGCGTCCACGTCCTCCTCAAAGGCTTCCACAACGGATTCTGTGTTGGCAAGAGTTCAATGTTGTCTTTTCGAAGCGCACACTAACCTGAGTGTGAATACGGCTGAAAGTAGTGTCATTAAGTACCCGACTCCCAGACACATAGTGCTTTCAGCCAGGGCCCGTGAGGCTTGGGGCGTACACATGTAGCGTAGACACCAGACACAATCACACCCTTGTTGAAATCTTTGCCAAATCTGCGGCGAATTGCTCTCCATGTAATCTACCTGAGCTGTCTGTTATAACCGATTCATCCCACTTCCAACGGTCTTTTTGCTGCTCGGGAGCAAGTCACTATACTATCACATTTCGGCTAAAGCTTGAAATTATACGACTGCAAATAGGCTACTCACAACAAGCTGGTTTGGTGGTTCAGACCATCTTGACTGGGGTCAGTTTTATTTTATAAGTATAGTATAGTAAGGGCTGCCAACCTTTCCAAAAACCTTGCAGTGAGATTTGGTGGGGCCAACCACAATTTTCCTGCTAAATCAAGGAGGCAACCTGACTGATGAAAATAAATCTTATTAAACAGCATTGTTTCATCCAATGTGGAACACTAAACTTGACTGTGATAAATGACTGTTGTGTTAAATGTTAGACAGGATAAAAGATCAGAGCATCGTAAGGTCAGAGTTACTGTACCAGAGTGTTCTAGCAGTTCCTCAAGGCATCTGAAGCTATTTTTAAACAGAACATTTCCAAGACATAAAGAACACAGCGCTATGAAGCCTGTCTGCAAGAAGGCCAGACCGCAATGAGATCCATTCTTAATCTTTTGGTTCGGATCCATGGAAAACACTTCATCGGGGCTGAGGTTGGATGGAATTCTCCCCGCGTCTCGGAAAGAGAAGATTCGACGTGGGGCAATTTGATGTTGATAAAACTGTATCTGAAGGCTAACGTTCTAGTGTTCCATAGCAGAACTCGATTAGAACGTGCCGTAAGTACGAGGTGTCCAAACCAAACGCCTTCTGGAGAACGTTTCAGCTTGACACGTCGAAACCTGAGCAGCTGGTTCCATACACAGAACCGGTCCACACGAACAATACATTCTTTGCCAATACACACATTTCAAAAGATAATATGAAATCGCATAATGATAAATCGTTTCTGTGTTGTTGTAGGCATGGTCCACCATGTTTAACATGCAAGCAAGATTAGATAAGTTCGACTCGCCGCTCCAGAGTGGCCTCGTCTTAACCAGTCCTAATAGGTGCAGGCCTAGACCCAGGTATCCTTGGTTAATTATTAGGGTGTAGCTCTGTTTTAGACTACAGGGGTGGAGCTAGGACACCTATGAGGAGTTTGAGTGTAGGGATTCAGAGTTTACAGGACTCTGGGACTGTGGTGTTGCCTGGGGGGAACTATTCTGTAGCAGTACAGTGTATTATAGTATGTGGTTGTGTGGGTGTCGATGATATTTCGTGTAACTCCGTGGTGGTGTGGTGGAGGTGCTGTGGGCAGCTGCAGGCCAGGCCAGGCCAGGCCCAGAGGAAAAAGATGAGCTCAGGTCTGAGAGAGCGATTGTGTTTATACAGAGGGTACACTGCGGGGAGGGCCCTCTCTGACAGACCATTGTTCGCTTCACTGTCTGTGACGCAGACGGTTTATTTTCACGCTAAGTTCCCACAAGAACCCACATCGCCACCCCCACCCCCAGCGCCACCCACACCTCCACCCCCACAGGCTAGCTTTTCTTTGGGGGCTCCCTGTGTCTGTGTGTCCTCCCCCCTGTCCCCCACCGTCCTTCATGAACAGACCAAGCAGCGAGCACGCTCACTGTGGCCCTTTCTCATCCTGCAGTGGAGCGTGCGGGCCCCCCCGGGGCCCCCCGGGGCGCCCCAGGGCTTCACCCCGTCCTCCTCCTCCCTCCACACATGTGCAGAGGCAACAGACAGATGTGGTATGCTGCCACTGCCAGAGGGGGGGGGGGTGGGGGGTGGAAGGGCAGGGGGGGGGGGGGGGGGCGGGTGGTCACTGTGATGTCAACAATGAGGCCTGGCAGGAGATCGAGCCTCAGACTTATAAACACAGGTGTGCCACAGCGTGTGGAGGGGGCCATGGAGGCTGGAGGCCTTGGGTGGAGGATGGGGGCAGGGGACTTTGGATGGAGGCTGGAGGCTGGGGCCATGGATGGAGGCTGGGGCCATGGATGGAGGCCTTGGATGGAGGCTGGAGGCTGGGGGCCATGGATGGAGGCTGGAGGCTGGGGGCCATGGATGGAGGCTGGAGGCTGGGGGCCGGGGGTCAGGGATGGAGAACGAAGGCTCCAGTCCGTGGCTGAGGGGGAGACACACTGCAGGCCGTGCGCCACATGGACGCCCTTAAGTCTACCATCACATCTCTCCTGAACCAGACGCACACGCACACACATGTGGGACCTCGACATGCTTCTAGATCTGGACCCGAGGGCAGCTGTGACTATGACCCCTGGAACAGGAAGTGTGGACCAGGCTGGTCACACACCAGTGAAGCGGGGCTTGTTAGACACAGGCCAGTACCACTGTGGAATGACAAGGCTCTTAAACTGGACGTACACTGACAAACTCCAGCACACCATGCAGGTCTACACTCCACTGTATGTCTGGCTGACTTCCTACTGATCTGACATAAGTTTACCAAATTCAAGTAAAGAATTTTTTTTTAAACACAGGTAAACTAACTGTTCTAATTGTACATTCAACGAATATTGATGTTGTGTCCATACTGTAAGGAATAGAAGATGTGTACACTGTACATCAACAAAATCCTAGTTGAACGGCGATGCTGTGTACATAAGCATAAAAGCGGTGTAGACTGTACATAAATAAACGACACAAATGTCACAAGCGCAGCTAAGTTGTTGCACTGCAACATTTCCTCGAAGCAATTTCCTTTACCCAGAACCCCTTTCAGAGGAAAACAAACACTCCACAGCACATCAGTTCACTGTTTTCATGTTCTTTATCAGGAAGCATAGACTGCATACCAAAAGAAACGTTTCTGTTTGTTTGAGAGGTCCGGGGATGACCTTCCCCCTTGTCACAGTGACCCAGGCTAATGGGAAGTGAAGTGTGTGTTTTCAGCCCATGGTTCTGGAGGCTCGTCCGTGGTGCCAGGCAGCTTTTTTGGGAGCCGGTAGTTTATCTTCTTCTTGTTGCCGGGTCAGCGAGATCCACTGCCACCTCAGCTGATCTCTATCACTGCTCTGTCTGCGGAGCGTCACCCGGTAGAGAGACCCTTCGGTCATCACTCCCCCCCCCGCCCCCCCACCCGGTCCTTTCATTCACACCCACCGAGGTCACACACCTCAGTGGATCCCGGGGGACTCACCTAAACACACACCAGGAACGCGAGGACGTGGGAACCCGCGCGACACACACACACAGCACACACACACACACACACACACACACACACACACACAGTACACACAGCACAACACACGGGGCAGGTGTGCGTGGCTGTGACCAGGCCAGGGTCTGGGTTCCTCTGCTGGGTCGAGCTGGTTCTCAGGCCCCTGGCTGCCGTCGCTGGGAGGTCTGGATGGTCTGGATGGTCTGGATGGTCTGGATGGTCTGGATGGTCAGATCGACGGTGCTCGGCGTTCTCTGGCCCCTGGGCGAGAGACACCGCGGGGGTCTGGTGAACATGAGAGAGAGGCCATCTGGAGGGGGACACACACACTGAAACACTTGGAGCATTCTCCAGCCTCTCAGGGGAGCGCTGACCTTTGACCCCCAGCCTGTACGACACATCATCACAGCAGACTATACACAGCCGGTGGAAGCAGCCAAAATACACTTTTTTCCTAGAACGGGAATGTATATTATGGCCTTGTTTTTACACAGAGCCCGGTCAACGTAGTTTCATTCTACACCAAGCTGCAGTGCCTATCCATAGCCGCAACGTCGCAAAGTAACACACACACACACGTAGGGACAGACTCACACACACACACACGTACACGCGCACAACAGACAAACACACACACACACACACACACACACACACACACACACACACACACACACGTAGGGACAGACTCACACACACACACACGTACACACGCACAACAGACAAACACACAGACACGTAGGAGTCTGGTTTGTTCAAGCTTTCCCAGGCATCAGAGCATCTGTGCTGGGCAGAATAAACGGGCAGGCTTGTTTACATGACTTAGATCCAAGTTATTTTTAATTTATTTAGGAGACCAAAGACCACAACTGAAATTCATGTTTAAAAAGCAGCGATCACAAGGAAAATGAATCCAGAACACAAGAATAACTCCTTATTTACATTTAGTCATTTAGCAGACGCTCTTATCCAGAGCGACTTACAGTAAGTACAGGGACATTCCCCCCGAAGCAAGTAGGGTGAAGTGCCTTGCCCAAGGACACAACGTCATTTGGCACGGCCGGGGAATCGAACTGGCGACCTTCAGATTACTAACCCGACTCCCTCACCGCTCAGCCATCTGACTCCCTACATGACTTTACATGACTTAGATCCAAGTTATTTTTAATTATTTGGGAGACCAAAGACCACAACTGAAATTCATGTTTAAAAAGCAGCGATCACAAGGAAAAGGAATCCAGAACACAAGAATAACTCCTTATTTACATTTAGTCATTTAGCAGACGCTCTTATCCAGAGCGACTTACAGTAAGTACAGGGACATTCCCCCCGAAGCAAGTAGGGTGAAGTGCCTTGCCCAAGGACACAACATCATTTTTTTGACGCAGCCGGGAATCGAACTTGCAACCTTCAGATTACTAGCCCGACTCCCTCACCGCTCAGCCATCTGACTTCCTTATGACAATGGAATTACACAAGAGAGAAGATAATGGCGCAATGACGAGCCAGTGATGACTATTTCAGATAAACAAGTTCTGTTTACAAGCACCATGTATACAAGCACTTGATGTTTGATTGAATGTTTTCTTTACTACGTTGTCATGGCTCATAAAATACCCTTCTCCATAGCAACCCGGTCGTTAAGGCTGGGTTTAGTCAGAAGTCCAGTTTCTCACCATTCCACTAACCTAGCATTATTCTCAGTCACATTCATCTGTTTTTCCATTAATACAGTGAAATATCAGCATCAACGTTACTTCGCAGAAAGATTAAATGACCTAAACATTACTATTGCCATCCATCCAACCATCCGATGCATCCGTTCACCCATCCAACCATCCATCCAAACATCCATCCATAAATCATTCCTACCATTCAGACAACCATCAAACAAACCATCCATACATCCATACATACATACATAAATCATTCCCACCATTCAGACAACCATCCATCAATAAAACCATCCATCTGTTCACCCCATCCATCCAACTATCCCTTCCTTCCTTCCATCCATCCACTCGTTTGATGCAGCTATTTTCAGTCTCTAGATACCCCAGGTCTGCCTGGTCCCTGTAAGCTTCACCTAGTTCCAGATAACCGCAGCAGCTGTGCTCCAGATACTGTATCAGCTCCCAGTGCTTCCCCCCAGACCTCCTGCGGAGGGGTATCAAGACGCCAGACAGAAGGCCTGATGGAGGGGCAGATACCAGCCTGTCGTGGTCTCCACGTCTGCTTCCTAACAAGCTGCCGGCCTGTCAGGATGCTGAAGTAAACAGAGGAACTGTCAGAATGAAGTGGGTGAATATCAGGAATGTGAGGGTTGGTAGGGAGGGTAGATGGGTTTCGGTTCAGCAACATATTAGCAGTGATAAATCACGTTTTTATCTCGACATACATACAGTATTTGCCTGCATACTTGCCTGGCTATTTTTCGGTTTTAAAACACAGTTAAAACACATCGACAACTGCTTAATTTAGCGAACGTGTGCTGTCATACGCGATGACATATGCTGTGGTTGTATTCCGCTGCATGACTCCAAACCCTTACTCATGCTATTCTAGATGTGTTGGCATCAGATTAGAAGGTTTTCTTTTTGAGTTGGCTATGAGGGATTGGGGATGTGTGTGCGAGGGGGGGGGGAGGGGGGAAGGGGCAGAGAGGTGAAGGCTCAAGAGACCCTCCTTTTCCAGCACAGCAACACCCCCCCCCAGTTCCCACTGAACTTGGAATTCCAAGCCAGCTAACTCACGGGCGGGTCATACGTCAGCAGACCTTGTTTCACAATGAGACGCACACCCCAGGCACGCACACCAAACCCCCTTCTGCTGGGTCTGCACGCAAACACACACACACACACACACACAGTCACACCCCCACGCGAAAACCACGGATATTAGACCTGGACACAAACGCGCACACTTCCAAACGCACACGCCTGCACACACTCAAACGAACACCGCGGCACAGACCTTCACTAGCCAAGTTCTCTTGACCCAATGGAGCATTTCCTCTTTCCCAACAGCATGGAAAATCCAGGAAGTCTCCGGGCTCGCAACAACACAAGCTCTGGAGTGTTTTCACATGGTTACAAATGAGTTGTCAGATTGTCTGCACATCTCTGGCCGGTCAGGGTAAAGGCAACAGCCCTGGGTGCCGTTCATTAATCTGCAGGGTCTGCAGCTGACATGTGAAAGAGGGCCAAGGAGCTTGTAACCCCTCACACTCACTGTAACCCCCTCACACTCACTGTAACCCCTCACACCCCTCACACTCACTGTAACCCCCTCACACTCACTGTAACCCCCTCACACTCACTGTAACCCCTCACACCCCTCACACTCACTGTAACCCCTCACACTCACTGTAACCCCTCACACCCCTCACACTCACTGTAACCCCCTCACACTCACTGTAACCCCTCACACTCACTGTAACCCCTCACACTCACTGTAACCCCTCACACTCACTGTAAGCCCTCACACTCACTGTAACCCCTCACACTCACTGTAACCCCTCACACTCACTGTAACCCCTCACACTCACTGTAACCCCTCACACTCACTGTAAGCCCTCACACTCACTGTAACCCCTCACACTCACTGTAAGCCCTCACACTCACTGTAACCCCTCACACTCACTGTAACCCCTCACACTCACTGTAACCCCTCACACTCACTGTAAGCCCTCACACTCACTGTAACCCCTCACACTCACTGTAAGCCCTCACACTCACTGTAACCCCTCACACTCACTGTAACCCCTCACACTCACTGTAACCCCTCACACTCACTGTAAGCCCTCACACCCCTCACACTCACTGTAACCCCTCACACTCACTGTAACCCCTCACACTCACTGTAACCCCTCACACTCACTGTAAGCCCTCACACCCCTCACACTCACTGTAACCCCTCACACTCACTGTAACCCCTCACACCCCTCACACTCACTGTATGCTTGTCTCCATGCTTGTCTCTCCCCTCTCTGTTCCCCAGGACCATGCTTGTCTCTCCCCTCTCTGTTCCCCAGGACCATGCTTGTCTCTCCCCTCTCTGTTCCCCAGGACCATGCTTGTCTCTCCCCTCTCTGTTCCCCAGGACCGTGCTTGTCTCTCCCCTCTCTGTTCCCCAGGACCATGCTTGTCTCTCCCCTCTCTGTTCCCCAGGACCGTGCTTGTCTCTCCCCTCTCTGTTCCCCAGGACCATGCTTGTCTCTCCCCTCTCTGTTCCCCAGGACCATGCTTGTCTCTCCGTCCTGCCTCCTGAGTTGGAGCTCTCCACACGTTCCACCACGGCTCCAGTCCCCCATCGCTGTTCATCTCCGTCCTCCATCTTAGTCCTGTTAGCAACTCCCCCCCCCGCCCCCCCCCCCCCCCGCCCCCGCCCCCGCCCCCGCCCCCGCCCCCCCCCCCCCCCCCCCCCCCGCCCCGCTCTCCTCACTACACAGACCCTCATCTTCCCAGGGTTCCAAAGTGTTTTATGGTAACTATTAGAAATTGGCAGACATGTGGGAAGTCGCACACACACACACACACACCA
This sequence comes from Thaleichthys pacificus, assembly GCA_023658055.1. NCBI lineage: Eukaryota > Metazoa > Chordata > Actinopteri > Osmeriformes > Osmeridae > Thaleichthys > Thaleichthys pacificus. The sequence continues at coordinate 2,743,256 of CM042859.1, forward strand.
AAAGAATGCCATGCATAAACACATTAAAATGTAATAATAGCCCATGTTTGGCAGTACATGCTCTGATGGGTGGGTTATTAGACTGGACCACTTTTCCTTTAGGGAATTATAGAAGAATGTGCAGTTTGTCATATTGTAAACACAACGAGCCCAGCAGGAGGCAGAGAAGAGGGCTGGGGATGAGAAGTGATTGGGGGGGGGGGGGGTTGTGGGGTGAGGGGGGGGGTGGGTGGTTGTGGGGCGGGTGGTGGAGGAGAGGAGGTCTGGGGGTGAGGATTGATGGGGGGGGGGTTGTGTGTGGGGGTGGGGTGGATGTGGGGCGGGTGGTGGAGGAGAGGAGGTCTGGGGGTGAGGATTGATGGGGGGGTTGTGTGGGGGGGGGGGGGAGGGTTGTGGGGCGGGTGATGGAGGAGAGGAGGGTTGGGGTCGGGGGCGGTAAGTGATGGGGTGGGTGGTAGTGGAGGAGAGGAGGTCTGGGGGTGAGGAGGTCTGGGGGTGAGAAGTGGTGCGGCGCTGATGGTTGTGTGTCACGGTGTGAGGTGAGGTAGGACCCAAACGCAGGAGAGTGGCCGGGGATTGCATCAAGCAAAGGGTTTATTTCTTCAAAAACAGGAACATTCCGGGAACTCACGCTAACAAGGGAAGGACAAGACAAAGACTGGACACAAAACAGGAAGCTCAAACACACAGAAACAAACAAGACATAGGTGGACCCGATAAGACAAATGAGAACCGAAACCTCCGAACGAGACCCAGGTGAAGACAATGACAGACGTGGGGAAACACCAGGGCAGGGGAAAACCAGAACCAGGGGGCGTCCGTGACTTTGTGACGTTGTGTTTGTGGGGGTGGTGGTGGGGAAGGCGGGGTGGTGGAGGAGAGGATGTCTGGGGGTGATGAGTGGTGGTGGAGGGGGGACAGGGGGGACAGGGGTACGTGCGTGCTTGGGGGTCACAGGCCCAGGGACGCAACTCATCCAGGAAGGACCGAGGATATTCAGCTGCAATTTCCCCTCCCATTCCAAGTAACACTTGGTGTCACCCAATCAGCAAGGCGGGGGGAAGAGTGTGTCATCCACAAAGCATGCCTGGACAGTAACAGTCAGCCTCTCGTCCTCCCAGGCTGAGACTCAGGTCCGACCTATCTCACACTCAGGAAGGGCAGAGGAGGAAGTCTTCATTCCGAGCATGAAAAACAACCTCTGATCAAAGCCTATGAAGGGTTATAACTTCTTGACCAGTCAGAAAAGGGTAAATTCCACAGAAGGCAAATAAACAAACGATATGAGCGCCTGTTTTTTTCTCTTTGTTTTATCAAAGACATGGAATGATCTCTCTGAGATAAACAGACCATGTATGATCTCATGCAAGTTCTTTCCAGTGAGAAACCTATGTGGTTTTAAATTCAGTGCGGTGTTGACATGATTCACATGGGTGTAAAATACAGGTTAGGAAACGTAGCCAGAGGCAAAGAAGTTCACACGGATCCTTAAATAATGACAAAAGTGTAATGCGCTGAAGGGTCAATGACACATTCAAGGCGACAAAAAAGATCCCTCTCTTCTAAAAGTAGTAATTTACCCAAGCATTTCACACAAACAAAACACTTGACCTACAAAAAGGGATTAATTACATGCGTGTATTGACCGTCAGTAAAACAAACCTCCAAAAACCTTGAAAGTACTGTAAAACTAGAATAGATTTAGTAAAACCCTGGCTTTCTAAAACGTACAATCATGCCAAGCAAGCACATCCGATTTGGGTCTTTATCCGTGACTCATAACTGGCCAGAGAGCGTTCAGGAACACTGGACAAGCCCGCCCATTCCCAGGTTGGGTAGCGTGAGAGTTGAAAACGTTGAAAGGACCAAAGAGAGGAAGGCAGAGGATAGACCCGCTAAGGCGCTGCGTTCTAACGGACATACCCTAAAGCTAATGAACTGACCAATCAACAAAAACATCAACAACCGAAACTTTTGGATATTTCTGAATAAATGGAGTATAAGACATAACGGAGTTGGATGAACATCAGGTTATAAAGAATAGGCTACATTTTGAACCACCATCCAAGCACCAGGTAAGAGGAAGCATCTAAGGGAAAATTATCACTCTTGATGTAACATGGTCAACTTTTAGAGTGAGAAAACGTTCAGTACGATAAACCGATTGCTGTCTCTCGAATCTTACGTTTTTGGAAAAACTTCCACTGGTTAACTCCAGGGGTAACATAACTCTAGGAGTATAACTGGATAGACGTTTGTGGTATCCTTTGAATAGTATGCATTCTTTCCATTTATTCCACCCCCCAAAAAAAATTCGTTATGAAGAGTATTTATGACTGTGCTAACTTGAATATTTATAACCAAAATGCTTAAGGCGGTTGTTTTTCAGCTGTGTAGGCGACGTTTGTGTCTGACTTCACATGTGACATGTCGCTACTCTTCTGGCTTTTTGACACACATAACTCTTCGTTTAAACTATCTGAATAAATTAATAACTAACTAACTTAGAGAAATCATTACCAGCGGATGTATAGGCTAAGAAAGTATTAACATTGAGTCTATTTAGGGGGTTTAAAGTCTTCAAAATCGAGTCTCCCTATCACCTACATCGAAACCTTTCTATTGACGTTATTCATGACAGTTTGATAACATTGTTCTGCGTCGTCTACCTGGCAGGCAGCTGTGGAATCTCGGTGATGCTGTTAGTTCAAAGGAGAGAAGCCGCAGTCCGCCGCGCAGTCTCCAGTGTTGTGGCGCCCTCTGCTGTGTGACAGGGGAAGGGCGGGCAGGATGGCGTTTCAGCTGGAGGAGGGGATGAACTCCGTCATCGTCGGCCACTACAACCACTCGGGCAAGCTGGATCGCCCCCGCAGCAGCGGCGCCTGCAAGACCGTGTTCCTCCTGCTCATCTGCGTGCTGATCGTCCTGGAGAACGTCACGGTGCTGCTGGCGCTGTGGAGGAACAAGCGCTTCCACAGCCGCATGTACTACCTCATCGGGAACCTGGCGCTGTCGGACATGCTGGCGGGCGTGGCGTACGTGGTCAACATCTTCACGTCGGGCAGCCGGACGTTCTACCTGAGCCCCTTCCAGTGGCTGGCCCGCGAGGGCAGCATGTTCGTGGCCCTGAGCGCCTCCACCTTTAGCCTGCTGGCCATCGGCATCGAGCGGCACATGACCATGGTGCGTCTGAGGCCGTGCGAGGCGGCGGGCCGCGGCCGCCTGCTGGCCCTGCTGGGCTGCTGCTGGGCCGTGTCCTTCCTGCTCAGTGCCCTGCCCAGCCTGGGCTGGAACTGCCTGGGCCGACTGGCCTCCTGCTCCACCGTGCTGCCCCTGTACGACAAGAGCTACGTGGCCTTCTGCATCAGCGTGTTCAGCGCCCTGCTGGTGGCCATCGTCATCCTCTACATCCGGATCTACCGGCTGGTGACGTCGAGCGGGCGGCGGGTCAGCAGCCGGCCGTCGGAGCGCTCGCTGGCCCTGCTGCGGACGGTGGTGATCGTGCTGGGCGTGTTCGTCCTGTGCTGGGCGCCGCTCTTCCTGCTGCTGCTGCTGGACGTGGGCTGCAGCCCCGAGCGCTGCCCCGTGCTCTACCAGGTGGACTGGTTCATCGCCCTGGCCGTGCTCAACTCGGCCCTCAACCCGCTCATCTACACCCTGTCCAGCAGGGAGATGAGGGCGGCTTTCTTCCGGCTGCTGTGCTGCTGTCAGGGCCAGCTGGAGGCCACGGCCCAGGCGCCGGGGAGCCCCCACCCGGGGACGCTGGCTCCCACCGTGGAGAACAGCAAGACCAGCATGGGGGGCAGCGGCCAGGCCGGAGGGCCCAGGCCCGGCCTGACCCGGGGGAAAGCGACCCCGCCGGTCATCTCCAACCGCGGGCACGGCGACCCGGCGCCCGGCGGCACGCCGCACCCCTCGGGGCCTGCCGACCTGCTCTCGGCCGTGCTGGTGAAGGCAGGGGCGCTGCCCTCGATCAGCAAGCTCTGATTGGTCAGGTGGGCCGTTTGGCCGGTACTGGTCATGTGAGGCGAGAGGGTGAGACTGTGGAGCGTGAGGGAGAGTCGGAGCACGGCGGCTCGTCCACAAGCACTGGTGGGGGAGGGTCAGGTGTCTCTCACAGCTCCTGGAGCAAGGAGGGAGAGGGTCCAAACAGGAGAACATGTGACTATCTTGGACTCTAACCATATAAAGCCACTATTTTTTACAGTCTGCTTCAAAAGCACCACTGAACTCTCGTGTTTTCTGTAAATACATGAATCTTTTCACGATGGAACGGAATGCTTTGGGGGGTCATCCAATCAGGATGCAGAGCTGTTGATTGACATTCCACGGTGTTCCACTGACTGGCTTGTGAGGACAAATGAGGTCACTGTTTACTGCACCTGCAGTGCACGATGAACTTATCAATACACCTGCCTTTACTTTTATTATAATAATTATAGGATACAATATTTATTTTCCAAGAAGTTCCAGGCCTTCTCAGTATTATGAAATGTGTGATAATTCTTTGTGTGTATTAAATGCTTACACGGTACAGTGGCTTTAGTATTAATATTGTTAATATTTGTAAAAATGAACTGTCAAAGTCAGTATTACTTCTGCTACCAAAAAACAAAGACACATGCCACTTACACTAACCACTAGTGAATAAAAGTTGGATTTAAAAGGATGAAAGTTTTACTAGTTAGCAAATGTACTGTGATTACATGTCAACCTAAACTTTTCTGGTTTCGAATACCTTTACAAATGAATAAAATACAATTCCTCCTTTTTCTAAGATTTGTTTCCACCACCATTATTTTGACGTCGTCAATGGACAGACCACCACCGTCTAGTGGGTGAAATGAGCAGTGTCAAATCACTGATGACTTGCGTAGGTGTCAGACAGTCAATGAAGGCACCTGATGCAAAAAACAAACAGGAATGGAACTAATGCAGACAGCAGGGGCACCTTAAAGGGACTTGGAGTGAAATATGATGCACTTCCCATGTCAAGATGCAATGCATTATATTCTCGTCCACTAGGTGGTGCTATCACAATAATAAAGGTGAGCGCATGAAACTGTGTCCCCATTTTATAACAAAATACCTGTTAATAAGAAACACATTGTTACTTTCTTTTTCTCGCCTGACGGTACTAGACGTGATCCCTGGTGTCTGGGTGGTAATGACGTCTTAGTGTATGTCAAGGCTTCATACAGGTTCTGCAGTTGAATAAAACTCGTGAAAATCAAGAAAGGCCTTATTGTGACTGCACTCACTTGAAATCATTTGTAATAGTAAGGGTTTATGGTTAGACAAAAAACATGCATGATTGCAATTTAGAGTACTGTCTAATGCACTTGACACTGACTTTAGAATTACATGTCACTTTTGACGTTTTAATTAGACTGACATTCGGAGACGGAGCTGCTTTGTGTTCAGACTATGTTCAAACACTCGTTTTGTCAGTCTGTGCTGCTTCTTAAACTCCTTTTCTCTCCAGTTCTTGCGTTGCTTGCCTGCTTCATTCTTTTGTTCGCTGTTTGAACCAATTTGGGGAGAGGGAGTGTGGATGAGGGGGTGTATAAAGAGAGGGGAGGGGGGGAGGTGAGAAGAGGATGATGGGAAGAGCTTCTGGTGTGATTACCTCATCCGTACCCCCCCCCCCCCCACCCCCCCCGGGACGGAGTGAGATCATGGCTGTCATAAAAACAGGCATTTATGATGTCTTACTGCCCTAGACGGTAGAGACCTTATATCACACGACTTAACTTAGTGCATATAACGACTCAAGTCGGAATGTGACAGATGTGAAAGAATGGAGCACGTGCGGACACGTGAACTCGTATGTTATATTTGGAACAAAAAAGGGATTGTTTTCTAATTGTGTTTCTATGTGTGTGTGTGTGTGTGTGTGTGTGTTTGGTTCCCACTTATTTTCACATCCGTCTCTGACAGACAGTTTGAAATTCAGTTGATAGCGTATAGGCTGCTTGTTAGTACCTGTAAGTGTAAGTGTCAGTGAATCCCAGCACTCCCAATTATTTTCTGTCAAAGCAAACTAATGTCGTTGAGTTAGTATTACATTTGGAATAGCTATCTATTTCAGAAACGGTATCAAAAACCCCACAGCCAAGACTTTCAACACCTGATTGACAACTTGTGTACATTTGTCTACATGTATGTCAATCACAAAACAACCCTTCTGTCATTTCGGTTCACCCCCGCCTGAGGCTTCGATGTGCTTGCACATGTTCAGTAAAAGAGTCGGCTAACCATAAAAGGAATAACCAACTGGAAAGCGAGAGCGTCCCCTTTAACCGCGTGGTTTCTCTCGCAGTCTCTCTCACGCTCACATTTGCGATCAGTCGTGCCATACAGCGGAACTCTGCCCTGCTTCAGCATCCATCTCGCTCTGCAACCGATGTTGTTTTTTTCTCGTTTTCCTTTTAGATGTACACATTCCGACAACAGCCAGTTTAATCGGAGGCTTCTTGGCTTTTGCACTTTATTTCAGCAGTGAGAAATACGTGCAATGAAGCGCTCAGGTCCGGAGTGGTAGGAGAACTGGAGGTTTGTTTTCAGAGCTGCGCTGTCAGTCACTATAGGACATTTAATTCCAATTGTGGGCTTTGTTTATGCGTGAACTTATAGAAAGTAAAATGAACGATTTGCCAAAGTTATTATGAATGGAATAAACCGTCTTCTTTCTCGTTATATTTGAAGGTTTCGCACATATGGGATAGCCTATGCGAAGCCTATACTGTTGTAATGAGATGTATTTCTAATCAATGCGAAACTTGCCATACTATTGCTGTATTGGTGGTAGACTACAGCAGTAAAATAGCTCCGGTCAAATTTAAAATGATTAGAAAGTAGGATGTAAATATGCCCCGTGTGAAATCCGTGCGTTAGAACCAACTACTCTGTATATATAGGTCATCTCTTGTGCTTTATTTGTGTCCCCCTCACGAGAAACATTTAATTTGTTAAGTACATCAGCGTTTATTACCAGGGCGTCAACTGAAATCTTTTTGCTCGGGCAAAGTCCAGTGTAGACATTGTTGTTGTTCAGCAGAGCGCAAAATAGCAGTCCTACACATCCAGCTGTTTGGGTTTCTGTTGCTCCGCTCCGGCACAGTTGTAACCACGAGAGCACTGGTCCACGAGAGCACGGGTCCACGAGTTGAGGATTAACGTAGTAGAGAATAAAACATTAATGGATTTTTAAATCGCTGTGTCGAATTCGAACCTCAGCTTTCACAAGTTGTTTGACGCTTTTAGGGCAACAGACACTGTTTTAATCCATTTGTAGGCTAACATCCTCAGATCCAATAGGCCTATTGATTATATTTTGATCCTTTTTTTTTTTAAACCTTCCATTAACAGCTTCCAGCTTTTAACCGCACTGAGTGTTTGGCGGCAGTGGTCCGATGGCCAAGTGGCTCAAAGACTACCTGAGTTTCGGCAGCAGGCGCGTGCCTCCCCAGCCGCCCACCCCCGACTACACCGAGAGCGAGATACTAAAAGCCTACCGGCTCCAGAAGAATCTGGATTTTGAAGACCCATACGAGGACTCCGAGAGCCGCGCCAGAAGCGACTCCGTGACGGCGGATTCCAATCACATCGGCTTCGGTTCCCCGCTCAAGTCCTCCAGCCTGGACATGAAGGTGGTGTCGCCCAAGCATCGTCTTATCAAGGTGGACTCCCAAGACCTGGGCAGAACCAAGATCCTGCTGAGCTCCATGTCCTTGGAGGAACCACAGGAACCCGTATGTCCTCATCACATATTACATTACATTTACATTTAGTCATTTAGCAGACGCTCTTATCCAGAGCACCTTACAGTAAGTACAGGGACATTCCCCCTAGACAAGTAGGGTGAAGTGGCCTTGCCAAAGGACACAACGTAATTTTCCCGGGCGGGGAATCGAACCGGCAACCTTCTGATTACTAGCCCAATTCCCTAACCAATCAGCAACCTGACTCCCTTAAAAGAAAGTGACATGATTCTGACACAGTGTAGGGTGTCCAGAGTAACCTTACCATGAATCACACCTCGGAAGTGCCGCCTGAATTGTACTGGCCTAGATGGTTAATGACAGGAAGAGCTATTGATGTCTTGAATGCACCATTGAGCTGGATGGGTGTGTGTGTGGGGTGGGGTGGGGGGGGGGGGAGGGGGGAGGGGGGGGCGGGGAGGGGCAGTCTCCAGAGTTTATGTCCCTCTATAAATATAAATGGCGTTTGGTTTAGCAAGCATAGCCCCCCGTCACCCCCCCCCCCCCCCCGCCCCCCGCCCCCCCCCCCCGGGCAGACAGGCTGTTCAGACCACCACATGCTGCTACACTTGTGGTCCCATCAGATCCACCGGCTCACAGCCTGTATCGGTACAGGGTGGGCTGGAAGCGGAATGCATTCACAGCTGTACTGAGAGAGGCCTATAGAGGGAAGGAGACACAGAGAGAGAGAGAGAGAGAGAGAGAGAGAGGCAGAGAGAGAGAGAGAGAGAGAGAGAGAGAGAGAGAGAGAGAGGCAGAGAGAGAGAGAGAGAGAGAGAGATAGAAGGATATATATATATCTGGAGAGAAGTAGGGAGGGGGAAAGTCAGGAGACAGTTAGTGCGTGAGCGTGTTATTGTGTGAGAACAGGATAAAGGGTTGGTAATCGATTCAGTACAGAACCAATTCGCACACGATGAGCAGTTAATGAGAGGATTGTGAGGCCTCTCCCTCTCTCTCCCTCTCTCTCCCTCTCCCTCTCTCTCCCTCTCTCTCCCTCTCATCTCCCATCTCTCTCTCTCCCTCTCCCTCTCCCTCTGTGTGTCAGATACAAGGCTTCATCTCAATGACAACTCCACAAGTGTTAGTCTGAGAGCTGAGGGTAGTTAGTGGTCTGAGGCAGGGTCATCACCCTGGGCAAACTGCGGGATCATCCGACCTCATTAGTCCGCAGATCTGGTCGTGAGAAATATCCTGCCCTAATCAACCTGGCACATTCCTGCGGGTCGATAACCTGTTCCAGTGACCGACAGAGAGATTGCGTGTGCGTTTTGTGTACCTACGTGTGTGTGTGTTGTGTCTACCGGGTCTATGTTGTGCCACCTTTGTTGGCTTGTTTTGTGTGTGTAGCCGGTGGTGGAGTGCGTGTGTATGTGTGCGACCATATGGCTGTGTCTGTGTAGCTGTCAGTATGCATGTGACCACTGATCCTGCCTGTGCATAGGGAACAAACGCTCAGTCCTTCAAACCATGGTTACCAATACCATACTGTATGTTGTGCAATCACATATTACAACCATACATACCTCAATGATGAACAATGATATATGAGGTATATGACACTATGATCAGATCCACTACAACTTCTCTCATACACACCTTGACCTACGGTAAGACGAGAGCTGTAAGGAGTGGCAGAGCTTTGATCACAGGGCTGTGAGTGTCAGGAAGAGAGTATGCCCGTGTGTCCAGGGCTAAGGTGTGTGTGTGTGTGTGTGTGTGTGTACTGTGTGTTCCTCCAGAACTGAGTGTGTGTGTGTGTGTGTGTGTACTGTGTGTTCCTCTCCAGAACTGAGTGTGTGTGTGTGTGTGTGTACTGTGTGTTCCTCCAGAACTGAGTGTGTGTGTGTGTGTGTACTGTGTGTTCCTCCAGAACTGAGTGTGGTGTGTGTACTGTGTGTTCCTCCAGAACTGAGTGTGTGTGTGTGTGTGTGTTCCTCAGGTGATTCATCCGCACCAGCAGGAGACACAGACTACTCTGATCCGTTCGACGTGCGTTCGGACCCCCGACCAGAACCGGACCAGGGGCCCGTTCCTGTGAAGAACATGGCTACATGGAACCCTACGAGGCCCAACGGGTCATAACAGGTCGAACAGGGGGGGATTTGAACCTGCAACCTCAGCCAACTGCTCTAACACTGAGCTAATACCGGTCTCACTTCTTGGTCGATGAGTGGAAGGTCTGTAGCATCAGTCTGTCAGCAATCAAGTCTCAATGAGATACTGAAGCACAAAAATAACGTTTCCAGAGAGGTCTTCCCTCTTTTAGAAAGGTCTGGAAGCATGTGGCTCCTCTCCCTTGGGGTTGGCACAAACATCCCTTTAAGAGCTTTTCTTGATGGTTCACCAGGCATCTCCCTCACCGTGAGTCGCTCAGACATGTACGCCGAGGACGCTCCTCCTCCTGCCTCTCTAGATCCTCTCACAGGCCTTCACTTCAGATCCATCCTCTCTCTCTCTCTCTCTCTCTCTCTCTCTCTCTCTCTCTCTCTCTCTCTCTCTCTCGTCTCTCTCTCTCTCTCTCTCTCTCTCTCTGTTCTCCCTCTCTATTTCTCTTCTACCGCTCTCTCTCTCTCTCTCTCTCTCTCTCTCTCTCTCTCTCTCTCTCTCCTCTCTCTCCTCTCTCTCCTCTCTCTCTCTCTCTCTCTCTCTCTCTCTCTCTCTCTCTCTCTCTCTCTCTCTCTCTCTCTCTCTCTCTCTGTTCTCCCTCTCTATTTCTCTTCTACCGCTCTCTCTCTCTCTCTCTCTCTCTCTCTCTCTCTCTCTCTCTCTCTCTCTCTCTCTCTCCTCTCTCTCCTCTCTCTCTCTCCTCTCTCTCTCCGTGCTCGTGCTCTGCCTCGGGGGACCGAGGGAGGTGGTGTCCTCCTGTGCTGGATGCGTCCCAGCCCCCCTGGGGGTGTCTGGCGCAGCGCGAGTCTGTCTGGCGTCTCGGTCGCCTTCATTCAGGTCAAGACGGTTCAGCGTCTCGCTGGAGGAGAGGGGCCAGCGTCAGCCAGCCTAGTCAGTCAGCCGTCAGTCAGCCAGCTAGTCAGTCAGCCAGCCAGTCAATCAGCCAGCTAGTCAGTCAGCCAATCAGCCATCTCAGCCAGTCAGCCAGCTAGTCAGTCAGCCAGTCCAGCCGCCAGCCAGCCAGTCAGCCAGTCAGCCAATCAGCCAGTCAGCCAGCTAGTCAGTCAGCCAGCCGTCAGCCAGCCAGTCAGCCAGTCAGCCAGTCAGACTTCAGCGTGGGGATGGATGAGGGAGGATGGATGAGGGAGAAAGGATGGATGAAAGAATGGATGAGGATGGATATTTGGATGAGAGAGGATGGATGGATTGAGAGAGGATGGATGGAATGGATAGAGAGGAAGGATGGGGTGAGAGAGCCACAGGCTCTTATTAGTGAACACAAGTTCACATTGCAACCAGGTTAAAGGATAAAAACAGACAGGAGACTGATTGTAGCTGTCCCACAAAGACACTGGACATGAACTGAGATGGATTGGACTTCTTTAGCATCCAAGATCGATATTTTCTTACATGCTCTTGGCATGGGTAGGCTCCGAGCTGCCATTAATGTGAAGTAGTCGTGTTTTCATGTAAGAAAATATCGATCTTGGATGCTAAAGAAGTCCAATCCATCTCAGTTCATGTCAGTGTCTTTTGTGGACAGCTACAAATCAGTCTCCTGTCTGTTTTTATCCTTTAACCTGGTTGCATGTGAACTTGTGTTCACTAATAAGAGCCTGTGGCTCTCTCACCATCCTTCCTCTCTCATCCATTCCATCCATCCTCTCTCATCCATCCATCCTCTCTCATCCAAATATCCATCCTCATCCATTCTTTCATCCATCCTTTCTCCCTCATCCATCCTCCCTCATCCATCCCCACGCTGAAGTCTGACTGGCTGACTGGCTGACTGGCTGGCTGACTGGCTGGCTGACTGACTAGCTGGCTGACTGGCTGATTGGCTGACTGGCTGACTGGCTGGCTGGCTGGCTGGCTGGCTGACTGACTAGCTGGCTGACTGGCTGACTGGCTGATTGGCTGACTGACTAGCTGGCTGATTGACTGGCTGGCTGACTGACTAGCTGGCTGACTGACTGGCTGACTGACTAGCTGGCTGACGCTGGCCCCTCTCCTCCAGCGAGACGCTGAACCGTCTCTGACCTGAATGAAGGCGACCGAGACGCCAGACAGACTCGCGCTGCGCCCAGACACCCCCAGGGGGGCTGGGACGCATCCAGCACAGGAGGACCCACCTCCCCTCGGCCCCCGAGGCAGAGCACGAGCACGGAGAGAGAGAGGAGAGAGAGAGAGGAGAGAGAGGAGAGAGAGAGAGAGAGAGAGAGAGAGAGAGAGAGAGAGAGAGAGAGAGAGAGAGAGAGCGGTAGAAGAGAAATAGAGAGGGAGAACAGAGAGAGAGAGAGAGAGAGAGAGAGAGAGAGAGAGAGAGAGAGAGAGAGAGAGGAGAGAGAGAGAGAGAGAGGAGAGAGAGGAGAGAGGAGAGAGAGAGAGAGAGAGAGAGAGAGAGGAGAGAGAGAGAGAGAGAGAGAGCGGTAGAAGAGAAATAGAGAGGGAGAACAGAGAGAGAGAGAGAGAGAGAGAGAGGAGACGAGAGAGAGAGAGAGAGAGAGACGAGAGAGAGAGAGAGAGAGAGAGAGAGAGAGAGAGAGGATGGATCTGAAGTGAAGGCCTGTGAGAGGATCTAGAGAGGCAGGAGGAGGAGCGTCCTCGGCGTACATGTCTGAGCGACTCACGGTGAGGGAGATGCCTGGTGAACCATCAAGAAAAGCTCTTAAAGGGATGTTTGTGCCAACCCCAAGGGAGAGGAGCCACATGCTTCCAGACCTTTCTAAAAGAGGGAAGACCTCTCTGGTAAACGTTATTTTGTGCTTCAGTATTCTCATTGAGACTTGATTGCTGACAGACTGATGCTACAGACCTTCCACTCATTCGACCAAGAAGTGAGACAGGTATTAGCTCAGTGGTTAGAGCAGTTGGCTGAGGTTGCAGGTTCAAATCCCCCCCTGTTCTGACCTGTTATGACCCGTTGGGCCTCGTAGGGTTCCATGTAGCCACTGTTCTCACAGGGAACGGGCCCCTGGTCCGGTTCTGGTCGGGGGTCCGAACGCACGTCGAACGGATCAGAGTAGTCTGTGTCTCCTGCTGGTGCGGATGGAATCACCTGAGGAACACACACACACACACACACACTCAGTTCTGGAGGAACACACAGTACACACACACACTCAGTTCTGGAGGAACACACAGTACACACACACACACACACTCAGTTCTGGAGGAACACACAGTACACACACACACACACACTCAGTTCTGGAGGAACACACAGTACACACACACACACACACACACACTCAGTTCTGGAGGAACACACAGTACACACACACACACACACACACACACGCTTAGCCCTGGACACACGGGCATACTCTCTTCCTGACACTCACAGCCCTGTGATCAAAGCTCTGCCACTCTTACAGCTCTCGTCTTACCGTAGGTCAAGGTGTGTATGAGAGAAGTTGTAGTGGATCTGATCATAGTGTCATATACCTCATATATCATTGTTCATCATTGAGGTATGTATGGTTGTAATATGTGATGCACAACATACAGTATGGTATTGGTAACCATGGTTTGAAGGACTGAGCGTTTGTTCTCCTATGCACAGGCAGGATCAGTGGTCACATGGCATACTGACAGCTACACAGACACAGCCATATGGTCGCACACATACACACGCACTCCCCCACCGGCTACACACACAAAACAAGCCAACAAAGGTGGCACAACATAGACCCGTTAGACACACACACACACAGTAGGTACACAAACGCACACGCAATCTCTCGTCGGTCACTGGAACAGGTTATCGACCCGCAGGAATGTGCAGGTTGATTAGGGCAGGGATATTTCTCACGACCAGATCTGCGGACTAATGAGGTCGGATTGATCCCGCAGTTTGCCCAGGGTGATGACCCTGCCTCAGACCACAACTACCCTCAGCTCTCAGACTAACACTTGTGGAGTTGTCATTGAGATGAAGCCTTGTATCTGACACACAGAGGGAGAGGGAGAGGGAGAGAGAGAGAGAGGGAGAGAGAGGGAGAGAGAGGGAGAGAGAGAGGGAGAGGGGAGAGAGAGGGAGAGAGAGGAGGAGAGGAGAGGCCTCACAATCCTCTCATTAACTTGCTCATCGTGTGCGAATTGGTTCTGTACTGAATCGATACCAACCCTTTATCCTGTTCTCACACAATAACACGCTCACGCACTAACTGTCTCCTGACTTTCCCCCTCCCTACTTCTCTCCAGATATATATATATCCTTCTATCTCTCTCTCTCTCTCTCTCTCTCTGCCTCTCTCTCTCTCTCTCTCTCTCTCTCTCTCTCTCTCTGCCTCTCTCTCTCTCTCTCTCTCTCTCTCTGTGTCTCCTTCCCTCTATAGGCCTCTCTCAGTACAGCTGTGAATGCATTCCGCTTCCAGCCCACCCTGTACCGATACAGGCTGTGAGCCGGTGGATCTGATGGGACCACAAGTGTAGCAGCATGTGGTGGTCTGAACAGCCTGTTCTGCCCGGGGGGGGGGGGCGGGGGGGGGGTGAGGGGGGGGGGGGGGGGGGGGGTGCGGGGGGGGCTATGCTTGCTAAAACCAACGCTCATTATTATTTATAGAGGGACATAAACTCTGGAGACTGCCCTCCCAGCCCCCTCCCCCCCTCCCCCCCCACCCACCACAACCCCACCACACACACACCATCCAGCTCAATGGTGCATTCAAGACATCAATAGCTCTTCCTGTCATTAACCATCTAGGCCAGTCAATTCAGGCGGCACTTCCGAGGTGTGATTCATGGTAAGGTGACCTCTGGACACCCTACACTGTGTCAGAATCATGTCACGTTTCTTTTAAGGGAGTCAGGTTGCTGATTGGTTAGGGAATTGGGCTAGTAATCAGAAGGTTGCCGGTTCGATTCCGCCGTGGAAATTATGTGTGTGTCCTTGGGCAATGCACTTCACCCGACTTGTCTAGGGGGAATGTCCCCTGTACCTTACTGTAAGTTGCCTTCTGGGATTAAGAGCGCTCTGCCTAAGATGACTAACTGTAAAATGTAATTTAATATGTGATGAGGACACTACCGGTTCCTGTGGTTCCTCCAAGGACATGGAGCTCAGCGAGGATCTTGGTTTCTGCCCAGGTCTTGGGAGTCCACCTTGATAAGACGATGCTTGGGCGACACCACCTTCATGTCCAGGCTGGAGGACTTGAGCGGGGAACCGAGCCGATGTGATTGGAAATCCGCCCGTCACGGAGTCGCTTCTGGCGCGGCTCTCGGAGTCCTCGTATTGATCTTCAAAATCCAGATTCTTCTGGAGCCGGTAGGCTTTCAGTATCTCGCTCTCGGTGTAGTCGGGGGTGGGCGGCTGGGGAGGCACGCGCCTGCTGCCGAAACTGAGGTAGTCTTTGAGCCACTTGGCCATCGGACCACTGCCGCCAAACACTCAGTGCGGTTAAAGCTGGAAGCTGTTGAATGGAAGGTTTAAAAAAAAAAAGGATCAAAATATAATCAATAGGCCCTATTGGATCCTGAGGATGTTAGCCTACAAATTGATTAAAACAGTGTCTGTTTGCCTAAAAGCGTCAAACAACCTTGTGAAAGCTGAGGTTCGAATTCGACCAGCGATTTAAAAATCCATAATGTTTTATTCTCTACTACGTTAACCTCAACTCGTGGACCCGTGCTCTCGTGGACCAGTGCTCTCGTGGTTACAACTGTGCGGAGCGGAGCAACAGAAAACCCAAACAGCTGGATGTGTAGGACTGCTATTTGCGCTCCTGCTGAACAACAACAATGTCTACACTGGACTTTGCCCGAGCAAAAAGATTCAGTTGACGCCCTGGTAATAAAACGCTGATGTACTTAACGAATTAATGTTTTCTCGTGATGGGGCGACACAAATAAAAGCACAGGAAGAGGACCTACTATATAGGCTACAGAGTAGTTGATTCTAACGCACGGATTTCACACGTGGGTGCATATTTATCATCCTACTTTCAATCATTTTAAATTTGACCGGAGCTATTTTACTACTGTAGTCTACCACCAATACAGCAATAGTATGGCAAGTTCGCATTGATTAGAAATACATCTCATTTACAACAGTATAGGCTTCGCATAGGCTATCCCATATGTGCGAAACCTCAAATATAACGAGAAAGAAGACGGTTTATTCCATTCATAATAAACTTTGGCAAATCGTTCATTTTACTTCTATAAGTCACGCATAAACAAAGCCCACAATTGGAATTAAATGTCCTATAGTGACTGACAGCGCAGCTCTGAAACAAACCTCCAGTTCTCCTACCACTCCGGACCTGAGCGCTTCATTGCACGTATTTTCATCACTGCTGAAATAAAGTGCAAAAGCCAAGAAGCCTCCGATTAAACTGGCTGTTGTCGGAATGTGTACTCTAAAAGGAAAACGAGAAAAAAACAACATCGGTTGCAGAGCGAGATGGATGCTGAAGCAGGGCAGAGTTCCGCTGTATGGCACGACTGATCGCAAATGTGAGCGTGAGAGAGACTGCGAGAGAAACCACGCGGTTAAAGGGGACGCTCTCGCTTTCCAGTTGGTTATTCCTTTTATGGTTAGCCGACTCTTTTACTGAACATGTGCAAGCACATCGAAGCCTCAGGCGGGGGTGAACCGAAATGACAGAAGGGTTGTTTTGTGATTGACATACATGTAGACAAATGTACACAAGTTGTCAATCAGTGTTGAAAGTCTTGGCTGTGGGGTTTTTGATACCGTTTCTGAAATAGATAGCTATTCCAAATGTAATACTAACTCAACGACATTAGTTTGCTTTGACAGAAAATAATTGGGATTCACTGACACTTACACTTACAGGTACTAACAAGCAGCCTACGCTATCAACTGAATTTCAAACTGTCTGTCAGAGACGGATGTGAAAATAAGTGGGAACCAACACACACACACACACACACACACACACACACACACACACACACACACACACACACACACACACACACACCACATGTTCCAAATATAACATACGAGTCCACGTGTCCGCACGTGCTCCATTCTTTCACATCTGTCACATTCCGACTTGAGTCGTTATATGCACTAAGTTAAGTCGTGTGATATAAAGGTCTCTACCGTCTAGGGCAGTAAGACATCATAAATGCCTGTTTTTATGACAGCCATGATCTCACTCCGTCCCGGGGGGGGGGGTGGGGGGGGGGGGGGGTACGGATGAGGTAATCACACCAGAAGCTCTTCCCATCATCCTCTTCTCACCTCCCCCCCTCCCCTCTCTTTATACACCCCCTCATCCACACTCCCTCTCCCCAAATTGGTTCAAACAGCGAACAAAAGAATGAAGCAGGCAAGCAACGCAAGAACTGGAGAGAAAATGAGTTTAAGAAGCAGCACAGACTGACAAAACGAGTGTTTGAACATAGTCTGAACACAAAGCAGCTACGTCTCCGAATGTCAGTCTAATTAAAACGTCAAAAGTGACATGTAATTCTAAAGTCAGTGTCAAGTGCATTAGACAGTACTCTAAATTGCAATCATGCATGTTTTTTGTCTAACCATAAACCCTTACTATTACAAATGATTTCAAGTGAGTGCAGTCACAATAAGGCCTTTCTTGATTTTCACGAGTTTTATTCAACTGCAGAACCTGTATGAAGCCTTGACATACACTAAGACGTCATTACCACCCAGACACCAGGGATCACGTCTAGTACCGTCAGGCGAGAAAAAGAAAGTAACAATGTGTTTCTTATTAACAGGTATTTTGTTATAAAATGGGGACACAGTTTCATGCGCTCACCTTTATTATTGTGATAGCACCACCTAGTGGACGAGAATATAATGCATTGCATCTTGACATGGGAAGTGCATCATATTTCACTCCAAGTCCCTTTAAGGTGCCCCTGCTGTCTGCATTAGTTCCATTCCTGTTTGTTTTTTGCATCAGGTGCCTTCATTGACTGTCTGACACCTACGCAAGTCATCAGTGATTTGACACTGCTCATTTCACCCACTAGACGGTGGTGGTCTGTCCATTGACGACGTCAAAATAATGGTGGTGGAAACAAATCTTAGAAAAAGGAGGAATTGTATTTTATTCATTTGTAAAGGTATTCGAAACCAGAAAAGTTTAGGTTGACATGTAATCACAGTACATTTGCTAACTAGTAAAACTTTCATCCTTTTAAATCCAACTTTTATTCACTAGTGGTTAGTGTAAGTGGCATGTGTCTTTGTTTTTTGGTAGCAGAAGTAATACTGACTTTGACAGTTCATTTTTACAAATATTAACAATATTAATACTAAAGCCACTGTACCGTGTAAGCATTTAATACACACAAAGAATTATCACACATTTCATAATACTGAGAAGGCCTGGAACTTCTTGGAAAATAAATATTGTATCCTATAATTATTATAATAAAAGTAAAGGCAGGTGTATTGATAAGTTCATCGTGCACTGCAGGTGCAGTAAACAGTGACCTCATTTGTCCTCACAAGCCAGTCAGTGGAACACCGTGGAATGTCAATCAACAGCTCTGCATCCTGATTGGATGACCCCCCAAAGCATTCCGTTCCATCGTGAAAAGATTCATGTATTTACAGAAAACACGAGAGTTCAGTGGTGCTTTTGAAGCAGACTGTAAAAAATAGTGGCTTTATATGGTTAGAGTCCAAGATAGTCACATGTTCTCCTGTTTGGACCCTCTCCCTCCTTGCTCCAGGAGCTGTGAGAGACACCTGACCCTCCCCCACCAGTGCTTGTGGACGAGCCGCCGTGCTCCGACTCTCCCTCACGCTCCACAGTCTCACCCTCTCGCCTCACATGACCAGTACCGGCCAAACGGCCCACCTGACCAATCAGAGCTTGCTGATCGAGGGCAGCGCCCCTGCCTTCACCAGCACGGCCGAGAGCAGGTCGGCAGGCCCCGAGGGGTGCGGCGTGCCGCCGGGCGCCGGGTCGCCGTGCCCGCGGTTGGAGATGACCGGCGGGGTCGCTTTCCCCCGGGTCAGGCCGGGCCTGGGCCCTCCGGCCTGGCCGCTGCCCCCCATGCTGGTCTTGCTGTTCTCCACGGTGGGAGCCAGCGTCCCCGGGTGGGGGCTCCCCGGCGCCTGGGCCGTGGCCTCCAGCTGGCCCTGACAGCAGCACAGCAGCCGGAAGAAAGCCGCCCTCATCTCCCTGCTGGACAGGGTGTAGATGAGCGGGTTGAGGGCCGAGTTGAGCACGGCCAGGGCGATGAACCAGTCCACCTGGTAGAGCACGGGGCAGCGCTCGGGGCTGCAGCCCACGTCCAGCAGCAGCAGCAGGAAGAGCGGCGCCCAGCACAGGACGAACACGCCCAGCACGATCACCACCGTCCGCAGCAGGGCCAGCGAGCGCTCCGACGGCCGGCTGCTGACCCGCCGCCCGCTCGACGTCACCAGCCGGTAGATCCGGATGTAGAGGATGACGATGGCCACCAGCAGGGCGCTGAACACGCTGATGCAGAAGGCCACGTAGCTCTTGTCGTACAGGGGCAGCACGGTGGAGCAGGAGGCCAGTCGGCCCAGGCAGTTCCAGCCCAGGCTGGGCAGGGCACTGAGCAGGAAGGACACGGCCCAGCAGCAGCCCAGCAGGGCCAGCAGGCGGCCGCGGCCCGCCGCCTCGCACGGCCTCAGACGCACCATGGTCATGTGCCGCTCGATGCCGATGGCCAGCAGGCTAAAGGTGGAGGCGCTCAGGGCCACGAACATGCTGCCCTCGCGGGCCAGCCACTGGAAGGGGCTCAGGTAGAACGTCCGGCTGCCCGACGTGAAGATGTTGACCACGTACGCCACGCCCGCCAGCATGTCCGACAGCGCCAGGTTCCCGATGAGGTAGTACATGCGGCTGTGGAAGCGCTTGTTCCTCCACAGCGCCAGCAGCACCGTGACGTTCTCCAGGACGATCAGCACGCAGATGAGCAGGAGGAACACGGTCTTGCAGGCGCCGCTGCTGCGGGGGCGATCCAGCTTGCCCGAGTGGTTGTAGTGGCCGACGATGACGGAGTTCATCCCCTCCTCCAGCTGAAACGCCATCCTGCCCGCCCTTCCCCTGTCACACAGCAGAGGGCGCCACAACACTGGAGACTGCGCGGCGGACTGCGGCTTCTCTCCTTTGAACTAACAGCATCACCGAGATTCCACAGCTGCCTGCCAGGTAGACGACGCAGAACAATGTTATCAAACTGTCATGGAATATAACGTCAATAGAAAGGTTTTTCGATGTAGGTGATAGGGAGACTCGAATTTTGAAGACTTTAAACCCCCTAAATAGACTCAATGTTAATACTTTCTTAGCCTATACATCCGCTGGTAATGATTTCTCTAAGTTAGTTAGTTATTAATTTATTCAGATAGTTTAAACGAAGAGTTATGTGTGTCAAAAAGCCAGAAGAGTAGCGACATGTCACATGTGAAGTCAGACACAAACGTCGCCTACACAGCTGAAAAACAACCGCCTTAAGCATTTTGGTTATAAATATTCAAGTTAGCACAGTCATAAATACTCTTCATAACGAATTTTTTTTGGGGGGTGGAATAAATGGAAAGAATGCATACTATTCAAAGGATACCACAAACGTCTATCCAGTTATACTCCTAGAGTTATGTTACCCCTGGAGTTAACCAGTGGAAGTTTTTCCAAAAACGTAAGATTCGAGAGACAGCAATCGGTTTATCGTACTGAACGTTTTCTCACTCTAAAAGTTGACCATGTTACATCAAGAGTGATAATTTTCCCTTAGATGCTTCCTCTTACCTGGTGCTTGGATGGTGGTTCAAAATGTAGCCTATTCTTTATAACCTGATGTTCATCCAACTCCGTTATGTCTTATACTCCATTTATTCAGAAATATCCAAAAGTTTCGGTTGTTGATGTTTTTGTTGATTGGTCAGTTCATTAGCTTTAGGGTATGTCCGTTAGAACGCAGCGCCTTAGCGGGTCTATCCTCTGCCTTCCTCTCTTTGGTCCTTTCAACGTTTTCAACTCTCACGCTACCCAACCTGGGAATGGGCGGGCTTGTCCAGTGTTCCTGAACGCTCTCTGGCCAGTTATGAGTCACGGATAAAGACCCAAATCGGATGTGCTTGCTTGGCATGATTGTACGTTTTAGAAAGCCAGGGTTTTACTAAATCTATTCTAGTTTTACAGTACTTTCAAGGTTTTTGGAGGTTTGTTTTACTGACGGTCAATACACGCATGTAATTAATCCCTTTTTGTAGGTCAAGTGTTTTGTTTGTGTGAAATGCTTGGGTAAATTACTACTTTTAGAAGAGAGGGATCTTTTTTGTCGCCTTGAATGTGTCATTGACCCTTCAGCGCATTACACTTTTGTCATTATTTAAGGATCCGTGTGAACTTCTTTGCCTCTGGCTACGTTTCCTAACCTGTATTTTACACCCATGTGAATCATGTCAACACCGCACTGAATTTAAAACCACATAGGTTTCTCACTGGAAAGAACTTGCATGAGATCATACATGGTCTGTTTATCTCAGAGAGATCATTCCATGTCTTTGATAAAACAAAGAGAAAAAACAGGCGCTCATATCGTTTGTTTATTTGCCTTCTGTGGAATTTACCCTTTTCTGACTGGTCAAGAAGTTATAACCCTTCATAGGCTTTGATCAGAGGTTGTTTTTCATGCTCGGAATGAAGACTTCCTCCTCTGCCCTTCCTGAGTGTGAGATAGGTCGGACCTGAGTCTCAGCCTGGGAGGACGAGAGGCTGACTGTTACTGTCCAGGCATGCTTTGTGGATGACACACTCTTCCCCCCGCCTTGCTGATTGGGTGACACCAAGTGTTACTTGGAATGGGAGGGGAAATTGCAGCTGAATATCCTCGGTCCTTCCTGGATGAGTTGCGTCCCTGGGCCTGTGACCCCCAAGCACGCACGTACCCCTGTCCCCCCTGTCCCCCCTCCACCACCACTCATCACCCCCAGACATCCTCTCCTCCACCACCCCGCCTTCCCCACCACCACCCCCACAAACACAACGTCACAAAGTCACGGACGCCCCCTGGTTCTGGTTTTCCCCTGCCCTGGTGTTTCCCCACGTCTGTCATTGTCTTCACCTGGGTCTCGTTCGGAGGTTTCGGTTCTCATTTGTCTTATCGGGTCCACCTATGTCTTGTTTGTTTCTGTGTGTTTGAGCTTCCTGTTTTGTGTCCAGTCTTTGTCTTGTCCTTCCCTTGTTAGCGTGAGTTCCCGGAATGTTCCTGTTTTTGAAGAAATAAACCCTTTGCTTGATGCAATCCCCGGCCACTCTCCTGCGTTTGGGTCCTACCTCACCTCACACCGTGACACACAACCATCAGCGCCGCACCACTTCTCACCCCCAGACCTCCTCACCCCCAGACCTCCTCTCCTCCACTACCACCCACCCCATCACTTACCGCCCCCGACCCCAACCCTCCTCTCCTCCATCACCCGCCCCACAACCCTCCCCCCCCCCCCCACACAACCCCCCCATCAATCCTCACCCCCAGACCTCCTCTCCTCCACCACCCGCCCCACATCCACCCCACCCCCACACACAACCCCCCCCCCATCAATCCTCACCCCCAGACCTCCTCTCCTCCACCACCCGCCCCACAACCACCCACCCCCCCCCTCACCCCACAACCCCCCCCCCCCCCAATCACTTCTCATCCCCAGCCCTCTTCTCTGCCTCCTGCTGGGCTCGTTGTGTTTACAATATGACAAACTGCACATTCTTCTATAATTCCCTAAAGGAAAAGTGGTCCAGTCTAATAACCCACCCATCAGAGCATGTACTGCCAAACATGGGCTATTATTACATTTTAATGTGTTTATGCATGGCATTCTTTTGGTGTGTGTGTGTGTGTGTGCGACTTCCCACATGTCTGCCAATTTCTAATAGTTACCATAAAACACTTTGGAACCCTGGGAAGATGAGGGTCTGTGTAGTGAGGAGAGCGGGGCGGGGGGGGGGGGGGGGGGGGGGCGGGGGCGGGGGCGGGGGCGGGGGCGGGGGGGGGGGGGGGCGGGGGGGGGAGTTGCTAACAGGACTAAGATGGAGGACGGAGATGAACAGCGATGGGGGACTGGAGCCGTGGTGGAACGTGTGGAGAGCTCCAACTCAGGAGGCAGGACGGAGAGACAAGCATGGTCCTGGGGAACAGAGAGGGGAGAGACAAGCATGGTCCTGGGGAACAGAGAGGGGAGAGACAAGCACGGTCCTGGGGAACAGAGAGGGGAGAGACAAGCATGGTCCTGGGGAACAGAGAGGGGAGAGACAAGCACGGTCCTGGGGAACAGAGAGGGGAGAGACAAGCATGGTCCTGGGGAACAGAGAGGGGAGAGACAAGCATGGTCCTGGGGAACAGAGAGGGGAGAGACAAGCATGGTCCTGGGGAACAGAGAGGGGAGAGACAAGCATGGGAAGTTGGGGGGAAAAGAGGAAGGGGTAGAGAAAAGAAACGGGGGAAGGGGGCCAAAAGAGGGAGGGGAGGACGAAAAGAAAGGTAAGGGGGAAAAAAGAGAAGGGGAGAGAAAAGGACAGGGCGACGTGAAGGGGAGAAAGAGGAGGAGGGGAGAGAAGAACAAGAAGGAGAGAGCAGGAGAAGGAGAGGGACGAAGATCGAAGAGAGGGGGGGGAGAGAGGAAGTGGGGAGGGGGTTAAAGTGAGGGGAGAGAGATAAAGGCGAGGGGTAGGGGGGGGAAAGTGAGGGGGAGGGGGGGAGGAGGGGGGAAAGTTCGAATGAAAGACAGGAGGGGAGGGATGAAAGTGGAGGGGGAGGTGGTGGGTGAGGGGCGAAGTGGAGGGGGAGGGATGAAAGTGAGGGGCGAGGGGGATGGGAGGGGTGGGCAAGGTGGAGTGTGAGGGGTTGCAAAAGGGAGGGAGAGGGGGGGAAAACGAGGGGGGGGAGGGGTGTGGGATGTGGGTGTGCAAAGGGAAGGGGGAAAGGGGTATAAAGTGAGGGGGAGGGGGCGAAAAGAGAAGGGGAAAGAGAGGGAAAGGTAAAGCATGAAGAAAAATGAAAGTCTATAGAAAGGAAACAAGGGATTTGTTGAAATATAAGATGAAACGGAAACTTTGAGAAAATGAGAAGAAAATACGACAAATAAAATATGTAAAAAATGTTAGAAAAAATAAAGAGAAAGAAGAGATAGTTGAGAGAAAAGAGGAGAGATAGCAAAGAATTATAAATGATGTCGAGGAAAGAAGGAATAATGATAAATTGGGTAAAGAGAAATGGGATTACGTGAAGAAGTCATATGATGAATGGTATTACGCAGAATACGTAAATGAGTAGCGTAGAAAGAGCGAATGAGGTATAGGAAGTAGAAACAGAGACAGTATATCGTGTCCAGGTCCTAAGAAAGTGGTCTCGAGAAACAAGGGCAAAGGCGAGAGCAGATAAGTAGTGTGTGAGCGTGGGTTTGAAGTGAACAGAAAAAAGAAGAAGGGAGGTTAGTATAGAAGAGCGAATAAGGGTAGCGATACAAGTCCACTAA
>CM042859.1:2767691-2822691 GCA_023658055.1 Thaleichthys pacificus
AGAGCACACTGCCAGCCTGCCTCCCTATTATCACTAATGAATATGAATCCCCTTCTGTGGAGACCACACACAGTGAGAGGGGAGAGAGAGGTAGGCAGAGAGAGAGAGAGAGAGAGAGAGAGAGAGGCAGAGAGGGATACAGAGAGAGAGAGAGAGAGAGAGAGAGAGAGAGAGAGAGAGAGAGAGAGAGAGAGAGAGAGGAGATGGGGGTGCAGGGGAGACAGAGAGAGATAGAGATTTCGTCTCCAGCATTGGTTGTGCGCCACCAACGCAGAGGCACAATTCCACGGCCCCCCCCCCCCCCCCCCCCCGGGGTCGCAGCGTCTCGTTGGCACGCCGACGGAACACACCCGAGTTTGATGTCAACAGAGCGCCGAGACAGGCAGACATTCACAGCGGCGACCACACTGCTGTGGGTGGCCCCCGGCTCACAACAGGAGGGGCCAGGGGCCAGGGTGAAGCAGGGCCACAAAGAGGCGGCCTGGAGTCGAATGACTGAGAGGGCGAGAGAGGCAGAGAGACCCTCCACACAGGAGTGAAGAGAGAGGGAGAAAGAGAGAGGGAGGCTCGCAGGAGAGTGGTTGAATGGAGATGGACTCAAAGTGACAGCTAGCGCTGTCAGCAGAGTGAGTCGGCACCAGAGCGAGAGAGTCACAGACCAGTCCTGCATCAACAATATATACACCGAGGAATACCCAGACTGCTCTGCCCTGGTTGTTGCAACCCTCCATAGTAACAACAGCAGGTTGTTGACATGAGGAAGTGAACCAGGAAGTGAATCGGATAAGATTTGTTTGTTTACCTACAGAGGAAGATACCGTATGGGAACTATTTGGGGTGGAAGTGTCGGGGATTTGACAACTCTTCGATCTGACTTTCTGTAATACCAAGTAGCCCTAGTGAACCAATTAGAGGCCTTGCCTTTCCCTCTGTTTCTATAATTAGACATACATCATGAGGGGCTGTCAGGTCTTAAAGGGGAGGTGCAGCGCTGCACGCGCTCCGTTTCCCTCTCTCTCTCTCTCTCTCTCTCTCCCTCCACCTCCCATCCCTCCATCTAATCACTGTCTTTGTCTCTCCTCTGGCATGCTATTACATCACCCATCCATCCATATCACTCCCCTCCCTCCTTCCATATCACTCCCCTCCCTCCTTCCATATCACTCCCCCCCCCCCCCCTCTCCTTCCCATCCTTCCGCCTTCCGAGTTGCGGGAATAAGCAGGCTATATTTCCAGACTTGTCATTTTTTTTATCGTGTAGTTATGCGACCATGATGTGTAATGTATCTTGTGCATCTGTCTTGCTCTCTCTCTCTCCCTTCTCTCTCTCCTCTCCCCTTCTCTTGCTCGTTCTCTCTCTCTCTCTGTCGCTCTCTCTCTCTCCCTCTCCTCTCTCTCTCTCTCTCTCTGCTGTGTCTCCCAGGAGCTGCCAGGGGTTCATGCACATGAAGTTCACCCATTGTAAGGATGGAAAATACGTCCTTGGCCAGAACAGCCCTCCCTTCGACACCATTCCTGAGGTCATCCACTTCTACACCACACACAAGCTACCAATCAGAGGGGCCGAGCACCTATCCCTCCTCTTCCCTGTGCTGGTGCAGACTCTCTGATTGGCCGGGACGCTGTTCCAGAACCCTGTATCGCATCACGATTGGACGTTGGACTTGATTGACTTGAATGTTTATGGGATCTACCCAATAGACCATCTGTGCTGGCATTGGACTGGGGATTTATGTCTGTGAAGCAGCTTGCCACCTCAGAGCCCTCAATCTCTCTCACACACACACACACACACACACACACCCACACACACACACATGCACACACACACACGTTGCGCTTGTGCCAACTCTCCCTAGTCTGGGAATAGATTCACCTGAGCAGCAATTCCTGTAGCACCTGGTCTCTAGTAGGGGGCATCTCAGTATGGCTCAGTGGTTAGAGCATTTGACTACACACCAAGAGATACCAGGTTCAAGTCTGCACCTGTGCGTCTCCTTGGTTAACAGAGTACGTTATTATTTTTGTATTGTTTTCTCAGTGAACTAGCTGCAACAGTCAACTCCATACTGGAGCAGAGAAGTTCCCTGCACTGTACTGTACTGTTCAACACTGGCTAAACCAATCACAACTGGACTTTCACACAAACATACCTGGTCAGCTGGGGGACGACTTGAACCAGGTGCCAATTATTATTGTTGATTTGACTCTGCGGTCTTGTCGAGTAGCGATGTCGAGAAGCGCTGTTCCATGTCGAGAAGCTCGCTGGTTCCGTCAAAGCCCCCCCCCCCCAGCTCCGTGTGACGTAGAGGCTGCCCTCCCCGCTGTCCTGTAGCACCGCGAGGCTGTGTGTGTGCTGGTCGTAGCCGTGTGTGTTCCCGCCTGGCGGAGGTGTCGGGCAGCTGACGGGAGTGTTCCTGCGAAGAGCCAAAGGTTAGAAGATAACTAGTCAGAGAGCCAGGCTGAAGGGGTAGGTAGGGGTTATCAGTTGTGTTTGCCTGGCGCTGTTAGAATCGGTGTGATTGTTGTTGTCTCTGATTAGGGCGCTGGAGACGACAGCGCCGTGTATCTACTTGCTGTGCTGAAGCATTGGTGGTTCTGTATTAAACCTGTTTTGTAAACATCCTGTCCCGTGTCACATGTTTTTGGACATTCCCAGCGTTTCGTTTGCTGCTCGCCTCCCGCTGCCCAGAACTGAACCTCCTAACCCGACAAGATCCACACAACACGAGGGGAGATGAGAGATGTGAGGGGGGGGGTGAGGGATGGGGGTGGGTGAGGGCTGGTGGGGGGGTGAGGGCTGGTGGGGGGGGTGAGGACTGGTGGGGGGGTGAGCGTTGGAGGGTGAGACGGGCCTCATTATTGAAGGTGTGCTGGAGTGAGCGAGCTCTGGATTGCTTTCATTACGGAGCCAAATGAAAGAGCGCCGGCTGATTACCAGTGTGGCGAAGGAGAGGGGAGGGGGACGGGGGCGAGGGGGATGGGGATGGGGGGGCGAGGGGGATGGGTAGGGGGGGACGAGGGGGCGAGGGGGATGAGGGGGGTGAGGGGGAGGACCCTCTGAGAGATCGAAAGGGAGAGAGAGGAGAGAGAATCGGAGGCGAGGGAAACGGCAGGGGAAGAGAGCGACAGGAGAGGGGGGGATTGAGAGGAGGGCGAGAGACAGAAGCAGAGATAGTGTCTGCATTCTTGTCCTCAGACACGAGGATCCCCTGGGGAGGAAAATCAATGGCGATGCGAACATGTGGAAAGATTGAAGTAGGGTGATAAAAATTATAAAATAAATAATCTAATTACACACCCTGTATCATCTTTGTACTACTTCACCTTTTACCTTCAAAACGGCTCTTTGCTTCTGAAGGTTTAGATCAGCTCCTGATCTACTAAGAGGATTTAAATGATGCTGTGTTTTGAATATGGCTCTGTGTGTGTGTGTGGTGTGTGTGTGTGGTGTGTGTGTGTGTGTGTGTGTGTGGGTGCAGTTTCACACAGTATCTGCGTAGCCAGCTGTCTTATCAGAATGTGTGTAACATGAGGCGGGTGGTGTGTGTCCGTGATGATGTGAGAATGGCAGCTGGTAATCTATTAGTCGAGCTGTGGGGGGCTGACACCTGTGATCACTGTGGAGCCAGAACACACACACACACACAGAGACACACACACACACAGAGAGACACACACACACACACAGAGAGACACACACACACACAGAGACAGAGAGACACACACAGAGACACACACACACACACACCGAGACACACACACACACACACCGAGACACACACACACACACCGAGACACACACACACACACAGACACACACACACAAAGACACACACACACGGACACACACACACAAAGAGAAAGAAACAGCCAGACGTGTCCCCACATCAATAATATTTCAACTAAGCACCCTTTTCCATCTTCTACTATCATGCCCCCCCTCCCTCACAACCCTCAAACCTAACACACAGGACACACACACACACAACAAATCATGGATGCCACCCCCACTAACACAGACCCCCGCGAATGGAGCCAGCCAGGGAAATACCCAGCTGTGCACACACACAGTGCCACAAGTGTGGGCCACGCATGTCAGGCCGGGACGAGCCGGCTGGCTGTGCAGTCCCAGACACAGTAATCCCTGCAGTTGTGCCGGGCGTGGGGGGTGGGGGTGGTGGAGCTGGGGGTGGGGGGAGCAGTCTGGGCAGGTGTGAGCGTGCGGTCGAGGCTGAGAGACTCAGCAATCAGAGATGGGTCACAAAGGGAGGCAGCGGGGTGGAGTGAGGGGGGAGGGGGGGGAGGGGGGCTCACGGTGTTGATGACAGGGGAGGGGGGAGGTTTACTCTCCTCCTCATTACAGTCCTCTCTCTCTCTCCCCCTCTCTCTCCCCCCCTCTTTCTCTCCCCCTCTTTCTCTTCCCCTCTCTCTCTCCCCCTCTTTCTCTCTGCCTCTCTCCCTCTCTCTCCCCCCCTCTTTCTTTCTCTCCCTCTCTCTCCCCCTCTTTCTCTCTGCCTCTCTCCCTCTCTCTCCCCCCCCTCTTTCTTTCTCTCCCTCTCTCTCCCCCTCTCTCTCTCTCCCTGTGTGTGTACAGCATCAAGGGCCCCATGATCATGAACACTCACGGACCACTGGATTAAACGACGCTTACATTTTATAGACGCATTTTTAATTTGATCTACTCCATCGACCAATTCCCATAACACATGGATGGGCTGGTCCAACAAATGTTCCGAGGAATTAGAAGTTCCCAAAGCATGTGCTGATGACATAATATTATTCCAGTGTAGGGCATCCTTCCTGGGAGTGTTAGAGCTGTGTTTGTGACCGGCGCATGGAGGAGCTGTGGTTTCGAGGAGTACAGTGGCAACGTAGCCCTCAAGCTTCCAGCCTCCCACAGGAGGAAGGGTGACCCTCCACCCCCTGGCTGCCCCCAGCTGCTCCCCAGATAAGGCTCCTGATCCCGGGGAGATTATCACTAAAGCCTGGCTGCCTGGTTCTCAGTCCGCATGGTTCCAGATGCAATTCTGCTGGACTGGACCGAGGGCCATGATGGGCGTGGAGGGATGATCACACGTATATACATGCGTGTCCTCTGGGGAAATGCAGTTGTGGGAGGAGGAATGAGAAGCGTGACTGGGGTGAGTGTGGGGTGAATCTCTCTCTCTCTCTCACTCTCCACACACACACACACACACACACACACACACTCCTGAGGCTACTAAGAAAAGGATTTGTCATCAGGGAGCACCCGACCATCTCCTCACTGGCACATTGTGAGGTGAGAGGACCAGATGGTCTTTGTCTTCCCTGACAGAGAAGCCTGTGTGCTGGGCTGACGACCAGAGGATGGGGGGGGGGGGCATGGGGGAGGGAGTTTCTCTTGTCAGACATCTTGTTGACATCAGTCACATGCTAATCATATGCACAGAGGACGACGTTTCTCCCAGTCTGGGACCTGACAGGACAGGTGTTGGCTGGGTTATGTAACATACTGTGTGATCCGGTTAGTTGTCAGCGAGGATGCCGCAAGAGTGAAGCTGTCAAAGTTAGAGTATCTTGACTGTCATGCGGCGCACGTGTCAATGCTATAAAAACGCTCTCTAAAAAATAAAAAAAAGTCACAAACCGTTTAGGGGCACGTTTTTTAATGCACAAAAAAAAACAATTAATCATTAATTTTGGGAAAGCATTGGTGGCCACCCGTTTTTTGCCCCCGGGACACGAATGGTCCCGGTTTTTTGTTCAAATATATGTCGCAATTAGAATTTCACAGTTTTAAATCAAAGGTAGCCTAATTTGTAATTTCCTTCTACTGCTATTCTATTTTCTTCCAGGCTATGTTCAAACATCCAATTTAGTGTCCATAAGCAGCTTACTTACACCAATGTGCAGACAGGCACGTTATGAACATTAAGGCAGCACTGATGTTTACCTAAATCTTCAACTAACTTGTGTTCCAGGCTTCTTTCACAACAGATGGGTAGAAATGCAAGATGTTGTTTGGGTTAGGGTCATATCTAGCGGCCTGAAATGCCAGCATGACAGCTACAATATTATCCTACATCTCAATTAATCATTCTCAGTCAATTTGATTCCGAGAACATTTAGCCCATATGTTCTTTCACGGCCCACATTGCACCAGCCATGTTTGTGAAAATGAAAACGTGTCTCGTGTAGCGTACTCACCAAATCCACGAGTCAAACGGTACTACACCATATTCATTTCCTGTCCTTAACTGCCCTCCAGTGTTGGACAAGTGCACTGCATCCAAAAAAGTTTATCATGCATAGTACAAACCATTCAAGTTTTCCTTCCAAAACACAAGCAGCCTTATCATTCAGTAGTGGTCTTCTTCTCTTGTTAATGATTAAAGTGATACAATATTACGAAAGGAACGGTTTCTCACACTTTGACTTAAAACTGAGTAGGTTGTAGTCTTGGTTTAGCATGGAATCTAGTCATTAGCTCCTTATCCTCGCAAATTTAATGATTGTCATTTATTAAAGGTAGCCTATGTATCAGTCTAAAAGATTGTTATTGGATTAAATATAACTTCCAGGTTAATGCTTTACATCCAATGATTTGATTGGCTGAATATACAGTAAACTCTGAAGTTCTGACGTTACAGTGTTTGGTTACGTGCCTTGTTAAAATGCGGTACGCTGTGACGCCATACCGCCGGTCACCGACAGACACGGTCCAAAAACAAAAACATCGTACGTCACTTTTGTGACGACCAATCCTGTAGTCTTAGATGAGCTCAGACATTGTCCTTAACAAGTTCATATAACATACTCGTATTCAGAATTCTGCGGTACGTAATGTGTCACTTCACCTTAGCCAATCATTAACTGATCCGGCGACTTGCGCATAATTGATTGGTGGTTCTGCAGTAGGGGCAGGTACCTCTCCAAACCGGACAGGCATCAGTGAACTGCTGCCGTTACCGGCTCATGGGACCGAGAAACACCCCTTGCTATAACCTCTTACTTCAGGTATGTCTTTCTGACTCGTGAATATTGCTATACGTTGCTGCCGATGGTATTTAAAAATTCTTTTAACTGCAGGCTTGTCAGTTGTAGCAAATACATGTCTCATGTGATTGATATCAGCTGTTCTGCCGCATCTCCTGTTAATGTTCTGCACTTAAAGGCTGAGAGAGGAGACATAGCCTATTGGCCAGCTGGAGCACGTGGGGACACCTGTATGAATGCATGTTATGTAGTCTCAACACAACGTCTATATGAAATGAACAGGGAATGAATGAAACTGATGTGTAATAGTATCTCTTATCTTTGACATGAACTATTTCAATTTCAGAGCCTGCCTTTGGGCAGAGCACCGACAGCCACCAGCAAGCCATGTGGAGTCTGAAGGCAAAATTCAAAAAGAATGAGGTAAGGATTAATAACGGAAGATGTTTTAAACCACCTACCTGGTCCACTGTGGAAGCTATGGATACACAAGTGATGAAATATCATTACTATGACAACAACACAGACGGTTCTATTGATCATTCATTTCCAGTATGATATTGAACACTTCACCCAGTTGTAGGCTGTTCTTTGTCAGGTGTGCTCGTGTGTGCGTGTGTGTGTGTGCGTGTGTGTTTGTGGGGGGCACTAGGCTGGGATTCAGTGTCACTAGCAGCAGGAGAGCAGGCCAGTCTGTAGACTGCTGCTGTAACCGAATCCAGCAGGTAGCCTTTTAATTATTCACACACACACACACACACACACACACACACACACACACACACACACACACCACACACACACACACACCTGCAAAGAATCCCCAATTTCCTGCTGTTGCCCTCATCCCCCCAGGATGCATGTGATGAGATGGTGTGCACTAATATGTCTGAATGGGATCTATGTCTTCTATGGTAGAGGCTATATGTCCCATGATGCACTTTGTTCTGAGTAGAAACAGTAGCCTGCACCAGTGAGAGATGCAGATGATGGCTGACCTGACCAGTCCCTCACTCATAGGTTGAGAGAGAGAGGGTAGGCTAAGTTATTAATCTCCCTCGGACGTAACCTTTCACTGCCGAAAGTGATCTGGCTTTTGTTCAGAAAGATGTGGGCGTTTTGAAAGAGAGTGAGGGCAAAGTAGAGAGTGAAAGAGAGAGTGAGAGAGGCAGAAAGAGAGAGAGAGAGGGGTATATATATAGAGAGAGAGGGGTAGAGAGACAGAGATAACGAGTGAGAGTGAAAGAGAGAGAGAGGCCGATGCTGTATCATGATGTCCTAGAAGCTCAGCATGATACACATTCGTAGTCAGACTACACTGTATACGACTCTCTCC
The DNA here is from genome assembly GCA_023658055.1 of Thaleichthys pacificus. Lineage (NCBI taxonomy): Eukaryota > Metazoa > Chordata > Actinopteri > Osmeriformes > Osmeridae > Thaleichthys > Thaleichthys pacificus. Next base: position 2,776,009 of record CM042859.1, read on the forward strand.
CAGGAATAACTCCGGGCCAAGCTGCTTTGCTGCCTCACCATGCCTGCACACAGAACTACGAAAACACCTCAATAAATCTCTATACTGTGTGTTTATGTGAGTCTTTGACCTCGGCGTGTGGGTTTGTGTGGGCAGACTGTATGCTTCCTGCTGGTGCTGATGCCCGGGTCACATGATGCGAGTCAGTGTGCCAGCGTGTCCCTTCCTGCCCGCCCCTCTGCCAGCCGGGGCCAGTTTCTCTCCCCTCGTTCTGCTGAACACTCACTTCATGACAGGCCTGTGCTGGCTGCAGAGCTCCAATGCCCCAGCACAGCACAGGGAGGGAGGGAGGGATGGAGTGGTAGAGGGAGGGGTGGGGGAGGGAGGGATGGAGAGATGTATGGGAGAGGGAGGGATGGAGGGGGAGGGAGGGAGGGATTGAGGTAAGGATAGAGGGAGGGAGGGAGGGAGGGAGGGAGGGAGGGAGGGAGGGAGGGAGGGAGGGAGGGAGGGAGGGAGGGAGGGAGGGAGGGAGGGAGGGGGGAGATCTGACAGAAACTAATGAACAGGGGAGCAGAGTATAGGGGGAGAAGAGACAGGACTGGGTTAGGTTGAGGAAAAGGAGGGCACAGGGGAGGGAGGTGTGTGTGTGTGTGTGTTTACGTGTGTATGTGTGCGCAAGGTTTCCAGACTGAGCAGATCTCCGAAAGTACTTACAGGGTAGGAGAGAAGGTGTTTGTGTGTGTCGACAGCAGGATGAGCAGGGAGATGTCTTTGTGAGGGTCGCTGAGTTAGCACAGTCCTGAATTTATGCCTGTGTTTCCGTACGCGTTTATTTCCAGCACTGGGATGTCTAACTTTTGTCTAGCATGTAGCGAACAGTGGACCAAGATTGTTATCGCAGTAGCTTAGCTTCACCAGTAGAGTCACAGGAACCTGAGGTATGAAAGCAATGTGTGGCGGTAGCCGGGTGTTGGCTTGTTTCGAGCGTCGGGTGTGCGCCGGGTAGTCAGGCTCGTCACACCGGGGGACTGTGTCCCTGCTGCTCTGGACTCATGGATCCCCAGCCTCTGTTCAAGCTGGTGACCTGTCTCTGTCCCTGCCTCAGACCGCTGCCGGTAAGGTCGTCCTCTCTGTCCTCCAGCCTAAAAATAGCCAGCTGTAATTCACCTGTCCTGCTGTGCTTGTCTTTATACCACAGCTGTTACCGTCGACGGGGAAATATTGAGAAAACATGCTGTTGTTGTGAACTTTGCTGGGTCTTTTCGTACTTGTAACGTGAACAAGTTTGCTGCGTTGCGGACGGTCGTAGTGTTGTCTGTATGTCTGTATATCTATGCCTCACCTGGACGTACTCTACTGTGCAGTATTGGACTGCACTGTTCCCTATCGTACTGTATCATACTGTATTGTACTGTTACTGTATGCTATCAGATCTGTGCTGTGTTATCGAGTTACAGAAGGCCAGTGTGCAGACCAGTATGCTGGAGGTGAATGGCGACCCATGTGTATGTGTGTGTGTGTGTGTGTGTTGTGTGTGTGGTGTGTGTGTGTGTGTGTGTCCTCCAGAGCCAGGACTGGAGTAAGAGTGATGAGCGGCTCCTCCAGGCGGTGGAGCAGAACGAGCCCGAGAAGGTGGCGGCCTTGATCAGCAAGAAGGGGCTGTGTCCCACCAAGCTGGACGTGGAGGGGAAGTCCTCGTGAGTAGGACCTCGCGGACAGCAGCTCCTCCGCATCGCACGTCTGATCGTGTCTCACTTCCTGTTGTTGTTGTTGTTGTTTATAACGTCCAGGTTCCACGCCTGCGCGTCCCGGGGTCGACTGGACTGCCTGGAGGTCATCCTCTCTCACGGCGTGGACGCCACCCTGCTAGACGGAGCAGGTGGGTCTCATTGGTCAAGGCTGGTCATACGCTCAGTCCCATTGGTCAAGCCTGGTGATACGCTCAGTCCTATTGGTCAAGCCTGGTCAGACGCTCAGTCCCATTGGTCAAGCCTGGTGATACGCTCAGTCCCATTGGTCAAGCCTGGTGATACGCCTTCAGTCCCATTGGTCAAGGCTGGTAATCTGGTCACTGCTAATGATCTGACCCGTGTTTGGGTCCGCACTTCCTTTCAGAATCCGAACTACAATACAGCAGAGGTCTGGTTTCCCTGAGCCCAGCTCCGAGTCTTTGTTGCTGTCTGATTAACTGACTTTATCACTCTCTCTCTCTCTTTCACTCGTTCTCAATGGTCTGGATCAACCTCAAGGTTACAGCGCCCTTCACCTAGCAGCCAAGAACGGCCATGCGGACTGTTTGAAAAGACTGTTACAGGTAGGGAGCCATACATGACATAGTGAGCTCACACAAAGCAGTTTGTAGGATTTCGGACAACTGCGTGATGCCTTTTTCTCTTGTGGAACCCCGACAGGAGAGAGTGCCAGTAGATTGCACAGACAGCAGTGGTAGGACAGCCCTGCACCATGCTGGTGAGTACGGCAGCGGAGTTTGGCCCTAGAAAGGCACGCTATGCTAACGATGCTACGCTAACGATGCTACGCTAATGATGCTACGCTACGTCCACATGGTGTCTCCATTCCTCTGCAGCTGTGAGTGGCTGCCTCCACTGCACAGAAACCCTGTGGGACTTCAAGGCCAGCCTGGACGTCCAGGATGGGGTAGGTGGTGTGGGCCAGGGGGCCACCTTCTCCAAGGGTGGCTGCAAAGCACTTCCTGTTAGCTGTGATGCTACATAAGTACATTGGGATCAATGGGGGATGGAGCTAGCGGGATGCTAACCCCGCTGTAAGCTCAGGGTGCTGTCTGTGTGTTAGGATGGAGCGACGCCTCTGATTCTGGGGGCGCAGATGAGCAGGGTGGAGCTGTGCGCCTTTCTGCTGGACCGGGGGGTCAGCGCCAACATACAGGACAGCCAGGGCAGGTAGGGGGGCATTTCTGTGCTGGCACATAGCAAAGAAATATGCACGCCGCCATCTTTGTAGTTTTTGAACGCCGAGCCTTCGCCAGTTTCACAGAGAGTGTGGTGCTGTGTTGTGCTGGTTGTCGTCAGTGTTGTTGCGTGGTGTTGTAGCGTCGGTGCGTGACGTGTTCTGTGTTGCCATGGCGCCGCAGGTCAGCCCTGATGCTGGCCTGCGAGAGTGACAGCGCCGAGACGGTGGAAGTGTTGCTAAGGGGCGGGGCCAATCCCCAGCTGGTCGACGCCCTCGGGAAAGACGCCGCCCACTACAGCTCAGCCACAGCCAATCAGCGGATCACGCAGATGCTGCAGAACGGAGGTCCAGGTAAGCCCTGGTGGTCTGACCAGGCCGGCGGCGCTCTGAAGGCCCAGTCCGGGAGCTTCTCTCTGGGGCTGTGGTGGTCTGGTGCCTGGCTCCTCTCTGGTTCCCCCGGGACATGAATCCATTCTGAAGGGCCTGGATTAAGGGGACAGCTGGGGGTGATTGTCAAGTCTGAAATAAAGAGGTTGACAAGCTCACTGGCCTTTGATCTTCAAACAAAGGCTTGGTGATTTATGAAAAACAGATGTGGTAGCGTTTGAAGTGGAAGAGGGTGATGGAGGGGGTGATGGAGGGGGTAATGGAGGGGGTGTGGTAGATGGACTGTCAGGGGTGCAGCTGTGGGATGTACACATCATCTATTCTAGTCTACTGTGGGAGTATGATACAGTCAGGTTTAATGTGGTTGTGCTTCTTAGTCGTGACTGAACTGATAAATCAGAGTGTATGTGTGTGTTAGCTTGGGTGTGGGTGATTGAGTGTGCGTGGGTGTGTGTGTGATTGAGTGTGTGTGTGTGTGGAGGTTAAACCATGTTGTTGTTGTCTCTCCTTATGCATACGTAGCCACTGAGGCCTCTGAGGTAACCCAGCTCTCAGTCACCTCACACACTACACACACCTGAACACACACTGCTGAACCCACACTGCTGAACACACACTGCTGAACACACACTGCTGAACACACACTGCTGAACACCCCATGACACATATAACACAGAGTCTGTTTGTGCTTGCTTGGCTTTTTCTTTTGCTCCCTCCCTCCCCCCCTCCCCCCCTCCCCCCCTCCCCCCCTCCCTCCCTCCCCCCCCTCCTCTCACATGCCCCCTTTTCCTCGGAATGTCACCCATGCGTGTGTCTGCCCCCAGGAGCCCCCTGCCCCCCCACCCCCGACGGGGGGCACCACCCCACGCAAGAGGAAGGCCCCCCCCCCCCCCCGCTCCCCTCCCCAGGTACAAAACCTCCCTCGGGAACAAAGCACATGGTTTTTTACTCATAACATTTCAATAATGATTCAATTTGCCATTAAAAGACCTCTATATAGTCCTATACCATCAGATCTGACTAGCCACTCTTGTGGCTAAACGTAACAACGTCTGATCATTCATAAACACCTGAGAACTGTGTGCCGGGTTCCAGGGTAGCCCGCCCCGCCCGGACGAGTCCCCGGAGCCCCCTGCCCAGAGCCCGTCTCCCCTTGCCCGGTGCCCAGGGCACGCAGCACCCCGCCCAGGCCAGCCCTGTGAGTCCTCAGCCCCGCAGTCTAGCCCCCCCACACACTGGGGACATGGACACACAGGGATACGCTGTCTTACTTGCATAGACACACGTCTGTCCAGGGGCATTGTTTTGGCTGTGCTACTGCTGCTGTGCACGTGTATCGTTACTGTGTCGCTGTGTGTGTGTGTGTATCCTGACAGTGATGCTGTGTGTGTGTGTGTGTATCCTGACTTTGTCGCTGTGTGTGTGTGTGTGTATCCTGACTTTGTCGCTGTGTGTATGTGTGTATCCTGACTTTGTCGCTGTGTGTGTGTGTGTGTATCCTGACTGTGTGTATCCTGACTGTGTGTGTATCCTGACTGTGTGTGTGTGTGTACCTGACTGTGTCGCCGCGTGACCAGCGGGAGACGGAGGACGAGGAGGTCTTCGAGGAGATCAGACGCCTGCGCCTGGAGAGAGGACGCCTGCTTCAGAAGATCAAGGGGCTGGAGCAGCTGCAGCAGAGCGCCCTCTCTGCCCAGGAGGAGGTACTGCAGGCGACACGACCCACACACTCCCCCTCTCCCTCCACCAGCCACGCCCTCCACAGCCGCGACTAACAGACGACCTGTGACCTCTGACCCGCTCCAGCTGTGCCAGGTGAAGGAGCGCCTCCAGCAGGCGGAGGCGGAGCGAGACCGCCTGCAGGCGGAGCTGGAGGAGCTCAGGGCCGGCCATCGGACGGCATGGAGGACATGGACGAGATGCTGGACTTCCCAGGTGTGTGTGTGTGTGAGGAAACCTGGCTGCGATTCTGTGATCATCCAGCTGGTTTCATCGTTCATTAAATATTGGGGTCAGATGGCTGAGCGGTTAGGGAATCGGGCTATTAATATTAAGAAGGTTGCCGGTTCGATTCTCAGCCGTGCGAAATTATCTTGTGTCCTTGGGCAAGGCACTTCACCCTACTTGCCTTGGGGGGAATGTCCCTGTACTTACTGTAAGTCGCTTTGGATAAGAGCGCCTGCTAAATGTAAATCAAGTTTGTTTCTTGTGTTTTTGGGGCTTGTTCGATCCGTGGGTGATATGTTGGCTGATGTCTCCCCGTCCCCCCGTCCCCCAGGCACTGAGATGCTGCTCTCCAGGAGGTCTAGAGAGCCGGACGAGGGCGCCTCCCAGGAGGGTCCAGACTCCCCCAGGCCCCCCTCGGGTCCTGCGGATCCAGGCGCTCTGGGGGACCTACGCAGACAAGTAGAGGATCTGACCTCACAGAACACGGAGCTGACTCTCAAAGTGCAGGTGCGCTCGCACACACACACACACACACTGCCGGGCGTCGTTAACAAATTGAAACAGATGAGCTCATTCGGGGCGTGTCCAGAGCAGTTCCAAGTCAGCGCCTGGCTCAGCACCATTATATTGGACCATTAGTCATAACTACTTCAGGTCCATGATGCAGACGCCATCCAGGTATAAATAGACTGGTATGGGGGGAGAGGGGGATGCAGGGCAGACAGACATTCTCTGCTAAGTGGGTCATGTGTTGTAGACACAGTAGCGGTCTTCGGGGACTGGATCTGGTACAGGGTCCGGCGCTGGGCCGTTTATCACGACAGTAACTGCACAATCTGGATGTCATCTTCCCATTGTCTTAATTACAGCGTATACATTTGTGTTTTTTAACCGACTAGTATTTCAATCCAGAGGGACACTGGAGTATTTAGGGTTCCTGGCCATCTCCTTTGTGACGTCACGTCCTGTGTGTCATGTGATCGTCAGATGCTGGAGATGTTTGAGAAGGACGACACTGACATGCAGAGCTCCAGCTCCGACTTCGTCCCCATGGCCCAGTACGAGTGCCTGAGGAAGGAGTTCCAAGCCCTGCAGGAGCGCTACTCCCAGTCCCAGGCCTCAGCCGAGGCCTCCAGCACGGCGGGAGAGGAGGGGTGAGCAACGCAACGACTCGCAAACGCATGAGTGTCGTGTATCATTTTGTCCGTTCGGGCACTGTGGTTTAACCAGTGGCCCCCGAGGAACCTTGAACTGAGACGACAAAATCTCCCGTCGGTCGTTTTCCGACGGCGTCTGTCCTTGCTCCAGGTGTGAGGAGGAGGAGGCGGAGGGGGGTGGAGGTGTTGAAGGAGAGGCTGGCAGGGCCTGGAGGGGCAGCTGGCCTCCTCACAGACCGAGTTGGAGGAGCTGAGAGAGCAGATGAGCCTGGGCGTGTTCTCCGTGGGGGAGGGGGAGGGGCCTGGGGCCGGGGGAGGGGAGGAGGAGGGCGAGGCCCAGCGGCTGAGGGGGCGGGTGAAGGAGCTGGAGGCGGAGCTGGCGGAGAGGCGGGGGCAGGGGGAGGGGCAGAGCGCCGACAGCGGCGGCGAGGCGGCGCTGCAGCTGAGGGAGAGGGTGCGCCAGCTCCAGGCGGCGCTGGAGGAGAAGGAGGCGGCCAGGGGAGCGAGGCAGGAGGAGGAGGGGGGAGGGGGAGACGGCCAGGGCCCTGAGGGCGAAGGTGAGCGAGCTGGAGGCGGCGCTGAGGGAGAGCAGGGGGTCCGGCAGGGCGGGGGAGGGGGAGCTGGCCAGCAGGCTGAGGGCGCGCGTGGGGGAGCTGGAGGCGGAGCTGGGGGAGAGCGTGCGGCGCTCGGAGCTGGACGAGGTGCGGGTCACCCTGGGGCTGCAGTGCGAGCAGCTGGCCGGGGAGAGGGCGGAGGCGGCGGCCAGGCTGAACGAGGCCCTGCTGGAGCTGGAGAGGGTGAGGCCGCCCGCCCTGCGCGAGGTGGAGGAGGAGGAGGAGGACGAGGAGGAGGAGGAAGAGGAGGAGGAGGAGGAGCGCTCGGAGGGGTCGGAGCCCTCCATGACCTCAGGTGAGCTCCCGTGGGTTCTCCTGCAGGAGAACCCGTTACCCTTCAACGTCACGCAACCATCTAACATCATTTAACTTAGGTTTTGGTGTTTGGTGAGGCTCGCTTTCGGTAGTACACTTATGAGTCATCAGTCTAAGTATAGTGTTTCTTTTTTTTTATGCGCAATTGACCAATCAGAGCGCTCCCTGAGGCTCCGCCACGGTCGCTCCCCGGCGGCGGTGAGGGAGGAGCTGGAGGTGGCCAGGCAGGACGCGGCGCAGGCCCTGGACTGCCTGTGTGCCGAGAGGGAGGGCCGGGCGCAGGACGCCCTCCAGTGGAAGGGCGCGGTACCGCTCTCCCAGCACCAGGAGGCGCTGAAGGCCGTGTCCCAGCAGCTGGCCCAGACGATGCAGGAGCTGAAGGGGGAGGCGGCCCTGAGGGAGGGGGCGGAGGCCCAGGCTGCCAGGCTGGGGGCACAGCTCCAGAACCTGCAGGACTCCATACCCAGGGAGGAGCATGAGAAGGTCAAGGTCAGACACCAGGATGAGATGGATGGATGGATGGATGGATAGATAGATAGATAGATGGATGGATAGATGGATAGATGGATGAATAGATGAATAGATGAATAGATAGATAGATGGATGGATATATGGATAGATGGATGGATGGATGGAAGGATAGATGGATGGATAGATGGATAGATGGATAGATAGATAGATGGATGGATAGATGGATGGATAGATGGATGGATAGATGGATACATGGATGGAAGGATAGATGGATGGATAGATGGATGGATGGATGAAAATAAATACCTGGCGCCGACTCTGTGTCTGCTTGTTGTGCTGTCAGGCTGAGCTACAGCGCTGCCTGGAGGCCAGCGAGAGCAGCGCGGCGTCCGCCCGCGACGCCCTGAGCAACAAGGAGGCGGAGCTGAGGGAGCTGCGCTCCCAGAAGGCCGCGGAGCAGGGCGTGGTCTCCAAGGAGGACCACGAGGGCCAGCGCCTGGCGCTGCAGGCCGAGATCAACACCATCAGCGCAAGCTTCAACGACCTCACGCGCAAACACGAGAAGACCTGCACCGAGGTGAGGGCGCGTGCGTTCCCGACATGTGGTTTGTAAGCGCGTAGTGCTCTATCCCTTCACACGCCTTTGGTTCTCTTCCTCCCCCTCCCTCCCTCCCTCCCTCTCCCTCCCCCCCTCCCTCTCTCCCTCCCTCTCTCCCTCCATCTCTTCCTCCTCCCTCCCAGGTGTTCCAGGTGCAGCGCGAGGCCCTGTTCAACAAGAGCGAGCGTCAGGTGGCCGAGGCCCAGCTTGCCACGGCGCAGCAGCAGCTGTCAGAACCTGCAGGCCCAGTCCAGCCACGTCCAGCAGCTGCACAAAGACATGCAGGACTCCCAGGGCCTGGTCAAGGAGAAGGACCGCAAGGTGGCTCACATGGGAGGGGAGGGAGGGAGGGAGGGAGGGAGGGAGGGAGGGAGGGAGGGAGGGAGGGAGGGAGGGAGGGAGGGAGGGAGGGAGGGCGAGAGAGAGAGAGAGAATGAGAGAGAGAGCGAGAGAGCGAGAGAGAAATAGATTAAAAGAGATACTCACATCGTCCTTTCCAAAACATGCACGGGACAGGAGGTGAATGTGTGTGTGACCCCTGCAGATAACCGAGCTGTCGAAGGAGGTGTTTCGTCTGAAGGAGGCTCTGGGCGCTCTGTCTCCTCCCCTGGGCCTGTCCTCCACCTCCTCCTCCACCTCCTCGCCCCAGGTCAACCCCGGCCAGCAGATGGCGCTGCAGAACAGGGTGTCGGCTCTCACCCAGCAGCTCCAGGTCAGCCCGGAGAAACTCCTTCACCACGTTCAAATCTGTCTTGTCAACTGTGGTATTGTTGATATTTTGTTCACCCTACATGGTTCGGCTAGCGACTGTGACCGAGATGTTGTTGTTTTTCACTAGCCATGCCTGGTAATGTAGCGGTGACGTTATCCTGCTATGTGGCTACAAAATACAGACTGTTTCCTGCCTCTGGTCCTTGACCTTCAGCTGTGTTTTCTATATGCATTTGTAAAGGTCAAAGGTCGTGTCAACGTTGTCCTGGTGTTGTTCTGGGCTCTAATACGATGGCTGTTCTCTGTGCAGGACTGGGAGAGGAAACACCGACAGGTGGTAACAGTGTACCGCTCACACCTGCTGGCTGCCGTACAGGTAGGGACAAACACCCAATCGCAGAACGCCGTTTCATCTGTGTTACATGCAGCTGAGATCCATTCGATGTGTGTGTCTGTGTGTATATGTGTGCGTATACACTCGTGTGATGTGTGTGTGTGCGTACCCCCAGGGCCAGATGGATGAGGGCGTCCAGGCCTTGCTATTACAGATCCTGCGGATGACACACAAAGACCAGGACCACTGACCCAGCCGTCCCTCAGACCTCGTCCCAACCCCTCATCCGCCTTGTCCTGGCCCGGAGACCAGGCCCCCCCCGACACGTCCCTGGGGCCCCAGTACTGCCCCAGTACTGCCCCGGGACTGCCCCAGTACTGCCCCAGTACTGCCCCGGGACTGCAGTAGTTCTCGCAACTCATGTACACTCAACTCAAATGACTGTGGAGGTAGATGCATGTGGTAGATTGTGCTTCAGCAGCCGGTCAGACTCGGAGGAGGAGCCACTTCCCGGGTCCAGCTAGAGGCTTGTGACATCAGCTAGGTTTAGTCTCGTGTCAACAGTGTATCGAGCCCACAGATTTTGTATGATATTCTTACAATAAAATAAATACGAACCTCGAAGATGTGTCGGATTTACAAAATCAATGATTGCTCTTGTCTAGGGGGAAAAAAACCTAATCTTTTTAATATTTCGGAGTGAGATGTTATCCGGTGTTTGGTATTCTACATATTGACATGCTGTAGCGCAGGACCTGTGAAGTCAAGCACAACGCTGGGACATCAGTTTGAATTTTATTGACAAAATGCATTACAGAAGACGAGATACAAGAAAAGACCTGAGAAAGCAAAGTGGAAGATCTGGGAAGCTTAAAATCATGGTGACAGAGAAGTCTGCCTACATAGGACAGCAGAGACCTGTTGTACATCACTGACGGCACCACTCAATTCAAAACAGCTCCGAAATCATTCATTTGACCACCGATATTGTGGTAAGCAAAGTGAAATAGGTCAGTCATTCAGAATGATGTGGGATTTAAAACGACGTTCAAACCTTCACGACTCCCACACACCAGCAGCATAAAACGGAATTCACAATAGCAGGTTGGGGATTTTACCTCCATTTGATGTCGTTCGTTGATTCGCTTCATTAAAGTAAGGTTTGGCATTATGGAAAACGACAGCGCGCCCCACACACACTGTACCGAACACAAAACGATCCTCTTTCCTGTGGGTCATGGCTAATCCGAGCAGTCATCTTTGGAAAAGACAAAACACGTGATATATTAAGGCACTGAACTTGGACGGGCTCTTGGTATATAGATAAGATAAGGGAGTCAGGTGGCTGAGCGGTGAGGGAGTCGGGCTAGTAATCTGAAGGTTGCCAGTTCGATTCCCGGTAGTGTCAAATGACGTTGTGTCCTTGGGCAAGGCACTTCACCCTACTTGCTTCGGGGGGAATGTCCCTGTACTTACTGTAAGTCGCTCTGGATAAGAGCGTCTGCTAAATGACTACATGTAATAAGATATGGTTTACATACAGTCACAACCGGACCAGATAGATATCGACACATTCAACTGGGGAAAGAACCAAGCTTTTTTTTCCCCTTCATTCTCTTTCTCTCTCTCTCTCGTGATGACACACAACACAGGACACGAGGACTACAGGTGGACAAGCAGCACCCCCCTTTACGAGCCAGTCGCTGGTCAAACAGCGACTGCGTCCACACCGACAGGCAGGAACGGACACTCATCCTCGACATCACCTCAGGGTTGCATCGTGCTTGCAGTCTTTGCTTTGGGGGCGTGGAGAGCTGTCAATCAAACCGTTGTCTGACATGTCTCCTGGGCGACGCGCGTGACCGCGCCGCTGGGACTGTGTGGCCCCGGCGAGGCTAATCGGTTAGCGGGGCGATCGGTGTGACGCGGAGGGCTACGGCTCTCTCTGAACCACGTGGAGAGCCGAGCAAAGAGATACAAACTGTCCTTCGCCTTCATCTTCATTCAGATTACGAGTGGTGTCTCCCTTTCAATGGTGGCCGATTATTTTCTAGTTAGACTGAAAGGTACGGGGGGGCGGGGGGGGGGAACACATGAAGCTTGGCTGATGTGTTTTCAAACGTATTGTGACAGTACAGTCTGTTCTCTCTAAGAATTGTTCGTACTGGACCAAAGGACGCAGGAACGTCAGTAGCTGTGCAGACAGGATGGGATCAGGGAGAAGCATCGAACCATCTCTCATCCTGGGGTTTGTGCATCATTTCACGCTTCTTGGACAACTGAGCGGAACGCAGCTGTGATGAAGGCTGGTGATGTCCTTGACCCTTTGAGAACTCAGGATTTCCAGCCCCGGGATTGGTCAGACTGGGCTCAGTGGGCTGGACTTCCTGTCTGAGGTGTGTCTGGGTTAGCTTAGGTAATGACTGTAAGCTGACGGCTGAGGCGGGGAGTGAAGACCGTGAACACTGTGGCTAAGCTGCGGGAGGTAGTCCTCTCTCCAGGCAGAGGGGGTCTCCGCTGTCCAGCTTCCCCCAGAGAAAGCCCCGGTTCTGGGGGTATGGCGACATGGAGGCCCCCTCCTCTCTGGAGCTCGCACGGAAAACGTGGGGGATCTTCTCTAGATCCTGACAGAGGGAGCAGAAATTAACAACAAAATGGCCCATCGGCTAAACCGGAGACGTTTCGACGCTAAACAGCAAGCCGTTTTTTCCCCACGGCGCCAGGCCTCTGTTAAAGCTGTCGCTCACCATACCCACCAGGTCGGGCAGGGTCGGGGAGGGTGGGGGTGGGGGTGGGGCTGGTGGGGGTCACTGTTTCCGCCGGACCACCTGTTTCAGGTGGAGCTCGCTCTCGGCGGCCACGATGGGCAGCTCGTTCTTCAGGTGGTAGGCGATCAGGTGGCTGATGCTGTCGAACAGCATGTCCTTGGTGCGAACCTGGGGGACGACAGGGAGGAGGGCGAAGGCTCGGTGATCAGCGACACCAAGGAGAAGGAAACCGACAAAACTGGGGGAGGGGGGGGGGATTTGAATTGGATAGTGAAGGGAAGAGCGACAGGAAATGTAGGGAGGCTGGTACTCACCACTCCCTCTGGGTCCACCAGCAGCAGGTGCTTGGGCAGGCCGCAGTGCATGCCCGTCAGGACGTACTGCCCCGGGTTCGTGGCGCTGTCCCGCACCAGGAAGTCCCCGTCTCGGACCAGCAGCTTCTCGGCGTCGCGGCGGCTCATGCGCCCGTGGTACCAGGCCTCCCGGCGGAGCTGCTCCTCGGTGGGGGCGACGGGGGCGCGGCGTCGGGGCGGGCTGGGCCACTGGTCCTCCAGCACCATCACACCGCCGATGGAAACAGCCCCGGAACCAGGCCCGGGCCCGCCGGAAGCCGCTCCGCACCCCCCAGCTTCGTGGAGCTTCAGAGCGTCCTCGAACGGCCCTGCCGGTCACACAGCAGAACGCACTCGCGACACGCGCTCGAGACAAGACAGTCGTGATGTCGACACACACGCACGCACGCGCCCCTCCCCCTACGTTCGAGCGGTCGTGGGTTAAGGAGACTCACTCATGTCGAAGATGTCCTTCTTGGGGCTCTCGGGGACCCGGGCCCCCCGGGGGCCCTCGGCCCCCTGCTCCAGGGCCTCCAGGGTCTGGGTGTTCACGTACAGGTGCTCCTCGTAGTCCCGGCTCCCTGAGGGGTGACCGTCCGCACATAGGTACCCATCCGACGTCAAACCTGGCAACCCAATTCACTTGTGATCAGTGCATGCTGGGGGGTATGAACACAAACATGTCTCAAAAAAGGAAATTCTACAAAGAGCAAATGAAGACCGATTGACTCATGTTTGATTTCCCCCTGGCACCATAACACCCTATTGTCCAGCTTGTCGTACACACGCAAACATTACATCTACGAGATTGAGATTGATATGACCCCCTGGCAATTTCCAACATCGTGACTTGCAGAACAAAAATGACTCGCATTGCAGTACCATCTCTGGCCACACGGTGTCTCACCTGAGCCTCCGCTGTGGTCCGTGTCCCAGTGCAACTCGTAACACAGTTGACCTGAGGGATAAGACGCCGTGTCTCTACGAGCAGGGGAGCCAATCTGGAAACAGACACCACACAAGCATAGCCATAAACCACCGTTGCCAAGGATAATGAACTTGCGCTTGTTCGAGACCGCTAAGCCCCCCGCACTGTAAATCCGGCCTCTCTTGTAATACGATTTCGACGTTCGAAGCCTTGGCTGCAGAGAAGATGCTGGATTTCTCTCAACCATTAAGCAACACAAGAGGGCCTGTTTTCAATCTCCGACCATATCTATATCTGGCAATTATACAGCAGGTCCGTCTAGTAGACAGTTATTGGGCTCCCTGTCGTGTTCCCAGAGCTCTCCTGCGTGTAAACAATACGAGGCAGCGACGGGCAGGGCCATCAGTCATCCGCCTCGGGGCGAACATCAAAGGAGCCGGGCCGGATGAGCCTGGAGGGTTCACCTGTGCCGTCTTGCTCTGGGGCTGGCTGTGGACGTGGCCCAGCGGGGCCTGGCCGGGCCTCAGCCTCGAGTCCACCACCCCCCCGACAGGGGGCACCTTCCCGGGGATGCTGTTGTAGTAGTCGTGCTCGGACGAGTCGTCGTCGTCGCCCCAGGCCGAGTCGTCCGTCCTGATGGATCTGAGGACACACGGGCGACACCCGGTTAAGACGCATTCGGGGGAGAGAGAGAGAGAGAGAGACAGAGAGAGAGAGAGAGAGAGAGAGAGAGAGACAGAGAGAGAGAGAGAGAGAGAGAGAGGAGATCTGATGACATGTCTTTTTTTAATGACATCTCCGCATCCGAGATGAATTGACAGAAATGAGATATCAAATCCGAGGGGCCCCGGGAAGCTATTGTCGGCGGCGAGAGATTCATGCGAAACCAGAGAGGAACAGGTCATCTCTGGAGACTTCCCGTCTCCACGACGACAGGGAAGATGCCGCTCAGGTGACACCCAGCTTTAAATGGGCCTTCTAATTGTTTAGGACCCAGATGAAGGGATATCACATCCTGGTGTGTCACATGACTATCACATGACCACTAGTTTCATACTGAGGTGAATCCTTGTGGAAAATGTCAATAAATCTGACCCTGGTCCTTGCTGTGTGTGTGTGTGTGTGTGTGTGTGTGTGTGTCGTTGACTTACCTCTCCATAGTAGGGATGGCCTTAGGTGGGCTGTGGAGGTACTGCTTGAACTGCTAGCTCGAAGGCCTGTCCGATGGTGCTGATCACATTCTGGGCCAGGCCGTCACCACACTCCAGGATATGACATGCTGAGGGGGGAACACAGAGGCACTTCCTGGTTAGGTCAAAGTTCATCAAACATAATAAGTAAAAATAAAAGTGACATTAAGATAACTTTATCAACAAGCAATTAACCAGAAAGGAAATACCTCTCTGATTGACTGGGTCTTTTGCCACATACGCTACATAATCAGGTGTGTCCTGCAACAGAAGGAGAAACGTAATAAAGACAGATTAATCAGAACGTAACTCAATCAGAGGAAACCGGGAAATACAGTCGAGCTAGATATGTGCTGCCTGGCAGTCGGTCCATTCCCCCAAACTAAGGAGGAGTAAGGAGAGAAGGGAACCTGAGGAGGAGATGAACTCACTGTGTCTCCCCCTGAAGCAAAGGAGATGGACTGCATAGGATGGTGTGCTATCACCTGGGAGAGGACGAGAGAGGACGAGAGAGAGTGGGAGAGAGAAATGGAGAGGCGTACATTCAGGCTCATCTAGCTAGCATAGCAAACGTTGAACGTCCGCAGCGCAGTGCGGCTGCTGTGGCCAGTGAGAGAGCGTGTGTGAGAGAGAGTGTGTGTGTGTGAGAGAGTGTGTGTGTGAGAGCGCGTGTGTGTGTGAGAGCGTGTGTGTGAGAGCGTGTGTGTGTGAGAGCGTATGTGAGAGAGTGTGTGTGAGAGCGTGTGTGTGTGTGAGAGCGTGTGTGAGAGAGTGTGTGTGTGAGAGCATGTGTGAGAGTGTGTGTGTGTGTGAGAGCGTGTGTGAGAGTGTGTGTGTGTGTGAGAGCATGTGTGAGAGTGTGTGTGTGTGTGTGTGTGAGAGCGTGTGTGTGTGTGTTCACCTGTCGTGTGGTGGGAATGAGCAGACTAAGGCCCTCGATGGAGATCTTCACAGCGATGCTCATGCCAGCGAAGCGCAAGTTGCTCTTTCCCATGATGGAATTCAGGGCCTTGTTAACCGTCTGCAGGGGAGAGACATGAGAGACTCGTGTTTCATCATCACACGTCCACAACGTGCTCATGCAAAGCATCTAAAGACCCAGCAGTCTGTAGGGGGGAATACTGTACATGATCCGTCCATTACATGACATGTCCATTACAACTGCAGATGGTACCTTTAAAGAGGGTTTTTATTACCTTCTTCCTCCAGGCTCCCTTGACCCCGGGAACGGCTTCACACAGCCTGTTGATGGCGTCCCTAGGAGACACAATGGTGCATCATCATCCACCATCATCATCATCGACGTCGTCATGGTAAAACATTTTGCAAGCTGATCAATAGCAGCTCTGTGTGACTCCCTCGGGCTTAGGTCAAAGGTCAAGTCAGTGATCCATGTCGGGGCAAAGGTCACGGCAAGTCCAACCAGCAAAGGGGGGAGTCCCTAAGGGTGGGAGAATCCTCGAAGCCAGGTGGTTTGGTGGAGCACAAGGATTTGTGGAAGTTTGAGACCCACAATTAGGGATTCCCATGGTGCCCGGCCTCGTCAAACTGTCTGAATGGACGTTGTTTGAGTTTCTTTCAGTTCAAAGTATCAATCCTCAAACAACAGAGGGTTGAAACGTTCTGGTAGCCAGGGGCGATTGCACTCTATGGAGTTTATGTGACGTGTCAGTAATCACATTCAATTGTTGGGTTGTACCGCTTGGGGACAAGGCATGTAAATGAGAGCACTTATAACCAGAATGGTTATTAGGAACCTGCTTAAATAAAGCTGTCTATTATTATGACGCAGTCTGGTGGCTGTAAGGAGTTTATATAAAAATGGGAATAGGTCGAATATAGCTTTGTGATAGAGAATTTGCCTGATGATGGCAGGGGTCAGTGGGTCTGCCTGGGTCCCAGGACAGGCAGGGGTCAGTGGGTCTGCCTGGACCAGAGATGGCAGGGTTCAGTGGGTCTGCCTGGGTCCCAGGACAGGCAGGGTTCAGTGGGTCTGCCTTGGTCCCAGGACAGGCAGGGTTCAGTGGGTCTGCCTGGGTCCCAGGACAGGCAGGGTTCAGTGGGTCTGCCTTGGTCCCAGGACAGGCAGGGTTCAGTGGGTCTGCCTGGGTCCCAGGACAGGCAGGGTTCAGTGGGTCTGCCTTGGTCCCAGGACAGGCAGGGTTCAGTGGGTCTGCCTTGGTCCCAGGACAGGCAGGGTTCAGTGGGTCTGCCTGGGTCCCAGGACAGGCAGGGTTCAGTGGGTCTGCCTTGGTCCCAGGACAGGCAGGGTTCAGTGGGTCTGCCTGGGTCCCAGGACAGGCAGGGTTCAGTGGGTCTGCCTTGGTCCCAGGACAGGCAGGGTTCAGTGGGTCTGCCTTGGTCCCAGGACAGGCAGGGTTCAGTGGGTCTGCCTGGGTCCCAGGACAGGCAGGGTTCAGTGGGTCTGCCTGGGTCCCAGGACAGGCAGGGTTCAGTGGGTCTGCCTGGGTCCCAGGACAGGCAGGGTTCAGTGGGTCTGCCTGGGTCCCAGGACAGGCAGGGTTCAGTGGGTCTGCCTGGGTCCCAGGACAGGCAGGGTTCAGTGGGTCTGCCTTGGTCCCAGGACAGGCAGGGTTCAGTGGGTCTGCCTGGGTCCCAGGACAGGCAGGGTTCAGTGGGTCTGCCTTGGTCCCAGGACAGGCAGGGTTCAGTGGGTCTGCCTGGGCCAGAGGACAGGCAGAATAACAGGAGGTGGGGCCAGAGGACCCTGCCCCTATCAAATGACTCGTAAATATTTAAAAAGCAGCGACAGTCTCGCGGTCACCACAGAGATTTATAAAAAAACAGCTCTGCGCGTGACTAGCTGTCTGACGACAGCGCTCTGGCGCGGTTCCGGAAGGACTGCGTTTCAGGACGGGTGGTCGGTGTTTGAGCCTGTGGTCAGTCGCACAGGGACCAGGGTGTAGTTGCAAGGTTCATTTTCCTTGTACTCACAGAAGTTGAGGTCATGCCTGTGTAACAACCTTTGGGTTGACAGCCAGTGACAAAGCACTGAACACATTGAACAAACTAATTCAAATTGAATCTAATATAAGACTGCCGAATTGGTCGCAGTCCAGACTAAACTGATCTTGATCAACCACGTAAGCAGATTGATCTCCATAATTGGTCATCACAACAGATTTGTTTACAAATGTGGGCCTAAATTGGGAAACAAATTACTTCCCACAAACTCAGAGTCCAGTCGACGACCATGTCTCCATCCCCTCTCGTCACACAGACATGTAAACAAGGTGCTTTCTCTCATTTGGTTGGTGACGGGCACCTCCTCTGACCCCCACGGACCTCGTCCTTGTGGGGTGGTGTTGGGGGTGAGGGGGGGCAGGGGTGAGGGGGGCTGGTGTGAGGGTGAGGATCGGGGGGGGGGGGGGGGGGGGGGGGGCGGCCATGGGGGGTGTACTCATGAGGGCTGCTGCAGCTTTCCACAGTCATTAGCGAACATCATCAATAATAGATCTCTCCATCACTCCATCTCTGCCTCGCTCCATGTGCACTTAAGCCCTGAGTCTAGGGGGGTTGGATTTCAGCCTATCGATCATGGAAGAGGGAGAGAGAGAGAGAGGGAGAGAGAGAGAGAGAGAGAGAGAGAGAGAGGGAGAGAGATAGAGAGACAGAGAGAGAGAGAGAGAGAGAGAGAGAGAGAGAGAGAGAGAGAGAGAGAGAGAGAGAGAGAGAGAGAGAGGGAGGGAGGGAGGGAGCCCTAACATCCATCTGGCAATGTAGAAAAACTGCTCGCCTTTGCAAAAATATCAGCCCAGCCTAGTCCAGCCTAGTCCAGCCTAGTCCAGCATAGTCCAGCATAGTCCAGCATAGTCCAGCATAGTCCAGTCCAGCCCAGCCTAATCCAGCCTAGTCCCGCCTAGTCCAGCATAGTCCAGCCCAGCCCAGCCCAGCCCAGCATAGTCCAGCCTAGTCCAGCCCAGCCCAGCCCAGCCCAGCCTAGTCCAGCCCAGCCCAGCCCCCCAGCTTACCTTGTCACCTGGGTCCGGGTGTTGAAATCCAAGGAACGCATGGACTTCAGCACCTCGATGCAGCCCATGTACTGCAACGACACACACATCACCCACCATGACTCACAGCTTGGAGAGATTCCTAATATCCATTGATTTATCAGTGGATCCATTTCCCCACATGAATCCAATCAGAGAGTAATATGCAGGAGTGCTCTCGGTCAGGCGTGGGGTCAACACTGATGCAGGACGTCCTGGGCTCGGTTCACATGCAGGATGGGATACTGTTTGTGCATCGGTTGAGTTAGGGTTGTTGGTGGTCGTTTGAATGTATTTTCTTTTGAGGGTTTTGCACAAACCATCCACATAGCACATCCAACTTAATTTTGGGTTTTCCAACAGGTAGCTATAACTATCTAGCCATTACTATCTAGCTAGCCTCGTGGCACTATCCTCTGAGCCAGATCAGCCCTCCTCGGTAACCTGGCGTCTTGTGATTACTTATTCAAATGCACGACAGGCTAATAGTTCTGGACGTGTCCCTTTAGACTGAGCCCTGGTGGTTTGCAGACTGCGAGAGTGGCAGGGTAATGGCTAGGTTGAGGTGGTAATGGCCCTAGGAGTTGATTAGTGGCACTAAGAGCTCCGAGGCAAGAGGGAGGTGTGTGTGCGTGCGCTTGTTTTGTACGCGTGGGTGTGTTTGTTTGTGTGAGCGTGCTTGTTTGCGCGTGTGGGGTTATTTTGCTCGCATCTGTGTGTGTGTGTGTGTGTGCGTTGGTGGGTGGGTGCTTTGTGCGCGCATCTCGCTGTGTGTGCGTGCGTGTGTGTGCATGTGTGTGTGTGTGTGTGTGTGGGGGTTGGGCCGCTTCTGCTGATGTGCAGATACTGTCCACCCAACAACATATTTGTATTCCTCTACTGATAGCAGCGTTCCTCTTCCTCAAGGAAAACAACCCCGATATCAGCCGCATGCGAGCAAGTCATCCTCTCTATCAAACGTCTAAGAGCCCGACTCCACCATACTATCCTGCTGTATGATCCTAATTTGACTGAAAACAAACCAGGATGTACTGATAGAGGGTTCGTTGGCTAGACATCCTGTGGCTGTCTGGAGCGAAAGCAGACAATGCCTCTCCCAGCTAACTAGTCTGCCTGAGAGCTACACGGACATCCTAACCAGATTAGGAAACAGGGGGATCAATCATTGGTCTTTTCCTCCTCTCTCTCTTGTCTTTTCAATGCCTTCATTGTCACTCTCCCTCTCCTTCACGACGCACTGCAGCCATACCCTCCGCCCCCCCCCCCCATCTGTCCTCTCCCTCCCTCCCTCCCTTTATCTCTCTATCACTCCCTCTAACTCTTCTTCCTTCTGCCCTCTCTCCCTCCCTCCCTCCCTCTATCTCTCCCTCGATCTCAGCTGTTACGAGTCTATTCCTGAAACTAGGCAAGCAGAATTTCCAAGAAACTTTCTTCAGAAATGCAGAAAATGTGCATCAGAAAGGGGTCATTTCACTCTTATTACGTTGCCTGGAAGGAAGTGGATTCGAGTGGAGGCTATCTTATCGTGTTAGCCAATCTAGCTGCTCTATCACTGCCTCACGGAACATCCTGTACGACTCAAGAGTTTATTATCTATGTCTGCTTGGTCAGGACAGATGCAGAGCCAGGGATAGAGGGAGGGATGGAGGGAGGGAGGGATGGATGGATGGATGGAGGGAGGGAGGGAGGGAGAGAGGGAGGGAGGGAGGGAGAGAGGGATGGAGGGATGGATGGAGGGAGGGAGGGAGGGATGGAGGGATGGAGGGATGGATGGAGGGATGGAGGGAGGGAGACCCAACCTGCCTGGGTTCATGTTCCTCTGACATGTTCCTTCCTTCCTCTGGTTAGGCATGATGGCTGGCTGACTGGTTTTGGTTTGGCAAGATTGTTGGCTGACTGCTTTTGGTAGGATGGTTGACTGACTGGTTCACCATGACTATCTGACTGATTCTGCAGCTTCAGGGGATTGCTTTCCCAGCATGCAGTGCGGTGCACTGTCAGAGCGGCACACGCAGACCAACCACGGCTGCTGGCAGGGGCCGTTCAGAGGGGCTGCGTGGGCAGACAGGAAGTGGCAGGAAGGAAGTGAAACGCTGGGTTTGCTGTCACTCCCTGTCTCCGTCTGGCTGCGCTGGGGAGGCGTGTGATGAGGGGGCTAACTGCCATTCTGATGTCTGTCGCCTTTACGCTCCTTGGGCTGGGAAAACCCCCCACGGCTGTCTGTAACATTTACAGGGAGTCAGGTGGCTGAGCGGTTAGGGAATCGGGCTAGTAATCTGAAGGTTGCCGGTTCGATTCGCGGCCGTGCAAATGACGTTGTGTCCTTGGTCAAGGCACTTCACCCTACTTGCCTCGGGGGGAATGTCCCTGTACTTACTGTAAGTCGCTCTGGATAAGAGCGTCTGCTAAATGACTAAATGTAAATGTACCTCAAAAGACACCACCAGTCTCCAAACATGTTGTTTTGGTTGTTTGCCCGGCTGGGAAGGCAGAAAGCATCCGGTCTACGGTTGGAGGTGTGGGTGTGTGAGAGCAGAGGGACGCTGGTGGATGGCGGGGGGGAAGCCTCCCTGCAGGTCAGAGTCACGGCCGTCAGGGCAGCTAATGCGGCCCTCTTCCTCTGCCATCACATGATGACTGTGATTAAATGTAATTGAATCTAGTAATGAAGGGTGCCTGTGTAACGTGGTTAGAAAGCGTGCTGGGGCCCGGGCCCCTCTAATCGAGAGCCATGTCGCTTCGTTGAGGTCGAGGCTGTGTGTGTGTGTGTGGGGAGGGGGGGGGAGGGGCGTGGGGGTGGAAGAGATCGCTGAGGGGAGATCATTGACGTCACACGGTCTGCTTGGGATAGTAACCCTTGGCGTGCCAGAGCGACCCCGAAGGGGAAAGTCACCACTACTGAGGTGACACGCGGGGGACGTTTCAAGCCGATGCTACCGTGCGCCACAAACAGGACACGTGTACCTAGATGTTGTTGGCGTCTTAGGCATCCTCTGCACATGAACACATGAACACAAATCCTCCACGGCGCATTTGTCATAGGAAGGGTGTCGCGGCGAACGGCGTCATTATGAAGACTGCTTCGGCTCATGCAAATGTTCCGAGGCGAAACGAAACTGTATTGATTAAGTGTCATCAAATCCAAAGAAACAAATCGGACTCGCGAAGAATGCCACGCCCACACGCACGTTTACGCACCCGAACGGAACAAAAGCTAAGCAAAACACGACGCTCATCGCGTTATTCATCGCCATTAATAGCGGTCAGCTGACCCTTCATTTATTCACCACTTCATTGACTCCAATTTCTTTTTGTCCCCGTTGCTGGTTTACGCAGCGCCTCTGACTTGTATCGTTTGATTCTTTGTCTCCACACCCTGGAGCACAGAGGCTGGCACATAGTGCAAGGCAGGCTGTCCCACAGTCCACCTCTCTCCCGATTACATTATGTATTCCTAAAGCTTGGCCCCGCCATATCAGCTGCATAGCAAACCGCCTGGCATTCCAGCACTCGCTTGTACCTCTGAGAGGCGGGTTAAACGGTCGACTGCCTGCGGACAGTTTACAAGGAACACCAATTCCCTAATGAACTGGGATGAGGCCAGCTAGAGGTAGAATGACCTACTACTTAAAGTGAATGAATCACTGTGAAAAGTGGATGAAACAGGCAAAAGACCACTGAGCAGAAGACCACAACAACAAACAAACAGGGACAATGGAGGCACAAGGGCCATGCAGACAGACAGACATAGAGACATTCACTAAGAACGTACAGAGAGACGTACAGAGAGACGTACAGAGAGACGTACAGAGAGACGTACAGAGAGACGTACAGAGAGACGTACAGAGAGACGTACAGAGAGACGTACAGAGAGACGTACAGAGAGACGTACAGAGAGACGTCCAGAGAGACGTACAGAGAGACGTACAGAGAGACGTACAGAGAGACGTACAGAGAGACGTCCAGAGAGACGTCCAGAGAGCCGTACAGAGACCCGTACAGAGAGCCGTACAGAGAGACGTACAGAGAGACGTCCAGAGAGACGTCCAGAGAGACGTCCAGAGAGACGTCCAGAGAGACGTACAGAGAGACGTACAGAGAGACGCACAGAGAGACGCACAGAGAGACGCACAGAGAGACGCACAGAGAGACGTACAGAGAGACGTACAGAGAGACGTACAGAGAGACGTACAGAGAGACGTACAGAGAGACGTCCAGAGAGACGTACAGAGAGACGTACAGAGAGACGTACAGAGAGACGTACAGAGAGACGTCCAGAGAGACGTCCAGAGAGACGTACAGAGAGACGTACAGAGAGACGTACAGAGACGCAAACACTCACCCTGACGATATAGGAGGCTCCTGTTCCTGTGATCTTCTTGTCTGGGTGCAGCCAGCCCTGGGAGGGCTTGTGCATGAAGCTGCCCTTCTGGTTGAAGTCCTCTCCTCCCAGCCACATCCCCTCCACCCTGGTCCTGCGGCTCATCCCTGACCTGGAGCTGGAGATGCTAGGGCCTCCGGGGCTCCCTCCGGCCTCTACGGCCCCCAAACCGTGGCCTCCTGAGCTGCTGGAGACGGCCGCTGCTCTCAGCCGACCGATGGCCTGTAGGGAACAGGGGGTGACACACACAGGGTCACAGGAGTTGAGCACTGCAGCCAGGCTGGCTACGGGACCACTGGCCGAAGCCCCGCCGGGCCCATGGGAGGAGGCCTGGGAGGGGGTCGCCGCCTTGCCAGAGTCCTTGCTGGAGGAGGAGCTGGAGCTGGAGTTGGAGGGGCTCCGGCTGAGCAGGGCGTTGGAGAACTTCCACTGGGGCATCCTGGGGATGAGCATGCAGAAGGTGGTGGTCCTCTCCTGCTCCCCGTCCAGGCAGGGGGAGTCGGCCAGGGCCGGGGCTGCTGCTGCTGCGGAGGAGGAGGGCCGTGGGGAGGGCTCCAGGGGCGGCAGGGGAGGCAGCGGCAGGCTGGGGGGGGCGGAGGAGGGGATGACCGGGGTGGCCACCACTTTGCCGCTCATGGCTAAGCTCTGCATCAGGTCGTCGGAGGAGGTCACAGAGTCGTTGCGGAAGCGGCCATACTTTGGCTTAAGTAGCATGCCCGGCGAGGCCTCCCTAAGCAGGGGCCGTGAGGGGGGGGGGGTGGTCCACTGACAAGAGGATGAGGGGAAACGGGATGGGGTAGGGAGGGAGGTGCGATGGAAGAAAAAGGAGGGGAAAAATCTGCCGATCCGTCCGGAGAGAGCCGTATCCCTGTCGGGGGTGGTGGGGGGGGAGGGGGTTGTCCTGTCCGGTCTTCTCCCAGTCGCACGCGGTCTCTCCTCACAGCGCTCGCAGCTCCCTGTGTTCTGAGCTGGCCTTCAGTGTGCTGCTCTGCACAGCTTTCTCGCGCACTCTCCCCCCCCCCACCCATGCTCTCTCTCTCTCTCTCTCTCTGGGTGATGTCATCGTGTTATTGCTCGTCTATTAGCCCTGCCCTGCCCAGCTGCTCTTAGGCAGCATTAGCGAAAGCACATCTGCCTCGGTCGCCCTCCCTCTGCGCGCACGCCCACATACAAACACATCGCGGCGCTCACACCACCACGACACGACCACAGCGCCATGGAGACGACAGCCACCGCTTCGCCCCGCACGTTAACACATTACGAGCTACAAGGGAGGAGGAATTCACTCAAACGTTTTAAAAGACAAATACAAACGGGCCATTCTTCCCCCCCCCCCCCCCCTCCTCTTTCTTGTGCTGAATTGAGCCGTGAATTCCGTGAACCCTCAAAACAGGGGAAGGAAATAAAGATTTGAACCGAGTGTTATAATCACAGGATGTTCTGATTACAGAGTAAGAGCAGAATGATTTTGAAATAAATGTACATTACCTTCTCCAGTCTCTGCTCTCTAATCTACAGGTTCAGTCGTTAGGGTGGAGTAAAACCAATGGAAGGTGTCACAACCTTTTCTTGACACGGTTCTTGACACCCGAGTGGAAACCTTTCATCTGTTTATTAACTCATTAGAGGCCTCCTGCTACATCAGCCACGCATGCTCTACTGCCAGTGACATAGCCAATCTTAGTACTGCCTCAACCATGCCAAAAAAAACAGGAAATACTGTTTTTAGACCTGCTCTGAGGCTTCATGATATTGTCACCGGACAAAACAAATATAGAGGTGTGTGTGTGTGGGTTGTGTGTGTGTGTGTGTGGGGGGGGGGGGGTTGTGGTTGTGTGTGTTGTTGGTGACCGTAGACTTAATTTGAAACAACACAAAAAAGGAACTAGTACCCAGTGACCAACCGCTAACGATGCTGCACCACAGACAAGAAAACAAAGATTCAAACCCACTCCATCTGTCTGAATCCCCCCCACTCTCAAGTCTTCCACTATCCTCCCACTGCAACCCCCCCCCCCCCCCCCCCCCCCCCCTCCGCCTCCCCCTCCCTCTCTCCCCATTAAACCAGCCCCCTTGCTTCCAACCCCCACTCCCCAGAGAGCTGTACCGGCCATCATCGAGAGAGGCCAGGCATTTCCCCCCCTCTTACTCTCTGACTGCCGAAGAGAGGCGGAGGAGGAGGGGGGGAGGGGGGGGGGAATGGGGGTTAAGCAGGGATTTGATCTGTCCACCTTTCTGGGAAACAGACCCAGGATTCACGTAGTTACGCTGTATGCCCTTCGTCGCAGGAGATAATCAAAACACAAGGTCGGGCCTGCCAAAGGAAAGACTTATAGCATGCAGGATACTAGCAGACTGACATCTGCTGTGATATAGAGTAGAGAGAAAAGAAGCTTGATTCTGTACAAGAGAGCCCATAAAAGGTTTTAGACTCCAGTCCTCTGACGTCAGTCCTCTGAAGACACAGGACATATAACGTGTGTTTTTGTGACCGCTGATGACGCACTGTAGATGGACGGATTAATGGACTCACTTAGCAGAGTGATAAACACATATCTTTTCTGTCATCAAAAAGGCTATTGAGAAATAGCCCAAGACGTGTCACGCTTCTTTTTAAAATAAGGTCAGCAATTGAAACTGAACGAGGCTGAGAAAGGCTGATGCGACAATAAAATCCCTGTGTGCGTGACAGGAAAGTTTGCACTTGTGCCAGATAGGCAGTTTGTGCAAACAGATCCTGACTACAGATAGAAAATATTACATTTTCATGCTGTGGCTCAATATGCAGTGCTAATGAAAGTGTGCCAGAACTCACCTACACATCAAAGGAAATAGATGATATATCGGTGTTTGGTTCCACAGTTTCAGGAGATCGACAGAATGAACCCAAGTTCCAATAGTGAGAACATTTAGCTATTAAGTCTCTGTTACCACTAACCTGTACGCCTCTTAGGCAAGTCACACACAAACACAGACACACACACCACCTCCTCCTCCTCCCCCTTCAAACAACCAATCACATCATTAACTTTTTCAAAGGAGTATTAGAAAGCTAACAAGGTAAAATAACCCTCTGGTAGGGTCACTCTGCCCTGTAGCCTAGCCTACTAATATAACTGAAGTAAAGAAAGATAAACGTCTTCAAAACTTTAAAACAATGTATAATACTTCTTCGATAGATCAATACATGAGTTATAACAATACAATATTATCATGTGGTTTATTAAGGCATTAACACACACATACAGTATGTATTCAATATACAAATATTAAATTTGTACTTATCAATCTAGGCATTTTGATGAAACATATCTTTACACAAAACATAGCACTGAAGTGTTCACCTGCTCAAAGCGCCTGAGCAGTAAAACATCACCAGTAAGCTAGTCAGTAGGACGAGGCTTATGAAAAAGCGAAAAGTTGCATATCTGCGCTCGAACGTGACAGGAACAAATGTGGTCAGGCCTCTATGTGGTCAAAAATTTGACATTTGGCAAATGTGCATTGCTAACTCAAACAATTCAAAGGCATACGTTGATATGACGCAAATAACAAATAAGTAAATAAAAGATCAGTCGGTTGGTGGGTCCCTGGATTGTTCTGGTAAACAAGTAGATTGCATGTATTTAGATTGTATTGTGAGAGAATGCAATTATTTATCAAGTCCTCTACCTCAACCCAGTTGAAGATTTTCCAACAAACAATTGTTTGTAACACGATCAGAGCGCCGCTCACGTAAGCACGTGAGAGCCAGGGACGTCAATTCCTGTGTGCGCGCGCGGCTTCACCAATCCGTGCAAAGCGAGGGACCGTTGAGTTTGAAATGTGCAGCACTGCCACCGCCAGATGACGACTAGCGCCCATTCCCGTTCAAACTGAACACCGACAGCTGTTTGATATCCATTAGCTAACGTTTAAAACAGAACCAGAGGGAAACAACTCAGCAAGCTGTGTTATATTCTGTTAAACATGTCAAAAAAACAAATCTACTATTCTGACAAGTACACGGATGAAGAGTTCGAGTACAGGTTGGTTTATGTTTGACGTTGAGCAAATGTGCCAGCACTGCAGTGCACTGACATATCTAGCAGTGTTTGCTAGCTAGATACTAGCTTAGCTAGACTACCAATAAGCAGTACAGTCGCTTGGTTAACCACACGAACCACGTATACAGAAGATAGTATCTAGCTAGGCGGCATGACTAACGTTGTTTTAGCTCTACAGATACAGTAATTTAAAACAGTTATTACAGTATACTAGAGTAGACTAGCTAGAGATACTGTTGCCAGCCACTTTAGTTAGCTAGCTAATACAATTCATAAATAAGGCATTACTGTATCTAGTAAGATAACTAATGTTTGTTATCATTATTGATTAGTTAGTCATTGAACTGCTACAGGACACTGCTAAGCTTTGAACTGTCAACTAATGACACATTCGACATTGTTGACTTTAGGTAACTAATCATGGCATGAACAACGTTATAGTAGTTGGCTAGTTAGCCAGCTTCGATCTGAGATGTTTTCATCTGTTTCAGGCATGTCATGCTTCCAAAGCAGTTGTCAAAACTGGTGCCCTCGTCCCATTTAATGACAGAAGAGGAGTGGAGGGGATTGGGGGTTCAGCAGAGCCAAGGATGGATCCATTACATGATCCACAAGCCAGGTGAGAAACCGCCCGGTGAGATGTCATGTTCGGTGAACAACTGACGTATAGGAAAAACGTCATGGGCCACACGGGTGGAAATGTCCTTTTGGCAGGCGTGGACACGTTACACATGCAACATTTAAATACTCATCGCTTGCCATCTTTATCTCGCGAATGTACATTTCAAAGTGTAATGTCCATTGATGTGAAAATATTTCACCCAAAGCTATCTGGATTTAGAAAACGGATTCATATTGTACACGATCGCATGAAGACCAACGGTAGTGACGTTTATTTGTGCTTCTCTCCCCAGAACCTCACATACTGCTCTTCAGAAGACCCCTTCCTAAAGACTGAGATGGAACAGTCCGCCCAGGAAAATCACCTTTGTTGATTTGTATACTGTAGTCTTTGTTGACAATACACAATGTGCATCTCTCCACATATGTCGGTGTTTAGTATAGACCCCTTAATTGCAGTTTTTCCGAAAAACTCCTTCCCTTAAATTGTGGAGGTGCTTTAAGATGGAGGCAGCCAAGGAGAGCTCAGGACAGAAACGACTGCCCCATTAAATAGGTGGCGAGCAGTTTCACTGCTGTGATTGGTTTGATTGAGTCTTGCAACAGTATGAAGAGGGGGGATTTGACCTCGCCTGGATAACATGTGTTTCTTTGATGTTAAGTTACTTGTCAAGATTAGCTTTATTTGCAACCCATGAACCAATGGAGTTATGTTTTATTGAGCATATGATCCAGTCGAAAAGATGTGTTCAGTATTTTACTTTATTGATTATTTACTGTGTGAATATTTATATATTCTTACAGAACATACATTTTGATAAATGTGTAAAGTTTTTGTTGATTCTTAGACAGTACTGTTATTTCTGAACAGTACAAATAAAACATATTGCTCTACATTCTGTTTACACTCTAATTCTACATTTATTCATTTCCTTAAGACCTCTGCATCTATTGAATCACATTTGCTCACATCTATTGAATATCAAAGTGGAATTCCATTCATACCGCAGGTCAGACCTCTATGAAGACGTGTCTGCTTAGTCAGCTGCGTTGACCACCAGGGGAGTAACAAACTCAGAGTGTCTTATCCCCAGGGAGAAGGCAGGCGCCCGGGGCTTGTGAACGATCACCTTCTCTGGGTTGTGTGTTCCAGGCCCGGGCTTCACCGTGGGGTCGGCGGGGAAGCCGTGGCGACCGAGCATGGAGAACGCCGGCTGGCGGGGCAGGTAGACGCTGGGGTCTGTGCTGTTGTACCTCCCAGGACCGGGGGTCTTTGACAAGTCCTCCGAGGGACCCCCAGACTTGCACAGCCCTGAGATGGTGTAGCTGGCGCTGGCTTGCTTGGTGGGGACCTGGGGGCCCATCAGGGCAGGGAGAGAGTATTTGTTAGGGGCCGGCACCGGGTCCACGGTGCGATAACGCGTGCGGCATCCCATGGTGTAAGATGGAGGTCTGCGCTGACTGTTACACGGAGGGGCGTTCTCAGGGCTGTAGGCGCCTGGGCCTGGAGTCTGGAACATTCTCTCTGGTGGGAGAAGAAACGGGTTTGTGTGTCAGCCTGCTGACGAGCTCCGTCTTCCAAGCTTCCATTAACCTGCGGTTGGCGTGAACTTACTTGGTCCTCTCACTCTGCCTAACATGGAGTATGCAGGGTTGCCGTCTCTTCCGAAGCGAGTCATTTTGGCGTCTATGTAGTACTGTGGTCCAGGACTGGAGTCAACACTGTACACTGTCAAAGAAAAACAGGGAGTGCTTTAAAAATGCATACAACATTGTCGGGCTATATAAGATCATCATTTTGAGATTTGTCTCCCTCCAAAGGATATAATTTGATATTGCAAAATGATCTAGATACAGATAGGTAGACGGCACTGCAGCCTTTTTACAGTATCGTAATTTCACAAAGGATTATACCTTGGTGATGTCTGTCTAGTGAGGTTTTGAGGAGTTCTGACTCTCCTGAACTTACGGTTATTGCTCATCCTGGTGTGGAAGGAGTAAGCAGGGCTTGTTGGCTTGGTGAAGTCATGACCAATGAAGCCAATGGTTGGTGGCAGTGCATATCGGCCAGGCCCGGGTCCTGGGGAGACGATATGCTAAATACCTTGCAGACTGGTGTTCACACCCACATGAAATCAACTCAAGAGAAGATTTAGTCCATACAAATACTGAATTTCGGTGTGTGGTACAGCTAGTGTAGTGATGAGGGAGCCGAAAAATGTAAAGCTTATAACTATCACTATTGTCTCTGGAGAAATGAAACATGTTTCATATAGCTGCAGTAGATCTTCCAAGCTGGATTGTTCCGGATGTTCCTAACAGCTGGCGCCCCACGGCAACAGAAAAACCGGCTCTGGGGAATTCACCAAGGCACCAACTTGGGCAATGACATGACATCAGCATTCAGATACTCAGTTGTCAATGGATACAAACTGCCACTTGTGGGTCAGGATTTTCTACACTTAATAAATCAAGCCCTGGCAAGTCCTGAGAAATGATCATGTCCTTCAGTCAGTGCTTCCTTCTGCAGTGAACATTGTTAACAGCTACTGTAATGGCCACTAAATGAGAATGATTATCACATAACGAAAGGAGACGTTTTTTCTCTGCACACGATCTTGAGCAAGGTTAAAAACAGTAGTTTCATGTGCAAGACTTAATCTCCTCACCTTTCTCTTTTCCAGCAATGATGGGGCGCTTTTTTTCCACTTCCCCCATGGTCAAGGAGGTTGTGAACTTGAATCCCTGGACCTACTTAAAAAATTCCACAAGCATTCACTTCGCAGCTCGAATTGGAAATGGGACAAAATGTGAACCAGACCAGAACAGCAACACAAGCAATCTACACTTCACAGAAAGGTGTCAATCTAACACAACTATCAAGATCAAGCCACATTTTCCAGCATAATTTCTCTAATAGAGTCAACGCTAAGAAGGAGTTGGATGGAATCAGCTATGGTATAGATGACTACACAGGCTGGAAATGAATCTTGGCAGACAGGTCCTTTAGCTCCTTAGGTAGTTAAGCTCATCTCTATATTCGAGATAGTGAGTCTTCAGCCCTAAATCCAGAAACCACCCTCGTTTCTGTCTCTGATGCTTAGGTACCCCGACTAGATCCCTGCGTTGGTACTTTGAGCTCGATCCCCCCCAAAATGTGTAACCTTTCACCTGTCGCTTCACCTCAACCAGATCTCCCGCTTGCCTTTTCGGAAGAGCTCCCCTGCCAGAGATGTGCCTTGATGTGCTGCTGGGACAATGTCACCCTTCCGATTCCCTCTCATGTAACGCTATATCTCCTCACAGCAATCCATGAAACCAAGATCCCCCCCCCCACCCCCTCTCTCTCTACCCCCTTTCTCTTTTCACTCTCTCTGTTCATCGCAGTGTGGCGACACAATATCACTCTTCAACCATGCAGGCTGTTGCCAGGGAGACTATCCTGGATATACGGTTCCAGGACAGACCTCCCACATGGGCTTCCTGAGCCTGGCTGATACCTCCTCTTGTCCCTTACTGGGTTCCAAAAATACTCCATCAAACCGAATAAACTCCCATCAAAAGAGCTACTTTGTACAGCAGTGTTGTGGTACACAGTTGTGCGGGCCGTATGGCTTGAGGTATGACAACATGCTGTGGCGTCACCAGAGGACCCATTCAACGACCTTCTTAGCCAAAGTAGTTTGGCCCGGCTAGTCCAACTAAAACATGCAGTGTATGTTGCCAGAGGATATGGAGCATTGACGAGTGCCTTGACTAGAAAACAAACATTAAACATTAACCGGCTCTAACTCTCTGCTGGCCGCTGCTTAAGTAACCCGAGTCTGTCGTTAACAGGGACAAACACACACACAAACACACACACACGCCAGCCCACCACACAGTCCTGCCAGGGGGTCAGGGAGGCCTCACGAGGAAGCATCACAGCACAGCGAACTGCAAACAGGAAATGACCGGCCCGGGAGTCAGGTGGCTGAGCGGTGAGGGAGTCGGGCTAGTAATCAGAAGGTTGCCAGTTCGATTCTCGGCTGTGCCAAATGACGTTGTGTCCTTGGGCAAGGCACTTCACCCTACTTGCCTCAGGGGGAATGTCCCTGTACTACTGTAAGTCGCTCTGGATAAGAGCGTCTGCTAAATGACAATGTAAATGTAAATGACCTCCAGGGTAAACCACTGTCAAGGCAGTGGACAAACAGAGGGGCTATATGTATGTCTGGGACACGTACACACATCCACACGTACACACATACACATGTAGACACACAGTAGGAAATACAGTAAACTTCTGCTCAACAAAATACTTTTCGCCGTAGACAGAAGCATACCACAGACAACAGAGACAACGATAGTATACACAGTTTAATCTTGTATTTTTCAAAAGCACTGTAAAGGATGGGGTGATTGGCTACATCGAATTTGGTACATTTACAGGAATTCCAAACTTCATTCTTACTTTAGGGTGAATCGCTTCATGGGTAAACGTATTACAAAAACAAAATAGCTTATGTACTGCACAATCAAATCCCTGTATGCTCAGTAAAGTTACAGCTGTATAATATTATCCCTGTGTTGTGTGTAGATGATTGTAGCTTGGTAGTGTGGAATGAAAAAGTATTTGAGCTTATCTGTCTCAAGGAAAAACTAATAGTAGTCTTTTTCTTTCCTGCATATTAACACCGTAATAAACGTACAGAAATATATAGTGTTTCTTTCTCCGATTAGATAAATGTGCTCCATATATCTTGCCATATTTGACATGCTATAAGACTGTGAGTGGGAGGAAGGGGGCAAAGGTCAATGACAAATAAAAAAGCAAATAAAAAACAAATACACTAGCTAAAAATAAATACCACAGATACAAAAGAAGAAAAACTTTTAAACTCAGTTGTAATTACAAACATAAATACTTGACTATTAAAAGTAGATTAAAGACACTACACAGGGTAACAAAGAAGTTATGCTTTTAAGGACTGGGACGATATAAACCGATGATATGAAAGGTAAAGACAGAGGCCTGGAGGTAACAACACTCTCCTACATGCACATACACACACACACATACACACACCACACTCACGTACACACACACACACACCACACTCACGTACACACACCACACTCACGTACACACACACACCACACTCACGTACACACACACACGTACACACACACACACATCACACTCACGTACACACACCACACACACACATACACACACACCACACTCACGTACACACACACATACACACACACACATCACACTCACGTACACACACACACACATCACACTCACGTACACACACAACACGCACACACACCACACTCACGTACACACACACATACACACACGTACACACTCCCACCATATCTTCCTTTTGGCCTGGACAGTTCCCACTCTCCTCTTCTTCCTCGGCTCACTCTAACATATTCACAAACAATGTACAATTTGTCGCGGCGGCTTGGAGCTGGGCGAGGAAGAGCTTTCTGTGGACAAGGACAGACGTGGTTAGGATCTCGGAAAAACACGCCTCATT
Source organism: Thaleichthys pacificus (assembly GCA_023658055.1). NCBI lineage: Eukaryota > Metazoa > Chordata > Actinopteri > Osmeriformes > Osmeridae > Thaleichthys > Thaleichthys pacificus. Next base: position 2,809,266 of record CM042859.1, read on the forward strand.
CCCCCCGCGGCATTCGACGTGCCGTGTACTGATCTCAGCCCGAGCGGGAGTTTCGTCGGACCGTACCATCTCTCAGGGGTGTCTATCGTGTCCGGCGGGGGTAGCAGGCTATCTGCCGGCCCCCCCTGCTCTCCTGCCTCCTCCCCCACCGGCAGCTCAAGATGGTCTTCTCCGTCTACGGCGAAGGGCTCGGAGTCTGCGTCGTACTCGTAGGAGTAGTAGGACATCTCGGCCATGGAGCCCGGCTCCTCCTCAACTGGGACCCGGAGGGGGGGCAGGAGAGGGGGTGGGAGAGGGCAAGGGGGAGGAGAGGGGGGTTGCCAGGGATGGGGGAGGAGAGGGGGAGAGCAAGGATAGAGAGATCGAAAGAGAGGGGAAGTTCCGCCTTCCTTATACTGATGCTTCCATGCAAATATTTGTCATTTATCACGTGCAAAATTCGAAAAATACGTATTTCTTAACACACAGTGTGCAATGTTCCAGGGTAGAACAGATCCATAGTTACACCCAGTGGCCAGTAGAGGTCACTGTATGCTTATAAAACATCCCCCTTTCCGACCCGTTTACCTTGTCCACAAATGAAATACTTCTTATTGTGTTTCTTACTCAGTTGTTGTGTTCGTTTACAAATCTAACATGCCCCCACCAGGAAGGAACATGCCAAAGACCTACATTTCTTCCGGCCTTTGGGAAAACTGACAACTTGTTGGCACGGGACATCTGATTTAACACTGTCGTTATGTTTCTAAAAGGATCATTCTGAAATGTCAAAGTGGTTTGGATTACAGTGACATCGTTTGTACAATGTCCATTTACTGGAACCACCTAGTTTTATACATGCCAACGGGAGAGTATGAAACTACATCTTCTAATGGTATTCCAGCACACCTCTTTGAACCTGAGAGACCTTTGACTGAGAGGAACTCTGGCAGGACTACTGACAGCTGCAGGAGGGGAGCATGTCAGCACAGGCAGAACCATATCAAACACACACACACACACACACACCAGCAGTCTGCATGACTGAAGTGTTTTGCGTGGTGCATCTGTGTAGAGTACCTGCGTGTATGGAGATCGGAGCGGCCTCTGCTTGGTCGTCTGTCACCGGCTCCCTGTCCTTCACCACGGATTCCACTGCGCACACACACACACACACACACACACACACACACACAGTCATTAACATCCGCAAACAAACACAGCTAAACATGCACAGCGCCTTAAATACATATCACGGACAGTAATAACCGTAGCCAAACTAAACCCACAGGAGAGAGAGTGTAAAGACTGGAATTTTCTTTTACTGTAAATATTTAATTGAACCTTCGCATAAGCATGGGGGAAGTCCCCTAGATATTTCCATCTCTGTCATCTATTAATAATCTAAAGTGTTAGCCAACTGGGACAGGCAGGCCAGTCCTCCCAGAGTGGTTTTGTCTCTAGTTTGTCCTCATCCGCTCCGCAGCCAGAATTCTCCTTTGTTGTTGTGTCTGTGTGTTGGAAAGGAATGTGACAGCGTTTTTCAAAGGCCTGGTACAAAAGCACTCTGTCATTTGGGGTGCCCTGTAATATAGCAGAGCTGGGCAGAGAGAGGAGGGGGGGGTGGGGTGGGGGGTGGGGGGGTGGGGGGGGGGGAGCGCTCCTCAAACACAGCTCCATCCAGCAATCAGTGGCACACCTGAACAGCTGTTTCCACGGCCGCGTCCTCCACCCACCCACACACACACACACCCACCTACACACCCACACACACACCCCACACACACACACACACACACACTCACACACCCACACAGAGCAGATCTTACTCTGGGGACACTGGGACAGGGGCACTTGCTCGATGCGGGTCCCGTTGCGGCAGGCTGACACCTCCATCTGGCACAGGCTCTGGTACACCTGGCCGTCCGAGCCGCACACAGGCTCCCCGTCGTAGCCGCAGTCCCTGTAGCAGGTGCAACGCTCAAACCGCTCCTCCTCCAGACAGCCAAACACGTTGTTGCATTGGTTCCCCTGGACAAACCCTGGGGACGGGGAAGAAGTTGTTTTAGCCGGCGGGGGAAAAACGAGGGAAAAGGTAGCGTTGATGTCATCGCACGCATGGTGTGAGAGAGAGAGAGGAGGGGCAGAGAGGGGACGTGTGGAGGAGAGAGAGGAGGGGCAGAGAGGTGACGTGTGGAGGAGCGGAGGAGAGAGAGAGGAGGGGCAGAGAGGGGACGTGTGGAGGAGCGGAGGAGAGAGAGGAGGGGCAGAGAGGGGACGTGTGGAGGAGCGGAGGAGAGAGAGAGAGGGGCAGAGAGGGGACGTGTGGAGGAGCGGAGGAGAGAGAGAGAGAGGAGGGGCAGAGAGGGGACGTGTGGAGGAGCGGAGGAGAGAGAGGAGGGGCAGAGAGGGGACGTGTGGAGGAGCGGAGGAGAGAGAGGAGGGGCAGAGAGGGGACGTGTGGAGGAGCGGAGGAGAGAGAGGAGGGGCAGAGAGGGGACGTGTGGAGGAGCGGAGGAGAGAGAGGAGGGGCAGAGAGGGGACGTGTGGAGGAGCGGAGGAGAGAGAGGGAAAACAAGCAGGGAACGGAAGGAGAGAGCGCCTGTGAGCGTGTGGACGCGGGCCGCTCAGGGGCGTGTTGAGTTATCCCCCATAATGCCCTGGGGCCTGGGCATGGCAGCCAGCTGCGTCTCGGCCCCCTCGGCCAAACACTCAGTCAACACGCCGAGGGTCACCTCTCGTCGCCACGGAGACAGGGCCAAACTCAGTCATCTGTTGTAGCAACACAGGTCCCCTCTAATGAGAGCAAGAGCGTGGCTCTCCCTGAAGCTAAAACCCTGGCTGATGACAAGGCCGGTGGGCATTTTCTATGTGGGCTGCTTCTCTGGTTCCGTGTCCCCCCCCGGCGCCAGGCCCTGGGAGGGCACGCAGAGGTGCATTCTGGGACCTGAGTCACACCCCCTGCTCCTTTAAGCAAAGCCCCATACGTGAGCAGCAGTTCTCTCTCTCTCTCTCTCTCTCTCTCTCTCTCTCTCTCTCTCTCTATCTCTATCTCTGTCTCTCTCTGTCTCTCTCTCTCTCTATCTATCTCTGTCTCTTTCTCTATATCTCTGTCTCTCTCTATGTCTCTCTCTTTCTCTGTTTTCTCTGTCTTTCTCTGTCTCTCTCTCTCTCTCTCTCTCTGTCTCTCTGGTGGTTTGGGAGACGGATGTTTTCCCTCTCCAGGGTCTGTGTGCCCGGGAAGAGAGGGAGGGAGGGGGGGTGGGGGTATCTCACCTATCCACTGATTGGTTGAACTCTCCACCTCGTTGCAGGTCGTCCCATCACACAGCTCCCGGGCCAGTGGACTGCTCTCGCTCACGTTGTAGAAGCGAGTGGCCTCGAACGCTACACGAACACACACACACACGAACACACACACACTGACACTCGCGGCTACCACGCCACAGAAACGGCAATTTCCTCGAAGAGGACCCCCGTTGGGTAAATCACGGAGAGTTCAAGGGTTTTCCTGCTAAACAATCTCCGTTGGGAGCGCACCTGGTTCATAGTAGTCGTAGATCTTGACAGGAACAGGTGCTGTCTTGCCCACTATGTACTCCCTGATCGCCTGGAAGGCCACACACGTCATGCACTGACTGGAGATCTGTGAAGGGGGGGGGGGGGGGACAAACCCACCATTAGGACCACACAGAAGACCTCTGATTGGCTGTCCTGAGCGCTGCAGGCTGCAGTGTGAGGTGTGTTTGTTTCGGAGAGACTGCCGTGGGCGGCGGGGGCCGCGCCCCTCACCTCGTCGAAGTAGAAGAAGACTTTTCTTCCGTCCACCTCGTACCTCTTCAGACCCACCCTCTTGTCCAGGAGGAGCTGGAGGGAGGGAGGGGTTGAGAGAGGTTAGCGGCTCCTCTCAGGAGGGAGGGAGGGAGGGAGGGAGAGAGAGAGAGAGAGAGAGAGAGAGAGAGAGAGAGAGAGAGAGAGAGAGAGAGAGAGAGAGAGAGAGGGGGAGGGAGGGAGAGAGGGAGCCAAAGGTGTCAGTTCTTCCCACAGGCCTCTCTCTCCCTCTCTCTCTCTCTCTCTCTCTCTCTGTCTCTCTCTCTCTCTCTCTCTCTCTCTCTCTCTCACTATATGGTGTGTGTCCTACGGACTGCAGGGGTTTATGAGGTGCTCAGCCAGAGCTGGCGCCACTCTGACACACAAACACACACACACACATTTAACCATCGCTGGTCACCTGTAGTTCAAGAGGTAACCCACTGGAGGCGAGAGGTAAGAGGGTGCCGTGTCTCTGGGCGTGGCCCGTTTGTGACCAGTTGTGTCAGTTCCCGAGCTGCGCTTCGTTTACCTCCGAGGTGAGAGGAGCCCCGGACGCGGAAGCCCCCTCGTCTGACAACCAGGTCGGCCGTCTACTGTACCAACTACCTCCCCGATACACACACACACGAGGCAGGCTCTCGTAAAGCCAGGAATGCAGCTGGCCGGGCCAGTCGGCCCGCCATAAAAAAAAACGAGGGAGGCTAGCAAGGGTGGTTGCTTGTTAGTCACTCCAGCGCGGGTCAACCCTGACACACTGCAGCCTGTCGGGGAGACACGGGTGAGGGCTTTCTGTGTGCGTTCGTGTGACTCCCCAGGTGCCTGTAGGTAAGGAGGGATTTATGAAGGAGACTTAGGCCCATAACTCAGGCAATAATGAGGGACAGGCTCTTAATGAGTGGCCTGGGAGGTGACCTCAAGCAGCCTCTCCACCCCCTCTGCCTCTCTGGAATCCCCGTCCAATGTCTCTCTGAGGGGGCGGGGGGTGGGACCCGACCCCCAGGCCTCCCCCAGCCCTGGCCGCGGTGTTGTCAGTCCAGGGAGGGTGGGTACCCCCTGCCCCAGCTCCCCCCAGAAGCCCCAGGGACACTGTAACGACACTGGGGCAAAGATGGCCCTCATCCAAACTGGGCTCTATTCCTTAAACACTGCCATAAAAAGGCTCTCTTAGTAATGGCTACACACACACACACACACACTCTCTCTCTGTCTCTCTTTCGTTCTGCTTGGATCCAGCCTGACCTTGTGTGCAGGGGGAAAGTACAGGGGAGGAAATGTTTTGGCCATCTCTGCCAGAGGTTCTAGCACAATGGTAGACCCTCAGGTAAACAGTTCACATCTTCCAACTATAACCAACACATTACTATAAACAGCTCACTGAAAAGCAGCTCTCGACTCCAGTGTTGTTTAGGAGAAGAGGTAGATTACCCAATGTGGGGTGTAAGTGATAGGATGTTAGGAAAGCGAGTGTGTATATTCAGAGAGGGGACCAGACACAGAATGGAGTGTTGTAAAAATGTGTGTAGTGTTTTCTGAAAGCAGAAACTCTGTGTGTGTGTTAAATGTCCTACCCTCTCCAAACTTTCTACATCGGCACGGAAACCAGAGAGTAGTGGGACTTCCAGGACGGCCATGTTGGAGGAGCCGGAGTGGAGCCACCTTCAGAGTAGGGGTGATTAGTTCACAGAGACAAGCACGAACGGATAGAATCATTCAAAAAATACATGCTAAGCTAAGTGCTGAACAGAATCGAATTAGCTAAGCTACATGGCGGGTTTAAAGCCAGGGCTCGCAACAAACTGTTTTCCTCACTTTCCCAGTACCGTCCCAGAGTGCAAAATGAACAGTTGTTTTCGAAAACGTTTTTCAAAAAAAAAATCAGAAAACTTTCGAGCCCTGCTTAAAGCCATAAGGGGTGCTAAGCTACAGGCTAAGTTACAAGCTAGGCTAACAGCTAAGTGCTAAGCTACAGGCTAAGTTACAAGCTAGGCTAACAGCTAAGTGCTAAGCTACAAGCTAAACTAAACGCTAAAAGGCTGGCCTGATGAAGAAAGGTGAGTCCACCTGGCGCAGGCCTCTATGGTGATGCGGTAGTCCAGGTTGTCCTGGTGGGCCGCTGGGTCCTCATCGTCGGCGGTAGCCCTCCGCTTGCGGTTGAGCTCGGAGCGGTTGTCAGCCCGGGAGCGTGAGCGAGGCGTGGTGTGGCGGGAGGAGTGCGGCGGGTGGCGACCCTGCGCGGGCTCCTTCAGGTCCACCTTGAGCTGGAAGGCCGGTTTGGCCGTGGGGTCGGGGACGTTGTAGGACACGTCGATCTGAGGAGAGAGAAAAAACAACTCTCGTTAGAAGCTTCCGGAAAACACGGCATCGGAGAGGTGGAGAGCGGAGTGTATTGTGTGCAACAACAGAAGAGATAATCCCCACTTCCCTCCATGTAGCCCCCTACCCCCCCCAGTGCTGGGCCCCGCCAAACTTGTTTACATGGTCCGTTGTGAAAGAGCCTTTTGTTTTTAGGTACAAGGTACAAAACAGCATCCTATCCAGGGGGCGGGGGGGGGGAGGAGGGGGGCTGGATAATTGAGGAACGAACAGTCCCTGCTGAACAATCGCCTAAGCTTTACCAGATCATTCCAATTTACGGTCAGGAATCTGGGCATTAGCGACTGAGGCATGTGAACAGCCTGGCTCCTCTCCAGGAGCGGGCTGTCTCTGAGTGTGGAGGACGGAGGGCTGTAGGGGGTCAGAGAGGACCAGGGCTGGGGTTATACATTACCTGCATGAGACAGCAGCCCTCTCCTTTAGCACTGACAAACAGCCCAGTGGGGATACTGGGGATCTGCGGGAAGAGAAGAGACAGGGGGGATGAGAGAGAGGGAGAGAAGAAGAGAGAGGGAAGAGAGAGAGAGAGATAAGAAGAGAGAGGAAGAAAGAGAGAGGAGATAAGAAGAGAGAGGAAGAGAGAGAGAGAGAGAGAGAGAGAGAGAGAGAGAGAGAGAGAGAGAGAGAGAGAGAGAGAGGGAGATAAGAAGAGAGAGGAAGAGAGAGAGAGATAAGAAGAGAGGAAGAGAGAGAGGGAGATAAGAAGAGAGGGGAAGAGAGAGTGAGAGAGAGAGAGAGAGAGAGAGAGAGAGAGAGAGAGAGAGAGAGAGAGAGAGAGAGAGAGAAGAAGAGAGAGATGGAGGGGAGAGACAGGAAGATGGACAAAGAAGAGGGGAAGAGAGGAAGAGAGGGAGCATGAAGGAGAGAAGAGGGGGAATATTTATCGAGTGAATTAAACACTGCAGCATTCCCCAACACTACGCATTCCTTGGACCCAAACCAGAGGGGATGAATCACCCTAATTAAACCGACACGGCTAATCACGGTCGAGGGGTTCCATGCTTGGCGGAGGAAACAGCAGTCCAGTCACCTAGTCTCCCCCTGCCCTGACTGAGGGGAACAGCCAACCACACACACCCGTCAACCAGCTGAACCAGACCACTACACTGAAACACACAGTGGCTGTGATATACAGCTACCAGGCCTGTGAAATACAGCCCTGGGTCGACAATCAAGTCATGTGACAATTATTTATATATAAAAAACAAAAAAGATATTACCCAGAGCGCTGTACAATGAGCTAAGACAGAAAACAAACTAAATATATGACATAACACATTAGCGAACACTATTAAAAGACATAGGGAACACGTTAGAGAACACTACTAGAAGACGTTGGACAGCCTTGGTTCCTACCTTGGCCCTCTGCAGGATCTTCTTGTTGTCTCTCTGCAGCTCGAAGGCCTCCTGGAAGTCCAGGTTGGTGGAGGCCAGAGAGATGGTCAGGTTGACTCCGCCCACGTAGGACAGGATGGCGTACTCCGACAGCGCCTGCAGCGCCACGCACGTGTCCTGAGAGCACCAGCACACGATCGTGAGGGGGACATGGGTGGGTGTGGGGGGGTTCTGGGTGGGTGTTTCTGGGTGGGTGTGGGGGGATCTGGGTGGGTGTTTCTGGGTGGGTGTGGGGGGATCTGGGTGGGTGTGGGGGGTACCTGGGTGGGTGTGGGGGGATCTGGGTGGGTGTGGGGGGATCTGGGTGGGTGTGGGGGGATCTGGGTGGGTGTGAGGGGTACCTGGGTGGAGGAGAAGCCCCCGAGGGCGTTCCTCTGCTGGGAGAGCCACTTGACCACAGGCAGGGCTGACGCTACGTCCCCCAGCAGGGTGTAGGTCAGCAGCCCGTAGGCCGTCATCTCCACCTCCGCAGACACCACTGAGACCAGAGGACACACCTCCTCATCATCATCATCGTCACCCTCATCCTTCTCCATCATCACAATCATCATCATCACCATGATGTGCATCAGTGGTGGGGGCGGCGCAGGGCGGGAGCAGGCTGTTCATACCTGACTGAGAGAGCCCGTCGCTGAAGCCCATGAAGGTGTCCTCGTCCGTCACCGTGCTGCCAGTCAGACTCCAGTGGGTGAAACCATCTGCTCGAGATGACGAGAGGAAGAGGAGAGGAGGAGAGAGGAGGAGAGGAGGAGAGAGGAGGGGAGAGGAGGAGAGTCGAGGAGAGGAGGAGAGAGGAGAGAGGAGGAGAGAGGAGAGGCGGGGAAGAGATGAAAGAAAGGACAGGAGAGAAGAAGAGCAAGAGGAGAAGAAAGAGAGAGAACCTTGAGTATTGAGGACCACCACTTGTACTCGACTCTATCTAATCCAGAACAGCCCTGGCCCTCCGTCTCGCCTTCCTCTCAGGGAACAGGAAGTCAGGAGAGCACAGAGAGTGAGGGGGGCGTGCGGTAGCTACCCTGAGTGATGGCCATGTGGTTGAGGCGGCGCAGGGCCAGGGGGGCGTAGGGGCTCCTCAGCAGGGCCAGGGCGTAGGCAGACAGGGCGGTGGTGTAGGGGTCGTCTGCAGAGTAGGTGTTGCTCTCCAGGAAGCCTTTGGCCTTGGCCACCGCCAGCTTCTCCTCCTGGGAGCGGTGGAGGAGGAGAGGACACACACACACACAGAGACAGACACACACACACAGAGACAGACACACACACACAGAGAGACAGACAGACACACACACAGAGAGACAGACACACACACACAGAGACAGACACACACACACAGAGAGACAGACACACACACAGAGAGACAGACACACACACACACACACACACAGAGACAGACACACACACACACAGAGAGACAGACACACACAGATACAGACACACACACACACACAGAGAGACAGACACACACACACAGTCAAATTCTGTAAACGATGGACCCGTCAACCTCAAACGTTCTCTCCCCCCGTTTGTCTTTCAGAGGAGCCGGGGGTAGGGGGGGGGGGGGGGGGGGGGGGGGCGGGGGGGCGGGGCTCGGGAAAGACCTGCCGTAATTCAAACACGCCCGGGCTCAGATGTGCTTATCGAAAACGTGGATAAACATTCATTTGGCCATTAAAAAAGGGCAAGGGGAGCTTTGATCTCCTCCAGATGTGCCCTCTTCCTGAGCCCTCGGATGAGAGAACGAGGCAGCCCTCTCTCGCTGTAATCGCCGCAGTCATCTTTTAATTAAGTGAATTTGGAAGGGGATGGAGCCGGCGCTTTGATGTCGAAGCGTCCCCCCCCCCCCCCCCTCTCCGCCTCGCTCACTTTGAGAGGCTGCCTTCACAGGAGAGCCTGAAGGAAGGCCGAGGGGTGTGGAGGAAGAGGAGGAGGAGAGGAGGAGAAAGGACGAGAGGGGGCGGACAAAAGAGACAGCTGAGGTTCCTTTAAACCCATCAACGTGACATCTCTTACATCCTGTAGAAAACCGCCGGGGGTGGTGTATCTCGACATAGCTACTGTTACCGTGTAACACCAGAACCTTCTAGATCAAAACGACTGATGACATCTTCTTCCTCGCCTCACACCGAGCCTCTCAGCTCACCCTCCTCTCACAAGTCGTTCCACGCAGGTGTATATAATATATACACCTGCATATATATATATATATCTATATACACAATACCACATAATATATTATGTGGTATTGTCCTCCTTTACCGGATAGGACACTTCCAAGGTAGACAGGAAGGGCAGGGGAGGGAGAAGGAGGGGAACACACGCAGCAAAGACCCCGGGGAGGATTCGAGCCCCGGCTGAAACGAGATGATGATACGAGAAGGGTTCAGCCCTCGTGGTACGCCCTTTACCCGCTTAGCTCCTGCCAGAACCAGAAATGGCAGAGCTTCAGAGAGAAACGGAGAGAAAAGGAGGAGTAGGGAGGCAGGAATGTGACCAAGGTGTTCCTTTCACAGGCTTCGTAGCCCCTGCCTGTCCTTCTCGTAAATCTTTTGATGTAGTGGAAGGATTAGATATTAGATTACCGGCGCTGGAGCATAACAAATATGAGTGGGCCAGGTGCCAGAACTTCCATCTTCAGAACGAGTAGGAATGCAGCAACCCTGTTCACACACACACGACTCAGACCAGGACTCCCAGCTTGGCTGTCTGGGGCGCGTCACGACCAAAGCCCAGCACGGTGGGGAGGTAAACCTTCTCCAGGCTACACAGAGCAACCAATCATTTCCCCCAACTCCACCCACCCTCTGGAGACAGATCCGTCAAAAATACGCGAGCATGGGAATCTGCTGTGTTCGAATATCGCACGTGCTAATGTCACGGTGCACATTCTGGACCACGTTTGCTCGTGGGGGCGCAGGTCGTTTAGGCGGCGAGGCGGGCGTGGTGGAGGTGGAGGATGGGCCTCAGGATGGATGTACGGCGGAGGCCTCACCTCTGTGGTGATGCCCGTCTCCAGGAGAGCCGCCACCACGTAGGCCGTCAGAGAGATCTTCCCATGGATCCCTCCCTACAGGTGGAAAATGATGCTGGTTAGCTTTACTCTCCACACGCATGCACAGTGCACCCCCCTACCCCCCCCCCCCCAACACACACACACACACTAACCACACACACACACACACCTGCAGGTCCTTGTTGAGGATGCGTCCCATGGCAGGAAAGGACCCCTCCTGTCTCTGGTGGGCGGTGAGCCAGGACTTAGCCGCCCGCAGCTCCTCAGGGTCGATGTAGATGAAACCCCGGGACTGAGCAAAGGACTTCAACACAAACGCTGTCAGCCTGGGGTGGGGGGGTGGGGGGTGGGGGGGGGTAGGAAGAGAGGAACAGAGGGCAGGGCCAGGGGAGGGGAGGAAGATTGCTCTTTTAACCCTTGTGTTATCTTCGGGGTCATTGTGACCCGCCATCGTATTGCGACAACTTTACCGCATACAAAAACAAAGTTATTTTTTATTTGTTTTTGTATTGGGTAAAATTGGGTAAACACAACGATGGTTCATTACGAAACTTTGGGTCATGTGACCCGAAGGCAGCACAAGGGTTCAGCGTGTGCAGACAAATCCTGAGAAACACTTAGCCATCGCGCTGAACTTTGAACAGAGCAGCAGCGTCTCCCAGTCACGCTCTCTCGGTGTGTCGACAGCTCCTCAGCCGAGCGAGGAGAACCGCACAGGCCGTTCAAAGAGAACGCGCGAGGTTCTGAGTTCCACACCCAGCTAGGCGGAGAACCCGCCACTGTGGAGGACACGGCTAGGCTAACAAAACGCTCGCGCGACCTGCGCGACATGAAACCTCCACCACGAGCCTGCACTCCGGGGGGGAAAACACCAGCTGACCTCAGCGACACCCACCATCTGCCTTACGAGACGGAATGCATTACGACACCATCTTCATTACAACACCATCTTGCCTGATTGAGTCTACCCCAAGACGGCCAGAAGATGAGGCAAGCTGCTCGCCATAAAAAAAATAAAAAATTAAAAAAAGTCTAAGGAAATAAATACAATGTTTTCCTTTCGTCCAAACATACATTTAAGGGTCGTAACTGCACAGAACGAGTCAAACAAGAGCAGGGAAGAAGAAGAAGAAAACTCTCGTAAATATCCTACAGGGTACTAAATCTTGCCCCGTCGGGCCCTCTGCCTTATTCCTCCCCGGGGAGGGAGCAGAAATTAGACCCTCGAACTGGCCGGAGTGTTTATAACGTAATGCTGTGTCACCATCGGCTTTAAATGCCTGGCTCTTGGGTGGGGGGCTGGAGATGACGGAGAAGAGGGAGAGAACGCCACTCTACGTCTTCCTCGCTCGGCCCTCTCTCTGTGTGTGGAGACAACTCCCGTTCTCCCCACACGGGACACACAGCTGTCGTTTGTCCTTTCAGGTGTGTGTCTTGTGAGGGACAGGGAGGAGACACAGATATATACGTAAAAGCTGCTTTCCAAGAGGAGGAACGGTCATTCGTTCTATACACAAACACACATAAGGCTCTTAAACTTTGATTTGAATGGAGGCACTTCAGAGCTGGACAGTCTGTCTGATAGCAGAGTCTTATCTATGGGTAAAAAAACATTTAATTCCTTTTGGAGTTTTCTCCGTTTTCCTTCACCCTTCCTGTGTGGAGTAGGAGGGTAAGTAAACAGATAGTTTAATACGGCCCATATCAGTGATCTCGATCTCTGGCATTCAATCACCCCCACAACATCAGACCCAGCCACACAGACACATGCCTTTCCAGTCTCAACACGTCCAGGGGGAGCGCCTTACCACACAAGCCCAGGGAGAGGAGCCCTCAATCAGCCTGCCCTGCAGCTTGCTCTCCCCCCAGGCCACGGTGGTAAGTAGGCCACAGGGATCTGGGGCTGGGGGGATGGGGGAGAGAGTAGGAGAGGGGGGTAAGGGGGGGATGGGTGAAGGGGGACAGCAGGAGAGGGGGAGAGGGGGGGGTGAGGGGGAGAGCAGGAGAGGGGGAGTGGGTCCGCAGATTACAGCAGCATGTGGCTCTCATTGGATCCAGACGGGACAGGTATGCGAGCGATGCCGGAAGAGGGGCTGCCAGGTCTGGTCTGGCTCCCAAAACACCCCCCACAAACCAAGCACAGACATCCTGGTGTCCACACACACATACACACACACGCACACACACACAGCATATTGAATGCAGAGGGTGTGGATGAAAAACGGTACTAATCAATGCTTATCATTCTTCAACCCACAAGAAAAGACACTGAATACTGAATCCAGAGATCTTTGTAAAGTAGAGCAGAGTTGAAGACCTCGGAATGACTTTACTGCCCGTGTCATTATGTATAATCTTTTCATTAGGATCAGGCAATTTCCGTTTAGATCCATTTTTACAAGCTGGGATACATTAACACTACATAACTTGTGTTGTTAAGCGGCCAGTAAATGACTTGCGCTAATGATGAACTCAGGAGCAGTTCAACAGAAGTGGTGATCTCACATGTAAACACACAGCTGAATCGTTCAGGAAATGTTTGTTGTATTTTTTACAGAAGAATCAACAATTGCTGCTTTGCCATGGTGATGCCTGTAGGTCAGAAACCATCATCCTTCCAGTTACAGAACATCTTATCCTTTCCCGACATCGAAGGTTTCCATAGCGCAGCGTAATGTTGTTAGCGTTAGCATCGAGGCTAAATACATTACACAAAATGTGCCCCCATTCCATTCTGGGGCTGTGTCAAAGGGCTAAGAAGTGTTTTGCGTGGAGTGAAGGATTTTGTCCGCGTTGCTAACTCCTGTAGCTTAGTGCAGCCCAGATGTAAAACAGCGCTTGGGCCGGCAGAAGAGGGGGGCT
>CM042859.1:2832691-2865191 GCA_023658055.1 Thaleichthys pacificus
GACAGATCAGTCAGCTGTGCCCCTCTACAAGGGCTTCTGTGTTGTATAAGTGACCGGGCCTCCCTCACCTTTCCCTTGTACGGCAGGCCGGGTTTAAACTGTTTGCGGGTGTCCTTGGAGTACTTGATGTCGATGAGCTGTTTGTGAACCGGGGTGGAGTCGTCGAACATGGTCTGCTTCCCTCCGTCCACGCTGGTCACCGTCACCCACATGTGGACCGTCCCCCGGAAGTGGTCGGCCACGTCCAGCGGCATCATGTCCTTCACGCAAAGGCTGAACGTGGCGGAACCTTTGATCTGGCGGATGACAGGGAGGGAGGGAGGGAGGGAGGGAGGGGGGGGAGGGGGGGGAAAGGTTTCTCACGTGATCCCTGAGACCCCCAGAGATTTTCTCCCTCCAACGTCCAATCGGACCTCCAGGACCTAGGGGCGCGGCCCCGCTCACCTCCATGGTCTTGGCCACAGGAAGTCCCACCTCGTGGCGGTAGTACCCCACGCCGTTCACCGTCAGGTTCACCGTCAGCCTGCCCGTCACCGGCTTCCCGAACGTGTACCTGGGACGCGTGGGAGGTGCGCCGTTAGCGTCGACAGCTCACGTAGCGGTTAGCTGCGGGGCGTTAGCGCGTCATTGGCGGGCGTGGAGCGAAGCGTAACTCACCTGGCCGTCACGGTGGTCTGCTCGCACGTGTTCAGGTCACGGATGTAGCGAGGGGGTTCGATCACCAGCTCGAACTTGGGCAACACTGTGGGAGAGGATTTGGAGTTAAGGAGAGACAACGTCTTCACACATTCTTCACAGTATATTCCTATATTCACATGTTCCGGTTCCATCCGGTTCTGCCTGGATGAATGAGATCTTCTCACCGTACTTCTGGACTTCAAAAGACTTGTTGTAGGTGTGGCCCTGCATCTCCACAAAGATGAACCACTCCCCAAACACTGGCTGGTCCGACAGAGGGAAGCTCATGTTCACGATGCCTGATGACAGAAGCAGGGGTCACAACCAGCAGCTGTGTGTGAGCGTGTGTGAGCGTGTGTGTATAGGTGTGCGTGTTTAAGTCTCACCACAGCAGATGGGTTTTAGATTGTGCCACTGGACAATTCGAGATCCTCTCGGATCCTGCAACGTCAGATTATAATCTCTATTATAGTCTTAACATCATCTCTAATTCGCAAATTCTTGAGAAAGACCTTTAGGGGGAAGGTTTATACCCCCCGACCCCCCGACCCCCCACCATCCCACCCCGGGAAATCCCATCAACCTCCACTCACCACGACATACGCCTCCATCTGCGGAGAGGGAAGGAAGAGGAGGGAGGGAGGGAGGGAGGGGAAATGCATGGAAGGCACACGTTAGACAAACAGAACAGCCACATGGGAAAATATCCCTTCCTCTCCCCCTCTCCCTCGTCCCCTAACAGGCACCCGTCTGTGAACGCGAGCGCCGGCCCCTGCCAGCGGCGGACCTTTATAGCCGTTGCCGTCAATAAACACACTGTCTGCAGGCGCACCCTCGCATCTATTTGAAGCCGTTTTCTAACATTCCGCTTCGCTTTCGATAAATAAGTTACTGTATTTTTTGTGGGCGTTCGGGGCCGGGTTACCCTTCTTCACATTCCCCTCAGAGGAGAAGTTAAGAAAACAAGTTGTGTTAAATACTTCAGATGCCTCTCAGGGAAGTCATTTCACATCAAAAGAGCACAGCTGTTTCGCATCGAGGCAAATAACGGTATTTCATGCTAAGTCGTTCTGAAGCACTTAATGGCAGGAGATGAGCGCGCACGGATGTGTCACAGGTGATCATGTGGTTATGGATGGTACCTTGTCATTGGCCGGCCTGAGGTCAGGAGTGACTGAGTATACATTGACGAACACTAGAGAAAGACATCAAAAGAACATTGATTTAGAATCAAGTTTATGGTGTTTTTCTCATATGGAAGAGAAAAAAAACGAACTCTGAATCCAGTGTTGGTGTGTTCACATCCAGTATGTGGTGAGGGAAACCTTTGTGTCTGGGTTTGTAGATAGGCTTGTCTGTCTGGATGAACACGGCTGTGCCCTTGCTGTCCACGGTGACTGTGGTGTAGTTGTGGAAGATGTAGCCCCCTTCGGTGACGTGGCGATTCCCCCACACCTTCAGATGAGCCTGGCCTCTCACCCCTGCAGGAGCCTGCAACAGCACAGACATCTTCACCCTCACAGGACACAGGAAGTAGCCCCACACCAGAAGGAGCGGTTGAAAACAACACGATGTGACATTGATTTTGCCGCTTTGTCCAATGCACTCCTGCCGTTGTTAATGTTGCACTGTTGTTTATTTATTATTTTGGATGCACTATACTGGTGGATGTGGTTACCTTGCCATGTTAAATGCAGACCTTTTTCCATGACTCTGACCACCGAAATAGCGTTACATTTCTTTGACTTTTCTAAGAAAAGCATGAATGTAAACAAACTCTACACGACCAAAGACAAGACTGCATTTCAAGATGTTCGAGTGAGAGAGGGGAGGAACCGAGTTGCGCATTCTGGATTGTTCCGTTCCGGCCCCTGGGGGCTGTGGCCCGTGCACACGCACGTCAACAGCTGTTGCGTATTACATCGGGCCTGTTACCTTTGTCCGAATGAATGTGCAAAGACAAACGCAAAGACCAACGCTGCACTACAAATAACGTTTGTGTTGTTTCGCATGTCGTCCCAAGAACGCTTGAGCCCTGACAAGGATCTCTGACTGTTCAGCTGCACGCACAACCATTTCAACATCCTCCTCGATGCCTGCTAGGGATGACAGTTGCTGTCGGAAGGCCCGCGCGGCCAAATGAACGGGAGTTGAAGCCGTTTTCAAGCAACAGGTAGGAAGGTAGAAAAAGGTGTGTTTCTCTCACCTTTAGTTTAATCGTGCCTTTGTCTGGAAAAAAAAGGGGGAAAAAACGGAGAAAAACGATGTTAGTGACGGAGCAGGATGTTTGAACGTGGAGAGTGCCTGGGCAGGGGGGGGGAGGTGGGAGGATGGGGGGAGGCGTGGAGCAGGGGAGGGGGGAGGGGCAGACGTGGAGCTGGCGTGTCCCAGCAGCTGCGGCCTGTCTCGGTGCCACTCGGAGGTCTCGCACACCCATCTATCAGCGCCCCGCTGTCAAACAACTCTGACAGGAACATACACACAGGGCCCGGGCTCAGCCCAAAACCAGCCAATCGCGGCCACCCGCGGGGCCCTGTGAGGTCACGAGCGCGCCATCCACACCACAGGTCAAAGGTCACTCCGGCTGTGTGTGTGTGTGTGTGTGTGTATACAGTGCTGTGGGGGGTGGAGGGGGTGGAGAGGGTGGAGGCGTCCTCACCCAGCACGGTGCCGTGGCTGTAGGCCACCGTCTCGCCCTTCACGGACAGCTGCACCTGGACCCTGGTCTCCTGCACCGCGTTGAAGATGGTCACGCTCAGGGCCTCCTCCACGCCCGCGCGGAACACCGAGGGAGCGGCGATCAGGTAGCCCCTGGGGGTGGGAGAGATGAGGGAGAGACGGGGGGGGGGGTCAGATCAGGTGAGTCCTGGCTGTGGGAGAGGTGTGTGTTAGATCAGGGCGGTGGTACCGAAGGCTTCTTAGAGATCGGAACACACCAGTGAAGCCCCTTCGCATCCGGCAGCCCTGCTCAGCACCACCACGAGTCCATGATGGGGTGGGAAAAACAAACGGCGCGATTGACCGATTACCTGGAGTCGACTTCTAACCCCATCACACACGCACGCACGCACTCAGACACATTCCTAAAGTGAGATTAGGTTTTTATCGAAAGCTTACCAGGGATACAGTGACTGCCAGGCAATGAGCTTTGTTCTCTTGTGTACTCTCTGGGCAGTCTGGCTCCTGGGAGGTGACCTAAGACTCTGTTGCTTTTGAAACGCAACCGCTGAGATTCCTGACAGTCACTCAAGACCTTCAGGTTGAGGGAAGCCGGCTGTTGTGAGGTCAAAGGGCGAAGGTCGTTCTTGCGATGCACTTAAACATTCTGGACGAGGTCATATTCAACTTTTATCACGGACTCAGAGTTTACAATGGAGTTCGAAATGCCCAAAATACCAAAAAATACAAATAATAATTCAGGGGAGCGCATTGTAGGGAGAACTATCTACTTAAAAGTTTTTGCTCATACTAATTTAAATGATCTTATGCAAGGAATCCACAGTATCCTTAGATGAGTGCCAGGTCAGGTGGATGGCATTACAGGGCTGGGAGCACGAGGAAATGGCCAAATCCTTCGGACAAGCAGCTTTGAGAATGGGAAGATAATGGGAAGAAATTGCTCGCGGACAAAACCTGGATCAGGTACTGAGAACCAATCACATGGGTAGATGCACTGAACCTCGCAATGCCTAATGCTTCGTGTGAACGCTCCGGCTCCAGGAAGACTGGGGTTTCTTGTGTCTTTCAGAGCCGATTCTTACAGTATTCACTCTCCTGCTACACTTGGCGGCAAAGCTGCTAACTCCTGACAGAGACTGGGCTGATACCATCAAAGCGTTCGAAGTCGAGAAGAGCCGTTCGCTCTCCAGAAGAATGAAAGAGTGTAGAAGCTGTCAGAAGAAGCCATTATCAAGAGACGTAAAGACTTGTGCTCCGGTATTCAGTCAGGAGATGAGAGCTGTTGTTTTTCGACGGCCTGGCCACATACTATACCTTCTTCAATCCTGAACAATAATTTGGAATTTAATTATTTGTTTCGTCACGGTGTAGGCTACCATAGAGAAGAATCTCTGAACGTAACAACGTGCTCATTTAAGAAAGTATTGCAAAAGAACAATTTCATTCACATGCATACACTGTAAAGGAGCTATAACAGCAAACATTAATGAAAGTCATTTTTTGATTATTCTAATGTATTTATACATGCATAATTATGTGTCCCTGTGTTATACCACTATCAATACCATATATTATTAAATACACACGGGAAAATACAATATATCCTAAGTCAACAACAATAAACTGGTGTATTAACCTCCCTTGCATGGTAATAATGTCAGCCTACTGTTAATGTATGGCCTATAAACTAGCAAACAATTAACACAACAACCTACCAAATGAGGTCAACTTACTGTTTTTCTTGTGCACAACATCTATGCACGGTGCAGATGAATAAAGTCCAGAAGAGATTGAGCGTACAAAACCAGGATCTCAACATTTTCAAAAGGCACCCTCGACCAACCGTAATGTTGGTTATTATCTCATTCCCATGTACAGTAAAGTGTTTAGATTGAAAGAGCCCCTCCGTTTAGAGGTCTGTCCATGGTGGCTGGACGGTGTGCGCGCTCAGTGAAGTTGACTGCAATCGGCAAACGAGGATCACGTTTTTATCATCCCACTTTGAGAAATCCCGTTCAAAAGCAATTCGATTTTTTTTCTCCAGTTCAACGCGCATTGCCAGCTCTTTTTCTCTCGTGTGCCCTCACCCGCCACCGTTCAGTTCTCTCATATTTCGGCTTTACAAATTGTCCGCCCACCATCTGAGTAGCCGTTCGTGATAGGAACAGTTTGATAAAGTTTTTTTTCACTCGAGGAATGGCTGTTCTTTCCCCGATGTCCAACTGTGCGTCCTCTGCTCTTTGAAGTTCCAAGGCTTTTGTTCCCACTAGAGCGAGTCAGAACAGCTCGAGTCCCCACGGTTCATTCACAGAAAACCCTGCCTGTCAGCGCTGAGGCATGTATACCAACAACCTACACATAAACTATATAAGTAACCTGGTCTGGCTAGGGTTAAGACCGTCCCATTCCACAGGGAAATAAATTACGTTCACTTAATAAATCATGCTACTGCGGACCAAAACGTATAAAGGTTAACCAGAAAAAGAGTATCAAGGTTTTTTTTTCACTCCACGCAAGTTAAAATGTATGTCTTAGGGAACAAATATTTTCTGCATTTTAAAGGTGTATTTGAATTGATTGTTAATACCTATGTAGTCCTACTTTTTTGTTTGGCCCTCTTCACAATGCAGGTCTGCTAAGCACAGAAAACTATTTGGCCCCATCTTGTGTTGACAAGCGGTAACTACAACTGTATACAACCCTTGACCTTTCTGAGCTTGCGTCACAGACGTCTTGGTCTATACATACACAAATAGTAACACATTTGCTTGCCTGTGGAGGGCTTGTTTATTGAAAAAGAAACGCAAAGTTTAAAGATGCATCTGCATTCTTGTTTGTCATTCAGGTAACAGTCATACATACAAAAAAACGAACATCAACTCTAAAACTGCATTGTCAGGAACACAATAATACTTGAATTCAGTCAGGCCAGGAGTATCCCTGATTTCCCGTCACATTAAAACCAACAGGCAGCAATTCTGTCAAGTCAGGTGGTCTCAGGCGCGACCGTGAATGATGCTACGAACCGATCGCTCTCTCTGCTTCTCCTCCACCAGGCTGTGAAACAGCGGGCATCGCAGCTCCCCCGGCTCCGGCTCCGCGAAGGAGGCCTTGGAGAAGACCACCACGGCGTCCTGGCTGACCTCCAGCCCATGGGCCAGGCACAGCTGGGAGGCGAGGGGGGCGTCCAGGCCCAGGAGGCGGGCCAGCCTGGGGAGGGGGAAGCGGCAGTTGCGGCTGCTGTGCCCGTGGCTGTAGAGCAGCAGCAGGTCTCGGCGGCACGCCCCCAGGTGGCGGTGGAGGGCGCAGCTCTGCAGGAAGTCCAACCTCCCGGCCAATCGGAGCAGCCGTACGGGGTTGCGCTCCAGGAAGGCCCGGTTGATGGCCAGCGCCAGGCTCACGGCCGGGGAGGAGCGGACGTGGGCGGGGAGCTCCAGGCTGTGCTGCATGGCACGGGACGAACCTGGGACACACACACACACACAAAGTCCATTTGCTAGATAAATGAAGGAAGTTTTAAGATTTAGACTCATATTCTCCCTATTTTATTCATTTAACAGATACCACAATCAAGCCGTTTGTCCACAAGGCTCCGTACCCAGGTTATACAGCAGGCTGAGGGCCTGGAACTCCTCCTGGTTGGGGTGCTGCCCGCGGGCGTAGCAGTCCAGCAGCCAGCTCAGGCTCTCCTGCAGGTGGGTGTCGTTGATGCGCGGGTCGTAGCGGCGCAGCGGCTCGCCGCACAGGCGATACGAGGAGTAGAGGAGGAAGCGCACCGTGGGCTCGAGCACGGCCACGCAGTCCCGCCCGCTGACCCTCTGGATGATCATGTCCTGGCGCACGCTCCGCAGACGGTCAAATATAAAGTCGTACACCTGGCGGGGGTGGGGGAGGTGGGGGATGTAGCACTGTCAGAACCGCTAGTAACAACATCGTTAAAGGCATCGACTAAGATCGTAAACCCTATGTATTTCAGAGCCAAGACGATATGACTAACCTCCGTCCACGGCTGCCGTTCACCGGAGGCGGCGATGTCGTCTATGAGGAAGCTCACCGTCTTCTGCAACACGGCTGGCGGCCGGAGGTCACTGGGTCGCGTGGAGTCTTTACCTGCCGCAGGTCTCGAGTACTCCTTCACCACTCGTGAAGGGTCTGCCCTTGGCCGGCGATCTCTTTCTGTGCCAGCCAACATCTCAAAGTGGTGCAGTCGGCTTTGCGCTTCCCGGTCGTGGATCTCACGAGCTGGGCACATTGACATGCATGTGCCCCGGGGAACGGCGTCATGTCTCCTCTCCCCTTCCTTCTCTTCCTGCACTTCTCGCCGTTGCTCCTGGTTCAGCCGCCATCCTCTACCCACTGGCTGGCCGCTCTTTTGAGAGGTGAAACTACACAAGACAACAAACAATTTCTATTTCACATCACTCTCTATTAACATAATCTAGCCATGTGTATCTGATAACTAAGGCCATTCATAATAGGCATGAGAACGGTTAAAACTGACAGTTGCCTATTAATCGTATCGATAGCGAAGTTGTGCATCCCAAACTGCTGACACTGACAGCTAACAAGCTGCAAAGACGGACGGTGAGTTTGCTAGCCTGCTAGCTAACAGACGCTAGTCTACAGTACTCCGGTAGCCATGCACAACCAATTTCATCAATACAGTATTTGAGTCATTTTTTTTACTCCGCCAGCTCTAACTTTGCACAAATAACGTGACGGTGTTGCTATTAAATTATGCTGGCTAACTGGTTTTATCGACTCACATGCGACGGGGTGCTCTCCTGGTGCTCATTGGTTACAAACAATGGCAATGAACGACACTTACTCGACGAGCCAATCAGAGACGCAGCTTATAGTTGCGAACACATGTCATATCCGGCTGGTTGGAGTTACACTTTTTATTGCCCGTGTTTTATAAAAACCTAATGAGCAAACAAGTTAACATTGCATTAATAGACGCATAATGCGTTTTGAAGGTTTGAATTTATTTTATTAATATCTATAACTATTTACACAAAACAATGTTCATTTTACATTCATTAAAAAGTGGCAAAAAATATCACGTTAAAGGAAATTGAGCATAAAGTATGTGCTTTTCCTCAGCGTTTGGGGCAGTAGAGCTCCTGAGCTCTGGGGAAGCCCAGCTGCTCTTCTTCCAGCGACTGCTGTATTTGCACGGTGTGGCGACTGACCAAGGAAGACAGTTCCAGTAGTTCGGAAAAACCCCTGAGTCAAAGAAGGAAGAATATACAAATAAAAGCGTTTTTAACAGAGACTCACAAGTTCATATCAGATACACCTGGCACTGGAAATACCAAAAGACACTTGGCATGTGGCGGTACAGATCTTTTGCATACAAATAGCAAGTGCTGCAGAAGATCAAGGATCGGAAAATATATAGTTTTCACAGGAATTCACCGGTCAGAGTCAAGGCACGGTCTGTGTTTACTAGCCACCAGGCACTGTAAACAAAAAGAACCTCACCCTGTCAGCTGTTTGCTGATTTCCCGTGCAGCCGTCTTCATCTCTTTCAGACTCTCTACGGACGCCTGGTCGTCCTGCTGAGCTCCCAGGGTGCACTGCAGCAGCACCTCCTCGCTGTCCTTCAGGCACGCCTCGGCCCTGACTGAACGGGGGCGAAGGAGACCACGAGAGTTTTACACCCAGGGTCATAGACAAACAACAGGGGTTTTTTCCCCAATCTACATGCCCAGTGCACTGAACCGGGACCACTGACCCAGGAACTCTCTCCTGTCCCCCTCGATGTGGAGGTTCTGGACCGGCAGCTCGTGTCTGGTCGTGTCCACGGCCGTAGCGAAAGACCGGTACTCTTCGGTGAAATGCTGGGCTGCGTCTGCCACTGGAGTCAAAGCGGCAATCTGAAGAGAAACAAACAAATTAAAACAAAAGGAACAAATCAGCGCCTCCATCTAGAAGAGTCTTAAATGTGTGGTTTCCCCCTCCCGTGCTTGGTCAGATGGCTGAGCGGTTAGGGAATCGGGCTATTAAATCAGAAGGTTGCCGGTTCAATTTCCCAGCCGTGCAAAATGACATTGTGTCTTTGGGCAAGGCACTTCACCCTACTTTCCTCGGGGGGGGGATGTCCCTGTACTTAATTTAAGTCGCTCTGGATAAGAGAAAATGACTAAGTGTAATTTAAATGTAATGTCATGATTTCTGGAGGTGGGGGGGGGGCACCGACCTGCAGATCCAACAGCTGGTCCGTCTGCTTGTTGTTCTCCAGCAGGAGGTGCTGTCGCTTCTTTTCCTGGACCTGCTGACGTAGCTGCTCCTCCTCCTCCATCACGGCCAGGATCCGCCCCTCGGCCTCCGCCTTCAGCTTCCTGGTGTTGTGCTCCATCTGACATCACACCCTCAGTCATCAGCAGATGTTTAGGGCTAACCCCTAACCTCGCTGTGAGCACGTGCAGTACCTGCCCGTAGCGTGTTCAGATGGTGCATCTAAAAAATAATCGGGGGGGTCTATTCTCTGGTAGTAACAACATCAACCGACTATCACTGGTCAGACAACACTCTCACGGCTCCTACAGTTAGACCTGAGCCCTTCCAGTCCTTGATCTGAACACCTGTGCTTTGTGGACGTCGATTTGGTTGGAGGCGTCCCGCCAAACGAATGCACGCAGTATTTACAGTCGTCATACCTTGGCTGTGAGGTAGGTCAAAAGCAAGGTTTGCATCTCCAACATCTTCTTCTCTTGTTCCACGTTCTTCTCGGGCTCCGCCGCGCTCGCCAACACCGTCTTTTCTAGCGGTCAAGATCAGATTTCAGAAGTTTGGATCCTCTCTCCGAGTCACATTTTAAAATGGTCCAACACATTTCCATTGTTGATCTGAATCTGTCTGGTGGTATTACCTCTAATGGCTGACATTTCAAAGTCTGGACGCAGACAGTGCCCATCCAGGATGGTCGACTGGAGAATACTTTTTCCGAGTAGCGACGGCTCGAGAAGATTGGGCACCATGGCTGCGTGATCAAGGGGATGATGTCAATGACCGGGTTTCCCAGATTCGTTAAGAATCTCTTAACGCCAAGAGCTTCTTAAGAGCGTTCTAGAGCGTTCTTAGAACGCTCCTAAGAAGCTCTTAACGCCAAGAGTTTCTTAGGAGCGTTCTAAGAGCGTTCTAGAGCGTTCTTAGAACGCTCCTAAGAAGCTCTTGACTGTATTCACACTCCCAAGAGTAGCCACAACCAAAAAGAGGAGGAACAGGACAAGCACAGGGTAGGAGATTCACTCAAATACACGGTTTCCTCTAGGCTGGACTGCTCCGTGTGAACTTACAGGCAGGAAGCGACTGAGGGGCCAGAGACTGCCTCGGAGGGGTGCTGACTCGCGGTCTGACGCCACCCACTTTGGGTGAGGCAGGGCGCGGAGGCACAAAAACTGACTCATTGGTCAGCGAATTACTCTGTGAACAGATAAGGAGGTTCGCTGTAGGGGTTTTGTATTAAGGTGATTTACAATCGTACATGGTTTATCACGACTTGTCATTATTCAGTTTAAGACTCAACTGAATTAATGGTGAAAGATACTACAGGGAATAAAAGGTATTACAAGCTACCTACCTTTGACAACGTTTTGTCAACAGACTGCAGGTATCGCGATTTCACTATTGTTACACCACCACCTGAGGATGACGATGGTTATACAGAACGTTACTATTCACCGTCCACAAATAATGAATGAAGTTGAAATATCAGAACTTACTTTTAGTTTTCTTTGAGGCTCCACCGTTAGTTTTGTTTTCACTCACAACCTTGGAGCTACAACAAAACAAAACAAAGCAGACATCACTGCCGGTACACAATAATGTACACATTAAAGTAATCAATCCTCCCTAGTTATAGAATATAGCCTACTGACTGGGCAACTTGTCACTTGAGCTCTTTTCAAAATGTTTTTGCCGGTCTGTCAACAACAAACAGGCTCATCATGTTCGCGACGCTAGCAACAGTTGGATCTATCATCCCATGATGATTACTAACAGAATAAGCCCACTACTGATCTTATATAGCCGTCGCCATATCTTTACGGAATGGTAAGACGCAAATGTATCAGTAAAGCGGTCAACTATGTACCCTTTCGCATCAGAGGAAGTTGGTTTCTGGCTTCCTGGGGACAAACGACACTCTTCTTGACGCCATGTTGATTTAAGCGTACCGCCTTTCTTTCCGTGTCCGAGTGGAAACTCGTCCGGGTGGGAATGTCTTCTTCTTTAAATTTGGATGACGGATCGTAGACAACTTGAAGGTGACTACCCCGCCACCTACTGTGCAGGAGTGTGGTCAATCTCGCCCTTCTCCACAACCCGCTCTCAGGAATAATTTTTCAGGTGTGAAGCCGGTGGCCTTAACTATCTAAAAATAAACCAAACCAATAAATTCAGTTCCTTGGCAGTCAGTATGAATAATATTTTAATAAAGACAATTCGAAAGTATATAGCCTACAGTCATGCATTTATCCGTAATAAATCGAGAATACTTATCAAGCAAGCAAGCAAGAAATAAGAACGTATGCATTTTAGCAGAAAGGGGAGAACGTGTGCAAGACTAAGACCACAGTTCTAAAAGCTACCACAAGAGGGCTGTAATCTCTAATATCTCATGTGGTATGACACTGTTGTAGGAGCCTAGAATCCCCACAACGTCCTATATTGCCAACACAGTGGTATTCGACCATGCTCCAACACACCTGATTCAATGACTCCCCCCCCCCCTTCAAGGGGGGGGGGGGGGTCTGTGGGTGGGTGGGTGTGTGTGTCTCTGGATGGGTGTGTGTCTGTGGATGGGTGTGTGTCTGTGGATGGGTGTGTGTCTGTGGATGGGTGTGTGCCTGTGGATGGGTGTGTGTCTGTGGATGGGTGTGTGTCTGTGGATGGGTGTGTGTCTGTAGATGGGTGTGTGTCTGTGTGTGTGTGTGTGTGTGTGTGTGTGTGTGTGTCTGTGTGTGTGCGTGTGGTAGCTGGAGATCTTTCCAGTGAGTGCTTGAGATGCAGCGTGCCGGCCATTTGTGTGCCTAAGTCTTCAGAAACATAATGACTGCTGATCCCACCTGTCTGAGCTGGGTTTGGGCTGAGAAGGACAATGGGCCAGAAGACGAGGGGTGTGGTGACGTAAACAGGGACCACCTCTCGTGACCGTCCTTTCTTGCTTCCAGAATCTTCCACGGGAATGGAGGATTGAGAGAAGGGGAAGGACAGTGTGGCTTGAAGTGTATAAGGGCATGTAGGCTGCTCGTGAAACTTGTTTGCAAGTGACCTTTCGGCTTTAATGAAGTTTCACGTAGATAAAGGTTGAGCATTTGGGCTTGGCCCGCAAACGTGTGTGCGTGTGTGAGAGAAAGAGTGAGTGAAGAAAAAAAAAAAAAAAAGCTTCAGATTATTTTCACATAAGATATACCTGTATAAAAACTGTGTGAGTAAACTTGTGTATGACAGGATGAGACATTAGATTCGTGTAGATATCGGTACAGTTTGTGTACGTGTGCGAAATACGTTTTATCAGGTAACCGTCTGTGTAAAGGCCGGGTCTTACCTCTTCTCCTCTGTCACTGTAATAAGGCATGGGGCTGCCGTGGGCCTGCATGCCTGTCGACTGTCTGTCATCACCAAGCAATGCCTGAACCAATAGGGGCTTTGAGGTGAAGAACAAGCTCTTCTGATCTATAGGTGATAACAGCCAGATGAATTGGTCCTGGTTCAATTACTTCAATCAGTTATACCTTGGAACGAAAACGTTGTAGTGTATTTTCGGACTAACAGATCGCACAGACGCGCAGAGCAATGTTGTCGCCGTATCAATTTGGTTTCTTCTCGCTAGGTACGAAGGGAGTGGTATTCAGATGAAGGAGTTGAAGATATTTAAGGAAGAAGTGCCCGGTGAAAGATGGTACCGGGAACAGCAGAGAGCCTGAATGAGAGGCCTTGTCCCACCCTGCGGAGCATCTCCCCCCGTCTCCCCCCATCTCCCCCGGTCTCCCCCCATCCTCCGAAACTCTGACGTCTGCATGCTGACCTGCGTCACGGGTACCTCGTTTGGTCTTCTGAGACACTCACTGATTGACACACACACACACTCACTCTCTACAGAACGCAGACACCCGACCCTAACACCTCATCCCCTCCACCCTTGCCACAAGCCCTTACTCATCCCCTTAGTCTGGCTCAGATAGGGCTTACAGGAATGCTGCAGGCAGGCAGAGAGAGAGACAGACAGAGAGAGAGAGAGAGAGAGAGAGAGAGAGAGAGGGAGAGAGAGAGAGAGAGAGAGAGAGAGAGAGACAGAGAGAGAGAGAGAGAGACAGAGAGAGAGAGAGAGAGAGAGAGAGGAGAGAGAGAGAGAGAGAGAGAGAGAGAGAGAGAGAGAGAGAGAGACGCAGGCAGGCAGGCAGGCAGACACACACACACACACACAAATTGTAATCCAATCAACAATAAAACACCCCAAAAATATAGATACACAGAAGATTCTCCTTCCTGTTACTTCCTGTCGAGGTGGAACAGGACTCCTGTCTCCTGATTGGCTCCTCCAGTGGCACCAGTGACCTCCCCTTCTGTTGTTCTCCCCTGTTTGCTCTTCTTATTTACGACCCACCCAGTCTGACAGGAGCTCCCGGTTTTAAGATATTAGTGCTCTTTGTTTGCTCAGAACCAAGCACTTAGTTCACCTAAACAAGTCTACTACTACTGTCCTAAACTATCCCTTCCCTCCCCCCCCCCCTATCAGCACAATGACGACTCTCTCCATTCAGGAGGGAGATGTTAACAGACTTTTCAAGAGGCAGAACCCACGCAGAGCAGCTGGGCCGGACGCCGTCTCCCCTGCCACCCTCAAGAACTGCGCTGACCAGCTGTCTCCGGGGTTCACCTACGTCTTTAACACCTCCCTTGAGACATGCCATGTGCCAGCCTGTCTCAAGTCCTCCACCATCATCCCTGTGCCCAAAAAGCCAAGGCCAACAGGACATAATGACTACAGACCCGTCGCCTACCTCTGTGGTAATGACGTCTTCCGAGCGCCTGGTGCTGGTATACCTCAAATCCATCACAGACCCTCTCCTGGACCCCCTGCAGTTTGCCTACAGAGCCAACAGGTCTGTGGACGACGCAGTTAACATGGCCCTCCACTTCACCCTACAGCACCTGGACTCCCCAGCATCCTACGCCAGGATCCTGTTTGTGGACTTCAGCTCTGCCTTCAACACCATCATCCCAGCCCTGCTTCAGGACAAGCTCTCCCAGCTGAAGGTGCCTGATTCCACCTGCAGGTGGATCACAGACTTCCTGTCTGACAGGAAAGCAGTGTGTTAAGCTGGGAACACAAGTCTCTGACTCCCGGTCCATCAGCACCGGATCTCCTCAGGGCTGCGTCCTTTCTAATGTATGCACCTTCCTGTCAAAGTAAATTCCTTGTCTGTGTAAACTTTCATGGCGATTAAAACGTTCTGATTCTGAAGAGCAGCCGTCAGAATACGTGACCCCACTGTAACTGCTGAATAAAGGAGTCGAAGTTTCAAAATATTGTTTGGGGTAGTTATGTCATCCCTTCACACTAATCTGGACACATGGTTTCTCATTTGGAGTCACCACAGAACCAGTAACACAGAGGTCACCATATCTGACAGCCGTCAGAATGTGTCACCCCTCTGTAACTGCTTCATAAAGGAGTTAAACTTCAAACCATTGTTTGGGGGTAGTTATGTCATCCCTTGACAACTTTGGAACGTACCGAGGATTTGTCGCAATGGTCAGATGAAACATATCGATGAGGTCAGCCTAAATCGAAATGGTCTCGATGCTCTCTCAGAAGGGGGGAAAGGGGTACATGGGGTGCCAGGGAGGTTGTGTGGGGTTTAGTATAGTAAGTTGTAGTTGGCAAAATACATTAGTTCATCTCCATGATGCTTTAAATTCCCCTACTCTGGAAGGGCTCACGCCGTGGGCGTTTGGTTGACCCCCGCATGATCGGTCGCTTGGTAGCTCCCGTCGTCTTCTCAGACATCCGTGGTGTTAATCATCTCCTCTCTGCTGCTGACTCACGATGCTGCCGACCAACCAAGCCCACCGGATCCTGTCCTCTGCCACCGGCCCACCTAGCTCCCGGGGCCCAGCTCACGCTCTCAGACAGAGCTGTCCCTCACCGGCTTCCATGTGACCGAGCAGTGACGACCAGCTACCCTGTCCCCTTTAACCCCTCCCAGAAACATTTACATTTAGTCATTTAGCAGACGCTCTTATCCATATACCTTTTGTATCTTTCTGTATGTGTATGTTTCTTCGCTGGCCTAACATATGTAATCCACTTGACCTGTCATGTTGTATTCGCTTCAAGTCCGTCTCTCTCCTTGCATCCTAATCGTTTCATTGTCATGCTTCTGTGCGACAGGATGTCTCCTGGCTGGTCTCAGAGGCTCATCGTGCCTGAAGGAACGAGCTCCTACCTGTCAAAGGATTTCCTGTGTGCCCCAAACCTCAGACGAGATGCTCGTCCAGGCTGTAACACCCTCAGAACAATTTGTTTTATCGCCTCAGGACGCAGATTAGACACTTTTGTCGTACCACCTCGACCGAGCTCTGACAGTAACTGTTGATACAGTCAACAGGTGGGTGATCTGTGTTTCCTTCAACCAACACCCTTCGGTGGGCAGAGGGCGTTCTGCTCAATATTCTGTTATTTGATAGGAGATTGTTTTGATTATGT
Source organism: Thaleichthys pacificus (assembly GCA_023658055.1). Taxonomy (NCBI): domain Eukaryota; kingdom Metazoa; phylum Chordata; class Actinopteri; order Osmeriformes; family Osmeridae; genus Thaleichthys; species Thaleichthys pacificus. The sequence goes on from CM042859.1 coordinate 2,848,770, forward strand.
ACAACCATTGTGTGAGTGTGCGAGTGAGTGAGGGGAAAGAGAGAGAGAGAGAGAGAGCGAGAGAGAGAGAGAGAGAGAGAGAGAGACAGAGAGAGAGAGAGAGAGAGAGAGAGAGACAGAGAGAGAGAGAGAGAGAGAGAGAGAGAGAGAGAGAGAGAGAGAGAGAGAGAGAGCGAGCGAGCGAGACAGAGTGAGAGAGACAGAGAGAGAGAGAGAAAGAGACATAGAGAGAGACATAGAGTTTGTGTGTGTGAGAACCATGTGCGGTGCTTTAGGGGGCAGTGTAGCGTGCAGTGCAGGGGTGAGCTGAGCAGAGCCAGCCCAAGGGAGCCCCTGCACCCGGGTAATCCCTGGGTTTTCAAGAGCCCTGGCCCGTACTTGATGAGCTTGGGCAAGAAAGGGGTAGCGCTCTCCCTCGCTCGTTTTTTCCCCTCTCTGTCTTTCACTCTCTCACTCTTTCGTTCCCCCTATTTTTTCTCATGCCCCCCCGTCCCTCCTCCCCCCGTCCCTCATCACCCCCTCCCTTCTCCCCCCCCCCCCCCCCCCCCCCTTCGTACCCTGGAGCCTCTGTGCGAATGAATGGGTCCTGAATGTTTATTCAGCAACTTTCTCTTTCCCCCTCTCTCCTCTTCGTCTTTCTCATCTGTTCTCCTCGTGAAGAGGATGGGAACCAGATGACCAGATGTGCCGATGATGAGTGTGCAGTCGTGGAACAGAGGCTCGCTGGTCTTTTCCCCGGGGGGGGGGGGGGGGGGTTGATACACGCTGCAGACTAACTACGGACTATAAACTAGAAACCAAATGTAAAACCTCCCTGTGTGATGCGACTGTGACTGTTTACAGTGTGATGGGGCATTACAACGCAGCAGGGATCTCCACTGTGTTCTGTGTTAGGAAGGGGACAAGGGTTCTAACCACTTGTGGCTAAAACAGGAAATTTCTCTCTGTGACTTTCCCAAAAGGGCAAAATGTGTTTAAACTGTGGCATGGGAATATTTGTATTAAACTGTTTTAAACCAAAGAAAAGCCTGTAATGTCCATTAGAGCACTGTATTAATAGATTATTAAATCGTAAAAACACACATTTTATGGAAGTTCAGGTGCATCTTAATTTAAAACGTTTCAGAAGTAAACGTTTTTATAGTTCTCATAATGTACGCTAATACGATATGGTAAAGTGAGTGTGTGTTCACGCACATGTGTGTGTGTGAGTGCGCGCGTGTGTGTGAGAGAGCCTCAGATAGTCTGAGTGTGCGGGGAGGTGGGAGTGTGTAGGGATTAGTGTGAGGCCGTAGGCCCCAGGCCAGAGGGGGCTGTTTCCTGGCCGTGGCCCCTGTTTATCCTGCCTGACCTGGCAGCTCTAGGGGCAGATCCTGCTTGGATGCCCCCCTGCTCCCACGCCTGTCTGAAGCTGTTAGCCACTGGCTGTGAGTGGCTGGCTGGGCTTAATGTGTCTGAGCTGTGGGTGGGGGGGTGGGAGTGGGGGTGCTGGGGGACTTTGTGTAGGAATGGCTTAGTGGGGAGGGGAGAGGACAGTTGTAGAAGAGGGGGGGGGGGGGGGGGGCGGGGGTTATGTTACATGATTCTGGTTTGATTCAGGACACATTCAGTTTCTCGCTTATCAGCCTGTGAGCGACTCAGCGAGAGAGCTGTTTAGTTAACCTTTGCTTTGAACATGAGTTCTCTGCCTCTTTGTACATACTCTCTCACTGACCCCCCCCCCCCCCCTCCACACACACACACACACACACACACAGACGGTCACGCAGCAACCACACAACACACACATGGACTCAGACGAATTAAGCTTCTTGCTACTTTAATAGTTCAGGAATCAAAAGTAAGACTCGTAAATGATCTGAAAAACCACAGCCTAAAAACAAACTCATGCTCTTCAAAGGAACGTATTTAGTGAGAGCCTGGTGTTTCTGTATATTGATAACTACAGTTTAGCACTGGCATAAATTCCTTTGGTGGTCATCGATCTGTTTTTAGAAGGTGATCAACTGTCGCCGTTTGTTCGATCGTTTTATCAACTAGCAAAAGTATCAATGGCATGGTGTTTTGTCTCGTGTGTCCACATAGGGGCTGTGAAAACGACCATGTTTTCACTTCAAAATCCAAACAATAACACGTCTTCTGTGTCCGGCGGATCGTTGTATCATCATTCTCCAAAACTGAAAATGAAATGGAGGCATATTTACTCTTCTTCCCCAAAAGCTTTCATAGCTCAAGTGCTTGTTTTTAATGGGCTGTTATTATTTTTCAATTGGTGGATCGAGCGTCGGGTCTGGAACGCCACGGCTCAGCTGTCTGACTGTTGTTTCTGGCCTGGATATACACCGAAATCTGAGCAAAACCACGGAGGCTGAGACTCCAGCGGAGGCACAGGGAGACCGAGAGAGGAAGAGGCGCTCGCATCGTGGGAGAGAGAGAGAGGGAGGGAGGGACGGAGAGCATGAGAGAGAGGAAAGGGAGGAGGGAGGAAAGGGGGAGATGGATGAGCGGGGGAGAGAGAGCATGAAAGCGAGAGAAGGGAGAAGGGGGAGGCAGAGGTTTGGAAGCATTAAATGAACCCTGTCCCTGTATAAGACCAAATACTGAACAGGGCTTTCGAAGTTGTGAATCTCCAGTTTCATACGTTAAACCCAACTGAAATTTGTATTCATGGTAATCAAGTTGGAAAGTGTAACACAAGGGATATATGTAAACCAGCAGTTATTACCTCCAACCTCTTACACACCTGCATTGTTTAGGAACAGTAGCCTGAAACTTCTTTGTATTTATACATACAAATATGATGGACTATTCTCTTGTCACACTATGTTAATACATACAGTTGTACTGCAATTTAGAGTTACTTAACATCGTTTCTAGGTGCTATTTGAGGCCAACAGAAGCGTTACAGGCCGGGTACTGAGACCCCCGCCGCTTCCATCGTCATTCTTGTGTCGTCATTTGCTCCGCCGCTTATAAAGCTGTCCACGCCACTTACACCTGGGCAGAGGAACGGTGCTTTGATGACAAGGCTAGTACACTGATTTGTTGAGGGAGGGAATTGATACAATCCCCAAACAGCGCTTGTCACGTCAAGGTGCCTGCAAATATCCAGGTGCCATTCAATATATATATATATATATATATAACTTTTTTTTTTTAAGCATAGTTAACACGTTATTTTTTTATGAATCTTGCAAATTATTCTTACTTCTCGGGCATGTGTAACATGACGGCAGAGTCTCAGCTCTCTCCGGCCGAGGCGGCCAGTCCTGTTGTCATGTCTCCCAATGTGAGTTTGGACTCTCCCTTACCTCCACCTCCGTTGATGCTACAGCCCCGGACAAAAGACGGGGTTTTGATCAAGTCCGAGCCTCGGGGAAGCAGTCCGAACACGGACAGGGAAGAGGGCGCCGCTCTGGGTCAAACGGAGGAGCACCTGCCGACGGGGAGCCGCCGGAGAAAGAGGCCTGTCCAGAGAGGGAAACCGCCGTACAGCTATATTGCTCTCATTGCCATGGCAATTGCTAACTCGCCTGAAAGAAAGTTGACGCTCGGTGGTATTTATAAGTTCATCATGGAACGTTTTCCATTTTACCGAGAAAATTCCAAGAAATGGCAAAATTCGATACGCCACAACCTTACACTAAACGACTGTTTCGTCAAGATTCCTAGGGAGCCCGGGAGGCCTGGTAAGGGCAACTATTGGACACTGGACCCAGCTGCTGAAGACATGTTCGATAACGGCAGTTTCCTGCGCAGAAGAAAACGATTCAAGCGCACTGATGTGAGCACCTACCCCGGGTACATGCAGAGCTCGAGTGCTTTTACCCCGACCCCAATGGGCAGGCCTTCATACCCCAACACGCTGTATCCTGGAATAGGATCAAGCTACGGCTCCCAGCTTGCGGGGTCCCCTCACCCCGCCATGCTGCATCATTACCAGACCTCAGCCGGGGTCGCGCAAGGACAGCCACGGATGTTCAGCATCGATAACATTATCAGCCAGCAGTCGGTGATGCAAGGCGGCCCTGGGGGGGAACTCAATCCGCAGGCTCTGGGGCTGGGGAGCGGAGACTTGGGAGCCATGTCTGCAAGCTGCTCGGTCACCGGTACCGACCCATCTGCTTGCTTCCAGACGCAAATGAACCCCTCAGCAAATGTACTGAGCAGGGGCAGTGGCTCTCACCCCTCGAACCTCACCTCTGGATATCCGTACCCCTCCTCGGCCTCCCCTCCCCACCTCCCCTCTATGGCGCAGTCCAGTTTTTCTCCAGGTAACTCTCAGGTGTACTGTACAGGAAACCGGTTGCCTCTGCCGGCTGTGCGCTCGGGGTCTTGCGCCGAACATTCGGACCAACTTCTGGGTCTGTCCAGTCCGATGAACTCTTACAACAACTCATACATGAGACAAGCCAACTTTGCGTCAGGACTAGAGCGATACATGTGAAAACCAAACAAGAATAGTCTCAAATCCATCTGAAGCCCGTTTCACTGTTTAAAATGCAACTACATTCCATTATCTCTGTGCTTTGGTTCGTTTTGTTTGGTCAGTTACAAGTTTTAGTTGTTTTAATTCAGCCTATTACCTGTGTTAATTTTTGTTCCAGGATTCCGTCACTAAAAACAACTTTAATTTGTAGCCTGGCTAATAGCATACTGAACCTACAGCTTTCCAACACTAGGCCAACAGTACACTGTGCAATGTAAATATTTTGTTTGTTGCTGTTGTTTTTGAATAAATTTTGCATAGCCTACATGCATAATTAAATATTGTAGGCAACTTTTTACAGGCCCAATAAATACATTTTGAATAAACATTGTGTTCTCCTAAATTGTTTGCACAGTTTTCATTCCAGTCTAAAGTCCTTCATCCGTCTGCTATACATGGACTGTACGGATTCCACCGGCCTACAGAACATTTGACTATGTGACAGTGATGGAAGAATGGGTTGTATTATTCAGAAGCATTTCAATCTAATCATCACAATAAAGTCATGTTTGTATGTCGTTTTGAAAGTTGTGAAGTATTAGACCATATCGTTTTTAATAGTGTAGAGATTCCACTTTTTGCAAACATCACATTCCCTGGTGAAAATAAAAGTAAATTGCCAATATACAATTTGCAGCCTATGCTTTATCTCGCATGCAACAGACTGGCCCTATACTTAAACTCCATAGTCGTACCACATTTTTGTTCACTATGAAACACACCATTCCCTTTTTCCCAGCCTTTTCAAAACAGGCCTGACATGTATTATCCGTACATGTCGAAAGCACATGCAACACTGCTTTCTGCTTACTTAGTGACCCTCCTGTCCTTCTGAATTTGACAACAGACGACACCTGCCAGGCTCCTTCCAGAGGGCTGAGGCTTGTGTCACATGACTATCTCAGAATCGAACGAATTCAATCAATTGAGACACATAGACTTTGAAACTGAAATGGAACTTAATAAAACAAACGGTTAGTGAGAATAATACATGATCACATTGCCAGAAGAAACGTATTATTTCGAGTGATGCTGTTTTTTGTTGTTGCGTTTTTTCTTCTTCTTTTGTCTGAGTCACATTACCTCCCCTGTTCCACTGTCATTAGGCTACACGGATCCGCTTCGTTCCACTAGGTGGAGGTGTGGATCATGTAGGCGCGTGGAAACATATCCCTCTATTACAGCATACGATTACGTAAACAACCATAAATAGCCTATGTCATTGGCTGTCTTTCTTCCGGGAAATTAACTGTCAAATAGCGGCTTTGAGTATTAATTTCACGACTGATTGATGTTGGGTTTAGTTGTTAATGTTAGTATTAGTGAATAACGACTTCCATTAGTAGTTTTGGGGATTCTGAGAAACAGTCCATCAGTCCTCCTAAATCAGTCATCCTTGTCTGATTTTTCTCTGCCATCCAGGAGAGGGCGCTACAACACCGACGACCGCAGGTGGGAGATGGGCGAGGCGCTCAAACCACTAAGTCATTAGGCTATATACGTCAACCTCTATCCGTTACCGACTGACCTCGTGGTCATATTAGTTGCATCCTCTGGCTAGATTCGATTAATGAGCAAACTTACAAGAAAGTGTTAGGAAAGGATTATGTTGATGTCTAATGATTGTCATTAGATGTTCACTACAGGATTGTATTGATGTAGCAGTCTTGTAGTTTACAATAAAATTCCATGTCATGATTTGGTTCGTTAAATGTCCAATCCTTAAGCAACGAAAAACAGGCCTAGTTCTCTTGGTACCCTAATTAGATAGACGAAAGGGAAAACCGCAAATGGCGTACTTACTTAATTATAGGATTGATAAATGACTAATATCATCAGCTCAAGGCATGCCATTCAATTAGTTCTCCTCTCAATTATCGTTTCATGGTTCATTTACGCCTCAGCTTAGCCACGTAAGCTTACTGACGCTTAACCCTGTCTGCAAGCAAGAGTGTTTGTTACTACTGGCCACATTTTCTCCAGTATGACATTTCAAACATTTCGACCTGGAAAATGTGGCTGGATAATGTAAGTGAGGGAGCCACTCTCTCTCGCAGCTGCTGTGAATAGTGATGTGAGTAATGTCGCCGCTGCAGCTGACGGTTCGACCCGGGGATGAAGGCACGGGGCAGAGAGCTGACTCAGCCCAGACAGTGGCTTGTTCATATCGAATAAACCCTAGGATCGACTCACAACACTTTGTCCACTGCCAGCCTATGGCCCACTTTTTTATTTAATGAACTTTAATAACCCGCGTGAGCATCATACTGTCAGACAACGTCCGTTAGAGCATTTATTAGCATGCTATTTATTACTCAACTATTTGGAGATAATCTTGACAAAAACAGACATCAGACATGATCAGTGAATGAAGAATAATTATATATCATATATTAATTATACTATAATTATAAACACATCACTGGTCTTCTAGAACAGTATTGTTTTAGGACGTAAGGGTATATTACATGTTATTATAATAAGACAAATTAATATTACAAGAAAAACAAAGACAATATAAATTGACCCTAACCCTCAGAAAATAGATGACAAAAAGACTTGGTTTGCGTTGTGTGTGTTTGGAGAGTGAGTATTACAGGCCTGTAGGTATTTCCCAGTTTACATGAGCCTATAGATGTTGGGGACAAGGCAGAACTGTGGATTGGAAGATGGTTATTCAGTACAGAGACGAATGAGGTGATGATGTAGATGTATTGCAATAACGCCATCTTTCCTCTATAATGAAAAGGAATGCAAATACTGCTCCCCGCCTGTCGTGTCACATTCTCCTGTGAACATTAGGCTACATGTCATCCGCTATACGACTAAGATTAATTAGAGCAGGTTGCAGTGGAATGCATGTGTGTTTTTCTACATGCGAATTATGTAGAAAATGTAGGTGGATAATGTTTTGAATTATTAACTAGTAAAACATGAACCCCGTGAGAAGTGATATGCAACTTCTGTCAAAGGGGAATTCCAATTGGTGCTATCTCATTCTGTTTCGAAGCATAAAATATTTGGAAAATGCTTGTAATGTACATCCGAGTGGACTGTCCTTTTTGTAATAAAATCGCACTGTGTTCATAGGAAATTCTTTATATTTTCATTTTAATATGTTAACCAAAACAACACCATAACACTTACTGGTAATACATTGTATTATTATTGTAGATATTATTGTTATCTTTATTATAATTAGGCTATATCTTTTATTTTGTTGTTTAGTTACATTCGTTTTTGTAAAACATCGTCAACTTTTTATTGAAACTTTTTTTGTTTTGATTGTATAAAATCTAGTCCTTAATGACACTAATAAACAAAACAGTGGATAAAAAAATAATCTTATGATTTAAAATTGATTATGATTCAGTTTATGGAATATGTTATTAATTTTAATTTAAAACGCTCCAGGCCTTAAAATTAATTTCCTCAGCACGGCTCTGCTTACATGCATTTATCGGTACACACATTTAATCAATAAAGTCTGTGTTGTAACCTTAAAAAATTAGTAATCAGATTTATACCATATTGCTAACCTGCATCCAAAAATGCACTGATCACATTTCACATCACATTATTGGACAGTAACATAAATGACAAGGTATGACAGACTTACCATCTCCACCCCTCGTCTACCTTTACTTCCCCTGAAGCTCTTCCCTCACCTCCGACAGTTCCTGGTTACAGTGACACGGAGACCACGTGATATCCACGTCTGAATAAATAGCTTTTGAGAGCAATGAAGGGGGGTAGTATGAGTCTCTCAGAGGATACTTGCGCCGTGCCCGTGCGTAAAGATGTTCATAAAGATATTCTGAAGTATGTGGGTGACCTTAAACACGAATACATAATGGAAAAGAGAGCAGAGTAGAGAGGCAGAGTTACTGGTATTGTGGGAAAGATTTATAACTGACCGCTCGAAATCATTTCTGCGCTTGAATTCAGAAGAATTTCTTTCCTCGTTGAGAGTCTTCAGCCCTACCAGCTTTGGAGCCTTCAACAGGTCAAAGCGTTTTTCTTCTCTTTTATAATAGACAATAATGTTTCCATGCTGCATTTGGAGGTAAACAAAAGTCTGGTGTGGTGTTCGAAGGAGCTGGAGAGTGCTTTGGGCACTCACTGCGTTCACTATAGGCGTAGGAGCTAAGGCTGACTCGACACGGCACGTGAGAGGGGACGAGGAAACGTCTCTCCAAGGATGACACTTGGGACGGATATGTCCGACAGCTCTGCTTTGTCCGATGATGTGGACATAGATGTGGTCGGGGGAGACCTCTCCGTCGGCAAAGACGGGAAATATCTTCATCACGAGTTCCACTTGGACAATGACTCGGACGATAATTTGTCTCAGAATGCGGGTGAGAGGGTTTCCTCTCCTGGACTCAGCAGCTCTGACCAGGCTGGAGGAGAGGCAGGGAGTATAGGAGACAAGCCCAGCAAAAACGCACTCGTAAAGCCCCCTTACTCCTACATAGCTCTGATAACTATGGCGATTCTTCAGAGTCCCAAGAAACGCCTCACTCTCAGTGAGATCTGCGAGTTTATCAGCAACAGGTTCCCGTACTACAGAGAGAAATTTCCCGCGTGGCAAAATTCAATTCGCCACAATCTGTCTTTGAATGACTGCTTTGTCAAAATACCACGTGAGCCTGGAAACCCTGGAAAAGGCAACTATTGGACCCTCGACCCAGAGTCCGCCGACATGTTCGACAATGGGAGTTTTTTACGCAGGAGGAAGCGCTTTAAGAGACATCAAACCAATGAGATCCTCAGGGACGCTGGAGGATTTCTGCCCGGATTCGGATACGGCCCTTATGGGTACAACTACGGCCTCCAACTGCAGAACTTTCACGCACATAACCCTTATCATCCGCATCACCCGGGCGGCGCGTTCCCCTTTCAAAACACACCTTGTACACTTCCTTCCCCAGCCTCTATATTCCCCACACCGCACCCCCTGCCCACTCTTCTAGGGGCAGATTTGAGAAAGCCATTTTATCCTCAACTAAGCCCGACCTTGCCTGGCCTGGCACCTATGAAGACGGACACCAGCACTTCAAATCGGCCTTCTTTCTCCATAGACAATATCATTGGTGCAGCCAATTCCACGGCCTCGCCGTACAGTCAGGCAGGAAACCAGGCGCAGATTTTAGCCATGTTGACCCCTGCACTCGCCTCCGCCTCAAACCACTTGAACCTCTCACAGGAAAGCATGATACCTGGGGTGCAGACATTCTCTAGCAAACCTGCTAATATTACCAGCTGCCATTTCTAAACTGGCAAGAAAAACAATGTCAAAAACAAAATCTTTTAAAACCGTTACGATTCTGTCGTCTTATGTGAAGGTAGGCGAAGTATATTCTTTGTGAAAGAAGAACTTGTGTTGCTTTTCTCTCTGCTTCTTCTGGTTGAGAAAGGAAATGTATATTTATGACTTGTAAATATGTATACAATAAATGAAAAAGACGTGAAGTAATACAGAAAGATTCTAATCCAATGCTGCGTGTATATTTGTCGGCCTGCATTGACTCGTGGCCCACCGCCGTTTGAGCAAAAGATACACGTGTATTCACATAGCCTAAGTTAATATCACCTACCTTGTTGGGACGATTTTTTCCTTTTTTCTTAACTACAATTGAGATTTTATTATGATTAATAATGTTTTATATTTTTGTGCGTTGTGAGATAAAGCACTGTTTATAGGCTACCGAGACCGCAAACTCAGGTTTTAATATTAGCAAGCACATGAAGACAAAGAAGGGGTAATAACCTTTTCCACTAGGCTTCGATCCTGCGGTATCGTGATGAATTTGTGATTAAATAATTTCATGTTGTTAGTGGACAAGTAGCCTATGTGGTTTTGGTGTAAAGCTCAGTACCTCTCTCACTCTGTTTTCCTGTCGTGCTCACGTTCCTATCTATTTCACTGAGATACATCTGTGAAACGTATGTTATGTGTTTAGACAGAGACACTTAAATGTCCATAGGTCATTTTGTTGTAATGGCAAGAAAAATAAATGTTTGTGAAATTGAAAATACTTTTCGTTAACTTGTTTATTTTTTTCATGACCCTCAGGCCTACCTTAGATTTGACCTCTCTCCAAATATTAAGCCGTGGCAGCTTGTAAAAATGTACAATCACCACTTTAAAACGTGTGGCTTCTTTGAACGTCTATTTATTTAATTCATCTTGCGTTGACCCAAGGTCAAACTGCAGTCTTTGGCCATGTGTAGGTCAAGCTTGAACTTAGACAGCTCCCTTTGAAGTTGATTCTCTGAAGCACTTTCTTAAACGGCTAGAGACACTATTTTTGTCATGGGAATTCATCCTTGTTAAGTCTGGCATAGGCTATATAATAAGAGCCTATTTATATTCTGTAATGGGTATGTTACCGATTTTAGTTGATATCTTGTTAGAGAAGTGAACAAAATATTTAACATTCTACGTCTGCAGAAATATCTGATCAGGCACTATTAGACTAGGGCATCTCCCTGTGTGGCTCATGTTTTTCTTTCAAGGGCTATTTTCCGGCAGATTACAAAGGACCCAAAATGAATGGGAACATCGCTGTTTGGAGGCCTTTAATTGAATGTGAGCGTTCTACATGGATACCCAGGATCTCTTGGGGTTTCTTTGCTAATTTGTAGCAGCATTTTTCATCGGGGTCCTAATCCACTATAATGCGGCTTCTTGCCCGTTTGTTGATGTTGTCACCGAGGACCCTATGCCCACGATCTGAATGCGCACACAGCAAGTCGTCCCCTGTGAGACATGACACACATATTTGCCTCTCAAAAGAAATCTTCTCAAAAGGCGCTCGTTTTGTCCGCTTTCATGTCATTTGTGTTGTACCGGGACGCATACAATGAGACAGCGGGGCGTATCATATAGCGCAGAGAACAGACCCGTTTCAGGGTTGCCCAAGCACATGTTCCGAGCAGACGGGGTGTAAAGCCTCTTTTATTTACTAGATGTGAGCAGATAGTTCAATTACTTCGCGGGGTGTTTTGACAGATGATTATTAGGGATACTGGCTCTCCCGGGAGGCCCGACTGCTCCACTTTCCCCCCTCCACTTTCTCAGACCCTGTGAGGCGAATCATGTTTATACATTTCAACAAGTCCCTTATCTGTTTGTTAAATTATGTAATTACGTGGATGTTTGTCAAGTCTTAGTGATAGGGTGCATGTGTCTGTCCACAGTCTTTTATGGTAAAATGCAGACATTTTTGCTTACAATCATTTCCCTTTATGATTTGCAATAAGTCTATTCCAACATTTCCTTAAGCAAATGCTCATGAACATTCAAGAATGCAAGGCTTGATCATCTTCAATTGCGTTATGGATGAAGTGAGTATCCACCATTTTTTTAAATTTGTATTATTATTTTGCAGAGTAGTATAGGGCCTAATTGAACATTAAGTTTGGAGAAGCACCAACATGTAACCTACACAAAGAAAGGGCTATAAACTTGAATTTCGCGTAAAATGTGTGAATGCGTGCAGCTTTGAATGGGGCGTGTGTTTAATAAGGCTACATTCAACAAGCATTCACTGGGCCGCCTCAATCTGGTCTTGTGAGATCTCGCATGTAATATTCTTACTTTTGAATATCAAATGTAGAAGATGAAAGAATATGCTACCATATAAATTACACAACAAACAGCACATTAAATCATGAATATCCCACATTTGATTGGTTTTAGAGACAGCCCGTTTAAAAAAAAAGGTCTGTCTTTGAAAATCAGTCCAAACCCTATTCGAAACAGCCAACGTACAAAGATAATTAGAGGTCGTTGTATGTTACAAATCTTTCAAACACCCTTTAATTTGTAATGCACTACTTATCGGGTTATCATAGCTTGGGGTTTATAATGGTACGTTCATTCCTCTAGCATTTCTTTCTACATGCAGTATGGTTCTCACACAAGGACCACCCATACTCTGGTCCAAAGTGACTGGATATGCCTCGGCGCGTTTTGTCGTCAGAGTTTTTCACTGTTCACAGCAATACGTTGAAAATATTTTGAGTCAAAGTAACTTAATAACAAGACGACAAAACAATCAAAACATTACTTCACATGAGCGTCATTTCAAAACAAGGGGCCTAACGGTTGGCTTAATTTAGGCCTCTTCAAAGTTAGTTCAGACCAGTTGTTTGGGAGAATTTGATACATTGGTGGAATAGCCTTAATCGCTTTAAATGTCATGAAGCACACTCTAAATAAGACCACCAATTTGAAGTTAATAGCTTTAATTTTAAGCGTCTCAGAAAAAGTTTGTGAAAAAGACGCTTTTCTTTTTTAACCTCTTGAATCAGTCATCTTTCACATTGTGCGCGTGTCACCTTGTTACAAATCAACACGACCTCAACTTGGCTCAGTGTGTGGTCAGGGATTACATGAAATCGTTCAGATTTAAACCGCATCCAATTTACAACGATATGCTAATTGTATCGCCAATCAATGTGTCCCTAGTTGTGACTTGAAGGACACTAACGACTTCTTAATCAGGATCCCGAGGATGCCCACTGCAAGATCCGATATCTTGAGAGAGAGAGAGAGAGAGAGAGAGAGAGAGAGAGAGGAAGAGAGCGAGAGAGAGCTTAAAGACGTGCCCTGCTATTTGAGACGGCCAATTAGGCTCTCACCGCACTGAAAAAAAATCCTAACTTAATGTAAATGTTATTTTTTTGACCGTCCCAATGTAATGAGCTATATTTCATGGAGTCTGAGCACGTTCCTGGGCACATCACAACAGCGCGCGCTGGACTGCATGGGTTCTGTTAGTCTTTTGGTTTGTTGACCACCAAGCTTGCAACGTAAATATCCATATTTCAAATAATAATAACAATTGAAACCTTTATAACAAAACAAGAAAACACTATTAACGATGACAATACAAATACATAATAATGATCCTAATTAGTAGTATGGATGTTTTTATTACAAGATAGCTATATGTTATTTGTAATCTTAGCAGCATCACTATAGCACAATATAGGCTATTATTGAGGCATTTTGACAAATGTTATTTTATTGCAAATTGCCATCAAACTTTATATTGAACTGAGTAGGTCGCCCTACCAATGTTTAAAGCTGGATTATAAACTATTAGAGGTTTAGCCCATCTCCTCTGTCTGAGACTGTTCACCAGGTCATGAGGTCCTTCAACTGAACTTAATCACAGCTCCAGTTTTTTGTTTTTCATAATCAAGTGCGAGACAGTAGGACGAGCAGTGAGAGGTTCTCGCGCCCACGTAGTGGTGGAATGCGTTTGCTGGGTCCCTTGGAACCTTGGCGTGGAGGAGACATTGGCCTGTACTGACTCAGTAGCTTAAATCAAGACCCCGATATACTTCAAATCGCTCGCCCCGTGTTTTTGCAGCGGACAGAGGAATCCTCGGCTTAATTAATTTAGAATGTGTAAATACAGCAGAGACAGTGAACTCCCCTCATCTCTGAAAGCAAAATATTAACTTTGGAAGTGCTCGCCTCATCGACTTTGACAAAGTGTGACACGCTAACTGACACCTGGTGCCGTGGCGGCATCCCACACACAGAGAACAAATGCACGGGTATTAATTACAGTGGATATTAAACTTCGCATTGATTACCGGACGAAACAAGTGATGTGCATCAGTCGTGTATGTGGGCCGCGCTGAAAATCTCTGAGAGCTCAAGGTGTAATAAATGTAGGTATAGGCTTGTGTTTCTAATAAAGTCTCTCAACCACCTTGCTCATCCAAATAGGCTTCTCGGGATAGTTGCGGCTCGATAACGTAGCCTATAGGCCGCCGGTTTGACACGTGACGGTCCCACTATAGGGCTTTGATTGAGAGGCACATCTGTTTGAAGTCGGACACTGGCAGTTAGCGGGCCCATCTTGGCTTCACGGTTTGACTTGAGATTCTAGATACTTCTTTGGAAGACTGTTTCTCACACGCGCCAGCAGATGTGGACTATTACAGGGTGAAGATGGCTAAATTAATGTATAGTATTTAGAGCCTACTGTATAAAGACTCTGTTTAACGCATGATTTTAAGCACAGACGCCTGATGTACATTTTTGTGTTCTGGGAATCGATTTAATTGTAAATACCATTGTAATATGGTATCAATTATTTGCGGCTACCGTATGGTTCCTGTAGGCCACTGGATCTACAATAAGCTATTCTATACAGCAAAGGGATAACCCCTTATAGCTTTTTTTCACAATAAAGCGAAATATTGTCTTATATTCACATAATATTTACCCCACATCTAAGATGTGTGTTTTATGAAATTACACAATGATAGCACTATTTTAACCAACTTTGTATTTTTCTGCACAGTAGGCAAATATGCCATAGCCAATATCTGTTTCAGCCTTTTGAAGTGCAATTTTTATTTAAAATCAGAGAGAATATATTACTTTTATTACACAAATATTTAACATTTACTAGCCACTATAATGCAAACTCAAGTTAAGGGTTTATATTCAGTATGAATGTTCAACATAAGTATAGAACATAAGAAGCTTATATGTGTGAATTAATATATTTTTAAACAGTATGTTTTCGGAAAGAAGAGATAAACCTCACGATAAAATTGAAGTTTACTATCCAGAGTGAAATGCGATCATGCTGAGGTCGAGGGGCCAAACTTTTTAAGACTAATGTTTATTTAGAGAAGTGAGCGCTGTCTATGCTACTCCCCGTTCCCCTAGAATGCTGCTCTAATCGCTTTACCAGAGCTGACCAGACCTACAGCCTGCTTGAAGCTTACTGTGTCGCAGTTGCCCGTGGACTGCCGTTGCAAAATGTTACGATAAACACATGTTTGTCGATCAACTTTACGATAAAATGATTGACTAGTTTTCATGCAAATAAGGTCTTCCGGAACGTTCAGGCGCGTTCCATGTGAGAAACGCATCGAGCGCGCCACTGCATTCAGCCCTGCGTGTTTATTTATATATTTATTTTTGATACAGTTTGTGAAATTGAATTCGATACGGTGGGGAATCTGACCTCTCACGAGACCCGCACATTTTCCACACCCTCAAATTTGTGGTGTTCATGGTATTTTTGTTTTCTCAGCTGGAATCGCGATCGGACACAGTGTCCAAGTGGTCCATGTCTATCTCAGAGACCCTGTCCTAGTACGGCTCCGTCTCCGTCTCCACGTATGCTTGCCCCCCTTTCCTCCAGCGCCCTCGACCGCCCACACCTCGCCACCAACATGGACCTCAGTCTGGAAGAAAGCACACACACACACACAGACCTATTTTAATCTACAGTGTAGCCTCTCTCCATGTAAAATACAATATTTGGATGAAAAAATAAATAAATACCAGTGTTGAACTTCATGTAATAATGTTTGGGAGGGAGGTTCGGTTGGAGCTGCAGTACAATACTATGATATGTTGTTTAAATTCAACATTCTGCTTAAATTTGTGATTACTGTGGTTGAGGCCAATACCATTTGCAACACGTTAGCCGTCCTTTGTGACAGACTTAACTTGTATCAACCACAGCCTCTCAAAGATGGCCGCCGTGCACCGCTGTCAGCGCTGCCCGAAAGTACCTCTGCAGTTGGTAAACCTGTCTCCACGTGAACCCATGTCACATGACAGCGAGGGACAAGCTCAGCAGCAGGCCCAGACAGCCTCTGCCTCTCGTGTGAAGAGGGCCGTGGCGCCCTGCTGGAGAGGGCCGTGGTGCCCTGCTGGAGAGGGCCGTGCCCAGAGTCCCCAGCGATCCCTCCCTCCCCCCGCTCTGCCTCCCTCCCCCCTCTCTGCCTCCCTCTCTGCCTCCCTCTCTGCCTCCCTCTCTGCCTCCCTCTCTGCCTCCCTCCCTGCCTCCCTCCCTCCCTCCCTGCCTCTCTCCCTCCCTCCTCCCTCCCTCCCTCCCTCCCTCCCTCCCTCCCTCCCTCCCTCCCTCCCTCCCTCCCTC
>CM042859.1:2870191-2873947 GCA_023658055.1 Thaleichthys pacificus
ATTTCCAGCCGCCCAGCTGAATAAGCTGTCTGTTTGCTTGACTGACTGGCTGACGGACTGGCTAACCGACTGTTTGTTTGTTTGTGTGTTTGTTTGGCGGACGGCTTCTTCGTTGTTTACTTTGTCCGATCATCAGTCATGTTGAATCGTTTTCCCCAAAGCCCCAGACCACGAGATGGATTTGATTCCCCCCCCCCCCCTCAAGATGATTTAGGATGAGGGGTAAACACCAACTAACTTCCCTGTCGGCCTCGCTAACTTGAGCTATCATCCAGCGGGGTCAGAGTTCAACACCATCCAGAGAAATCCCCTGATGGATGTCTTCCTCTCTTCCTCAGGGCCTCACCTGCCAGGCCCCAGACCCCCAGGCCACAACCTCCACGCAGAAACGACTGCTCAGGGAATACGCCTGCTGGCCCTTGCCTTGCACCAGTGTCCACTCCCCCTCCCCCCCTCGGGGCTCCGTCGCCCTCTATCTGCAGGGCATGAAACAGCAGGTGGTCCCACACACGCTCGGTGTGGGAGGAGGATGTGCCAGGGAGGGGAGCCAGGGGGGAGATGCTGGCTGAGGGGCCCTTCTGGATTAGCGGGGCTGTGGGTTACAGAGAGTTGAACATCTGGGGAGGACCCAGGGAGATGGAGTTACTCAAGCTAAGAAATATGGGGAGGATGGGTTTCTGAAAGCCAAATATGACCCCAGCATCTCTACCCTCCCCCCAACCCCCCTACACACCCTTCCCTTCCATCTCACCCTACCTGCCATAACCCCCCCCCCCCAGCCCCCCCCCACATGGCATTCTTGAGATCAGACCCCTCCGATTCGGTGGACTAATGAGCTGAATGGAAGTGTCCTTAACGATACACAGAGTAACTTTGGGGATCGGGAAGCTGTTCCAAATTACACATAAAATGTACCTCAGCAGCTGTTGATCTGTCTCGACGGACGCATGCGCCCATGGCGCCATGCCGCCATGGCGCCCTGCGCCGTGCGCCATGTGCCTCTCCCTCTGGTTCACTGTCCCGAGCCGGTGGTTTTCGGATCTCCGCTTGCTTTGGCGGGAGTCTGAACACGTCTGTCGGTCGGTGAGGATTCGTGTGTGTGTGTGTCTCGGCACAAGCGTCGCGACCGTGTGTGTGTGTGAGAGCGTGCGGTTTGTGCACTGGTGGCTGCTCTCGCGTCATCCGCCCCCCCCGCCCCCCCCCACCCCCCCCACTTCCTCGTTTTTGTTTGACCAGCACATAGTTGAGTGTTGATGTTTGCATGTGTTTCTAGAAGCCCCCTAGTTTCTCATTAGATGACGGAGGGGACGTGTTTGTCCAGAGGACTATCAGGAGGGCGTCCGAGGTTTGGCGTTGCCGCCTGGACGGTCAGGCCCCCCTGGTGACTCAGGCAAGGTCGAGATGGTCTCGCTGACTCAGCGGAGGCGGAATGTACGCTGCTTCATCGCTATGCGAAGACATGCGGACGTGTTCCCTCGGCTGAGCTTGTGTGCTGGGACCGCAGCAGCGTCTGGGAGCCTGTGGTTGACAGTGCTTTATCTGTGCTGTTGTGCTTCTGTATGAAACTATGCAGGGGCTTTGCGAGGGTGGGCTTTCCTGTGCTCTGCTCACTTTCCCCCCCGGGGCTCATAATAACCGAGGGAGCCTCCTCCCCCCCCCCCCACCTGCCCCCAGCCCCCCAGCCCCCTCTGCCCCCAGACTCCACAGACTTCCAGGCCAGGCCAGCCCCCTCTGCCCCCAGCCCCCCCTGCCCCCTGGCCCCCAGCCCCCTCTGCCCCCAGACTCCACAGCCTCCCAGGCCAGGCCAGCCCCCTCTGCCCCCTCTGCCCCCAGCCCCTCTGCCCCCCTGGCCCCCAGCCCCCTCTGCCCCCAGCCTCCCCAGACTCCCAGGCCAGGCCGGGCCACCTGCGCTGTTTGTTTAGTGTTGTCAAGTTTATGATAGCCGTGTCTAATGCCCAATAATAACATGTGTGTTCCACATTACAGCTCGTGGGCGGGGCCCCAGAGAGACAGAACTGGTGAGATGGAAAGGAGAGGAGGGTGGAGAGGGGAGGCAGAGAGAGAGAGAGAGAGAGAGAGAGAGAGAGAGAGAGAGAAGAGAGAGAGAGAGGAGAGAGAGAAGGAAGAGAGAGAGAGAGAGAGAGAGAGAGAGAGAGAGAGGGAAGATACAGGGAGACATGACAGGAAGAGAGTAGAAGATGAGAGAAGGGACAGTGAGATAAGAGAGAAAGCAGAGGAGAGAGGAGAGATGAGAAGAGGAGAAGAGAGGAGAGGAGGGGAGAGGGGAGAGAGAGAGAGAGAGAAGAGAGAGAGAGAGGGAGAGAGAGGAGGAGAGGGAGGAGAGGGAGGAAGAGGGAGGGAGGAGGGAGGAGAGGGAGAGGAGAGAGGAGGGAGGGAGAGAAGGAGAGAGGGAGAGAGGAGAGGAGAGAGAGGAGAGGAGAGAGGGAGAGGGAGAGAGGGAGATGAGGGAGAGAGGGAGAGAGGGTAGAGAGAGAGGTAGTAGAGTGTGCTCCTCCTCTCCAGAGGTATGCAGAAACACCCAGCCTCCCCGCCTCCCAGACA
The DNA here is from genome assembly GCA_023658055.1 of Thaleichthys pacificus. Taxonomy (NCBI): domain Eukaryota; kingdom Metazoa; phylum Chordata; class Actinopteri; order Osmeriformes; family Osmeridae; genus Thaleichthys; species Thaleichthys pacificus. The sequence goes on from CM042859.1 coordinate 2,872,754, forward strand.
ACAGACGGCAGGGAGCGACAGAGGAGATGGAAGCAGGAATGAAGATGGAAACCAGGGGAGAGGAGGGAGAGGAAGGAGAGGAGAGAGGAGGGAAGGGAGAGGAAGAGAAGGGAGGAGGGAGGGAGAGAGAGAGGAGAGAGGAGGGAAGGAGAGGGAGGTTATGACGAAGGAAGGGGAGAGAGGGAGGGAGGGAGGCGAAATACTGTGAGAGGAGCAGAAAGACAGGAGGAGGAGGAGGGAGAGAGGAAGGGGAGGGAGGGGCATGCCGGGGCCACCACAAGCCACACACGAAAAAAAAAGAAGAGGAATGACAAATTTGATAAAGCCCAGTGAATAGTGGGGGCCCCGGTCTGGAGACAGGCTGCGACTTAGTCCGTCACTCGGCCAAGCCTGGCACATCTGCAGAAGCCGATTTAAGGCGTGTGCGGCGGGTCCTGTGTGTTCCCCCTGGCCTCGCTGGCTCAGGACCCTGGTCTGGCAAAGCTGACGATCCAGGGTTTACCTCGGCGTGCAGGTGGGGGTCGTGTCCCTCCAGTCGACACATGATGATTTAGTCAGGTGTGCGCGTAACCAGACGCCACCGCCACTTTTCCAATTTGGGGTGGCTACAAATAAATTAGAAGTGATTTTTTATGAGGCCTGTGTTCCTGGGCCCTCTCACAGCGCTCTGAACTGTTAGTTGGCTTCCCATCCCCTGCCTGCGGTGCGTGCTGGCCCAACTGATGTGTTTATAAAGAGCTCAGGTAACCAGCTAGCGTGGGAGACCTGCAGTGGCCTTGGTCACAAACTTTCACCACCATCAGGTCGGAACAACCGGCCTTTACGTTTATTTACACACCAACATCACAGCTCTATTTCTCTCTCCTCTCTCTCTTTCTCTCATCCTCGCACTCCTGACTCTCATCCATCTCCTCTCTCTCTCTCCCTCTCTCTCATCTCAGCCGTCGACTTCAGCCCCCTCACTCGCGCGGCTCCGATGTCCATCGGAGTGGCCTCAGTGCTCGTCTCTGACCTCCTCAACTCTTTCGGCGAGAGCCTGCATCTCGCCGCAGTCGCTTACTGTCCTCCACCTCTCACTCCTCTGGCTCATCTCCCATCTCTTCTCCGCCTCCTCATTTTACAAGAGCCTTCCGTCTACAACGTCGTACTTTTTTCACTTTCTCTCTCCACGTTTCAAATATCCCGCGCCTCTAC
>CM042859.1:2874047-3027413 GCA_023658055.1 Thaleichthys pacificus
TAAACCTGGTCTGGACCAGGCTCCAGGCTCCCTGCTGTGGGAAGAACTCCGACCCCCCACCCCCCCCCCCCCCCACTCCCATGCCTCTCACTATCCCGCTGCCCCCACCGCCACCTTCCTTTGCCCCCATCCAAGAGAGGGGGCGCTAACAAGCCTTGATAGTCCGAGGGATGGGGGGTGCATCGTGAACGGGGAGTTGTGCTGTAGAAAGGCGAGTTAGCGATGGATTTGTTCCGTTGAGTGCTTGGTCTGTGATTGGCTCGCTTTGTCTGTAGTTGATAGACTATTTCGCGTCTTCGTGAGCTCTCGTTCTTATTCTTCTTTCTTCTTCTTCTTTTCTCTTCTTATTACTTCTTTTCTCTCCTGTTCTTCTTCTTTCTCTTATCTTTTCTTTCTCATTTCTCCCCCCTTCTTTCTTTTACTTTCTTTTTTCCCATCTTTTTCCTCCCCTATGGTAAACACCCACCAGTGCTCCAGACTGCCTGGGTTCCTCCAGGTTTACCCCCTCGCAGCACATAGCGTGCCGTCGGAGAGAGTTCTACCCTGGCCGGCCCGCCCAGCTGTCTGCCTGCATCGTCCTCCACAGAGCTGGAGATGAAACATGCACCCCCCCAGCCTGCCTGCCTGCCTGCCTGCATGGCCGATGTGTTGCTAAGCGGAATCCAACTCCCTATCAGATCAGCCAAGGCTCCATCTGTAGGGCCCCAAGCCAAGCAGCCAAACAATCAGACAGCCAGACAGCTAATCCACCAGCCAGATGCCTAACCAGTCAGCCAACTAGCCGGCCAGCCAGCTAAACAGCCAGTCAGACAGTCAGACAGCCAGCTAAACAGCCAGTCAGACAGCCAGCCAGCAAGCTAAACAGCCAGACAGCCAGTCTCTCAGGCCCTGCAGTCCCATATGTGCCCCACTCCACCTCTCCCAGACACACAGCTTCCCTCCTCAGCCAGAAGGGGCTGTTCATCTGCCGCCTCTTTATCCAGAAAGAGAGAGAGAGAGAGAGAGAGAGAGAGAGAGAGAGAGAGAGAGAGAGAGAGAGCACTTCCTGTGAGGTCACAAGGCCCAGGGTGATAGCTGGCCCCTCAACCCTCACCCTCGAGCCCCCCCTCCACGCCACGTCCGCACCCGGCCAGGCCCGGATGTCCGTGGAGCGGTTCAGAGCAGTTCCTGTTCGCCAGCAGCACTGGAGCCAGGTGTCCACGAACAAAACCTCATGGTGCATGATGAATCCTCAACATCCATGTTGTGGAGAGCCTCTTGGCGGCCCGAAGAAGGCGAGTTACAGGATATTGTAAGCAACTACTTTTATTGGGAACAACTAATATATTGCGCCGGCAGGGCTTGGAGGGAGGCCCGTGTCAGATCTCCCAGAGAAGGAGTCCTCATGTTTCAGATTAGGGGTTAGCGCTGATATGATGCACATCAGTCTCCATCCTTCCCTCCTCTTCCTCTCTCTCCTTCTCTCTCTCCTCTCCCTCCCTCTCTCCCTCCCTCTCTCCCCTCCCTCTTTTTTCTCTACCCCTCTCTTTTTCTAGTCTTTCTGACTCACCGCCTTCCACAGTATCTTTCATTGAATCTCGCACAAGACACACACACACACTATCTCTAATACATAATCACTCAGTCATACACAATTGCCTCTCTGTCTCTGTCAATGGTCTTGCTCTCAAATCCTCTCTCTCTCTCTCTCTTTCTCTCTGTCTCTCTCTCTCTCTCTTTCTCTTGGGCAGTTACTCTGACCTCATCTGTTCCAATCAACCATAGAGAGATCCAATCAACCATAGTGTTCAAATTATACCTCTCAAATTATTATAATTTAGCTTAATCATTTCCATGTCAGTTTCATTTCAGGTTCGAATTCCTTTGCTACAATTTTCGACCAAAAGAGGGACAGGAAAGCCAGAAAGAATCTGATAGAAGTCGGATAGAACTTCAGGAGAGCTTAATCGTCCAGTTTATGAATGACCTCGCAGAACACAATGGAAAGCAAGTGCTGTTTGGACCCAGACCTGACTGTAGTCAGCCAACAGCCGTTGCAGCGAAAGTACTTTTTAATGCAATGTATTCATTTAGCAGGCTTTTCGATCCAAAGCGATGTATGGGGGAGGGGGGGGGGGGTAGAGGACCTCCTTTATATCTGGAGTTAAGTGCTCCAGCACGGGGCAACATCCATCTCCATGATTGGACTTTGTAATCAGTAGACTTCAGATGTGATTGTGTGCAGGTGTTCTGGAGGTCTGTCTGCCACTGTTGCAGGACAGGTGGGTTTTTGGGCATGTGCAGGGCATGCGGGTGTGTGCAGGTTTGACAGAGAGGTTAGGAGGTGTGCAGGTTTGACAGAGAGGTTAGGAGGTGTGCAGGTTTGACAGAGAGGTTAGGAGGTGTGCAGGTTTGACACAGTAGTTAGGAGGTGTGCAGGTTTGACAGAGAGGTTAGGAGATGTGCAGGTTTGACACAGTAGTTAGGAGATGTGCAGGTTTGACACAGTAGTTAGGAGATGTGCAGGTTTGACAGAGAAGTTAGGAGATGTGCAGGTTTGACAGAGAGGTTAGGAGGTGTGCAGGTTTGACAGAGAGGTTAGGAGGTGTGCAGGTTTGACAGAGAGGTTAGGAGGTGTGCAGGTTTGATAGAGAGGTTAGGAGGTGTGCAGGTTTGACAGAGAGGTTAGGAGGTGTGCAGATTTGACAGAGAGGTTAGGAGGTGTGCAGGTTTGACACAGTAGTTAGGAGATGTGCAGGTTTGACACAGTAGTTAGGAGATGTGCAGGTTTGACAGAGAGGTTAGGAGGTGTGCAGGTTTGACAGAGAGGTTAGGAGGTGTTGAGGAAAGAGCCTGTGTGGCCTTGGTTCCTCTCAGATTAGCACAGGGGCCTCTCTGCCTGTCACATGGAGGCCCTGCTACGCATATCCTTTTCCAGTGTGTGTGTGTGTGTGTGTGTGTGTGTGTGTGTGTGTGTGCACATGCGTGTGTGTGTGAGTGTGTTGAGTATGTATATGATAATGAAGGTTCTGCTACATGTATCCTGTTGCAGTGTGTGTGTGTGTGTGTGTGTGTGTGTGTGTGTGTGTGTGTGTGTGTGTGTGTGTGTGTGTGTGTGTGTGTGTGTGTGTGTGTGCGGCGTGTGTGTGTGTGTGTGTGTGTGTGTGTGTGTGTGTGTGTGTGTGTGTGTGTGTGTGTGTGGGGTTAACAGAGCCCCTGTATGATCACGCACTTGAGTAGATCGTCACTCATCAAAGACATGCTTGAGACCTCCCAGAGTTTGGAAAAATAATCCTGAATCTGACCTCCCCCCAGCCCTTCCCGGACCATCCTTTATATAGACGACTATATCTCACTCCCTCCAGCCTCTCGCTGTCCAAGGAGAGATAAATAACGTACACTCCCCACGATTCGTCGTTAAGTAATTAGGTTACTTAGACCATCTCTCTCTCTCCAGTTACAGAGCCCTCACTGGTACCTCAGTACGAAGCCAGCCGGCGGGTCGAGCTAATGAACATGGAGCAACCCTCTCTGACCTTTTTCTAATTCGTTTTAAAGCGGCATCTTTCATTCTGACACTTTTTCCCGTTGACCTTTCTCACGTTTGTCTCGGCAGACGCTGAGGAGCATTAGTAACCCCAAACCGCGTCCCACGCGAACCCCCTTTTCATCAGTTGTTTCCTCCTTGATTTTCTCACCGTCAAACCGCGAAAAAACGTCGACCCCCCCCTTCCCCCTTCCCCCTCCCCTTCCCCCCCCCCCCCCCCCCCCGGGGTGTCTCCTACCTGGGAGAAGTTGAGGCCGTTGAGCGGGTGGCACTGCTCCTCCACCCTCTCCACCGCCCCCGTCCTCTTCCCCAGCCTCTCGGCCTCCTGGGCCAGGAACAGGTCCAGCACGGGGGTCCCCCTGGACCTCACGTCGGCCTCCGTCAGCGAGTTCACCATCAGCATCACCCACACGGGCCGCTTCCTCTCCCAGTTCCCCGCGATGGCGTTGAACAGGTAGTCGGCGTACAGGCCCCTCCCTCTCTGGTCGGCCGTCATCCAGCGAGGCATCATGTGCTTGACGTAGTCCAGGTGGCGTTTGAGGCGGCGGTAGAGGTCGCCGGGCAACAGGGTCTGGAGGTTCTCCCCGTGGGGGAGGAGCTGGCAGGTGGTCAGCTTGGAGATGGTGAGAGGGTCCATCAGGTCGAGCTCGAAGAAGACGTTGGCGCTGGTCTGGAAGGCCCGCCGGGAGACGGCGGGGACGAAGTCCCACACGCGGGTGTAGGGCACGTGGATGGTGCCGAACAGGTAGGAGGGGGGGCGGGGGGGCGCCCGCGTCACCGTCCACAGGAAGCTGTTCATGTCGCTTTGCTGGGGGGGGGGGGGGAAGGGGGTGGGGGGGTGGGGGGAGAGGGGGAGGTGGAGGGAAGGGTGGAAGGGTTTGTGATCATCGTTTTGGATCCTGAAACTGGAGGGACTGTGAACTGTTTGTTTTTTTGTTTTTATCTGGTTCAAATCTAGGTTAGCACAATGACTCAAATGAGATAGTGTCTCCAGATAAAGAGCCAGGGAGGAATGCATCCCTGTCGGTGAGGACTCACTTTCTCCCTCTCTTTCTTTCTTTCTCTCTCTCCCAATCTCTTTCTCTCTCTTTCTCTCCGTCTCTGAGGCACTGAGTTTATAAAGAGCCCTTCTGCCTGTAAACAGCCCCGCGTGTATTGTTTGGGTGCATAGCTCCGCTGCCTCTGTGAAACTGGGAATCCTTTCAGGGGGTTGTTCCAGCGGTACAAACACACTACACTGAAGCACGTAAAACCCCACACGCTGATAGGAACATAGACTTTACCCTGACCTTCTACTGCTTTTCTGTTTCTGTTTAACAACACGCATCCATTAAAGTACAGTCCTTTGGTTAATGTAGCCTAAACAGTGAAAACGAATCTGCTTCTCTGGCTATTTATACGATTCCTTGCAACACGGAGAAAAAAAAACTACCTGGAGGGAAATTAGGAAAGCACATTCTTGGTGAATTAGTATTGAGGAAAACGTAATTGAATAATGCACTATACGATTCGAAGAGTTATTTAGGTAAACATCAACATTTAATAGACGGGAGGAAACTCTATCGCATTTAATTTAGTCAGTAATTAATTACTGTCATTTTAAATTGTTATTTTGATGTTGCAGCTGTTGGGCATTAGTTACAAGATCATTAAAGTGAAATTCTTACAGACATACTCGCATAGAAAGAGAAAAAGATTAACGGAATCTAAAACCTAGTCTTTTGTGCAGGGAAAAATTTTACTTCTGGAATTCAATCTGACTTTACTAAATTGTATAACCATTACCATGCTCTTGCTATTTAAAGCCTTTTCAAATATTCCGAAAAGTCATCTTTGCCATGATTGTTATCATCACAATGGATTCGCCCACATAATTTTTGGCAAACAATTGTAGCCTAAAATATTTTAGACTGAAATATGTTTGATTTTAAAATATTGTTTTGCATTGTACAACCTATGGAAAAGTTCAAATAGGCCTAGACTTGACTACTAACACTATTTCCTCATATCTGGAACGCATTACTGCAAGTAATCTATAATCATAGTCTCTTTAAGAGTGTATTTTATATACAACACGTGCCCAGAAGAAGAAGCCAAATGATGTTCCTGGACAGACACTTCGTCCCGTTCGACTCAGTGAATGACTGAATTCCGTTCTGTTCGTGTCCCGAGGAAGGCCCTCTCTCCTCGCGAGGAGCTTTCTTTGCGCTCGCTCTGAAGCACTGACGCGAACAGTACCGTTTTATTAGGTAATTACTTTTAACACAAAACAGAGAACTCTGTACTGACGTATTACAAATCACATGGAAGGGAGCAGCACATACTCGGTTGATCTTTGAAAATTCCATCGTCTTACATATGTAATGAACAATATGGTGTGTTAGGCTACACTAAAACCACAGATGTGATAGGTGCACCCAAAATGAAATAATTACACATTTTAAATTCATATAGTTGCCTACTCATCTGTTTAAATAAATAAATACATTTTAGCCTTTTGCTGAGGTCATGTGAATTTTAGTTTTGAATGCGTTAGCGGTTTGGAATTTTTATCCAAGACAGTGAGCGTGCGGAACGAGCAGTTCACAGATATGATTCTAATTAGGTTCCTCTTCATCTCCTGTCGGTGATAAATTCACACTGAGAGACACGCAGACGGGAGCGACTGAGTGTTCAAACATCAGCTGGATTCCAACAGCTCCACGCCCTTTATGAAGTCGGCCCATATTCACAATTTGGAAATGTGTCCGATAACTGTTTTAATAGGTTGCCTTTTTAATTGGAACGTGATCACTTTTAAAAGGTCACTGAAACTTTTCCAAGTAAATATAGACCTATGTGAAGTCAAGTCACCAGTGAGTGTTTCCCCGCTTTCTTTTGTCACATTAACAGCCATGGGCTTGGCAGTAGTGGCGATAGCTTGGCAACTGCTTTGATTTTTAAGCCCCAAATATTCTTTGTGAAACTGAAGTATTTTATGTGAGCTATATGTTTTCAGAAGGACGAGTAATTGCTCAATTGCAATTGTGCTGATTGAAAATGCAGTTCTAATCAGTACAGCCTTGTGTAGCTGACATTCAAGTATGCCTTGTTTAAGAATAGATCTCTTATGGAGTCTTAAGGCCTGTCTCTTCACGATAATAGCCCGTACCTTTATGATGATGCCAAATCATTTAGGTGCTTATGCTCCTTAGATCTATCAGTTACAAGCCAAGTGTTGATCCTATTATATTCCTGTGTTTATCATGTTACAAATGAACGCTGTCCTAATTACAAGTTAATATACAGTGGGTCTTTATGTTTGAATTGTTTTATTTAACAGGCCTGCTAGCCCTCGCTTGCTGCATTATGCCTTAACAAGCCCCCAAAATTACTTCTTTCAGATATAATTATAACATATTTAAATATTATTTATTCTAGATTGGCTGTGACAGTTGTTGCCTTCATTTGCAATTTAACCAAAACTCCACAACGTATATCGACGTACAGGAGCCTACCTCTGTGATATGGAGGCGCCCCTTATACGCACAACTCACCGACTTTGGTATGTCACATTGCTTCGGTCGCTCGCGAGTGTCCAGGGGTGCGACAGCGTGCACGAAAGCGCTTATGAGGATCCATCGAAGTCCTCGCGGACAGATCATCTCGAGATGAGTGCTGTAGACAAGCTGCCGTGGATACGTGTCTCCAATCTCTTTCACGCTCAGCCTACCGCAACTGTCCTCCTCCACTGAGCAACAATAGGTGCCGATGCTAAAGTTCGTCTCACATGGACCGTTTTGAAGGAGGACACGGACTATACCGACTTTCCGCCATTCTAAAACACCAGTATTTTACGGTTTTACTTTCACGTCCCCAATATGCTTACTCAGCGCTGTCCTACAGTACTAATACCCTATTCAACTGTTGAAAGGAGAAAGTTTTCCACCGAGCGCTAGAAGTTTGAAGCCAGTTGATTCGAAAGGAGGTGGGACGCTTTGAATATTTCCCCCCATTGCTTATTTTAAGAGGAGGGGGGAACAGGTTCAGGCGAGAGAGTCAGAGCACAGGTTTGCGTTGCGTGCAGCACGAGTTGGAGAGATGATTTTGTCGACGAGATGGACAGAATACAAATCGAGAGATGCGTTAAACTCAGAACTAACACAAGCATAGAGACGCCAGCCTCTGTACTTATAAGGCACGTCAGGTGGCACCGTGTTGGAAGCGGGCTATTTGGCAAAGTGTCTCTAGGTAGATCTAGCTAAAAGAGTTACATTTAACAAATTGGCGCGTGCTTCCTCTTCACCGGGTTCCCATTCATCACTGTCAAGCCCTGTTTGACAATCCGACTGTATAACTAAGGGCATGCAGCCGACAAATCCGCATAAATGATTAATGGGTACAAATAAACAATTCTATAAAGACAACTGTGAGAAGTGTTTGTATTTTGTTCAAGCCATACGGTCCTCGTAAGTTACATTAGTCATGTTGTGAAGTAATGAATGGTGGCGTTGAGGGAAAGTGGCTTTTTTCCCGGAGGGCCACAGTGTCGATGCTGTACCCTGACCCCTGTTATTCTCTGAGTGGCAGACAGCGTGACAGAGTCAAGTAGTGGGCAATTCATCATGCAGACTTCTCAGGCAAGTGCCACCCTACCCCCCCCTCCCCCCCCCCCAGCCCCCACCGCCTCCCCACCCCCTCCCCGCCAAAGGCAGACATGTCCTGGACAAGCACCTCATTGTCCTCTATCATGTTCTCCTTCGTCACCACTCTCTACTCATCTCTGGGGGGCTGTGACTCGATGTGCACCCCCCCCATAGTGACTCCTTGTGTTCTTGATGTGAAACACATTTCACTGCTCTAGTACCCAGACATGAAACGCTGTTTTAGCGGGCCGGACTTCTCCTTAGATCCTCGTGTCTTCATGAGCGTGCGTCCGCGGTGATAAGCCAGGCCGGTGAAATCAGAGCTATCACCCTCGGTCGGTTATTGGGTTTCCTTCGTGTATAGTTGAACATTTCCACTGTTCAGGGCATTAAAAGACCCTCTTCTTTTGTGTCTTAAAGCAGGCAGAACAAATGTGTTTGGTTGCAGACAAATCAACCGTTATCTGATCTAATCTGATACATTTGCCACCCACCCCACCCACCTACCTATCTACCCCCTCTCCCTACCCGCCTACCCCTGCCTACCTCTCCTCCAGCCTACCTACTCCATACCTCTGATGCTTCTAGCGTAGGACAGGTGTGCCAGTCCAGTTTCATCTGCTATAATGTGGCCGGCCGGCAGACACAGTTACCTGTTTAAACCACACCTTGCTAAAGGCTTCTCTTTGAAGGAGCTTTTCCACATTCTTGGCCAGTTGGAAGGAGCTTAGGAGACTGCAGCAGGTTCCTGGACTGAGGCCAGGACTTACAGCACATACTACACACCCACAGACGAGAGGACTAAAGTGTTGTCTTTGTGAACACTCGTTGATGAAAAGGACATATAGGGATGTTATAGTGAGATATATACAATCACACGCACACACACGCACACTTCCACACACACACATACGCACGCAAACACTGTGAAACCGGAGAGAAGACGAGATGTTGTCGTTCAACCTAAAAATGGTATCCTTGTCGTTGTAAATGCATACGTCGCCCCCATAATTGACACTCGCTTTCTGCACTTTCTTTGCCCGTTAATCTGAGAAAACCACATGTGACGTTTCCAAACACACACAGCTGAAAGCGAAGAGGACCGACAGACGGGGAAAGAGAGAGAGAGAGAGAGAGGTTTAACAAGGGGGTCTGTTAAAGTCTCCAGCGGTCCACGGATCCTGTGTATACTTGTCTCTGTGGCTTGAGGACTGCCTGGCTGACGGTGTGCAGGCCTGCCTCAAAGCCCAGGCATTAGCTTGCAGTCTCTGCCTCTGTCTGTGTCTCTCTCTCTCTCTCGTATTGATGTGTCATGAAAGAGTAACGGCTCCACCACATGAAAGGCACCCTTTTACAGTAAACGTCCATTGTAACAGTTTGACATTGTCGTAGCGTTAGCGCACCATGTTTATCATGTGAAGAAGGACCCCTAGTGGTGGAATACAGAACTGAGGGTCATGTTTTCGGGGGTTATTTTATGCAGGGGGGACTTTGAGGTGGAGCGGGGGTTGGGCATACACAAGGAGGCCATAGTGATAGACGTGTATATTTACCTGAAGGGTAAGACACGTCTTCAAAGAAGAGGGAGAAGATGATGGATGTGAAGAGCGGCCCATAGCTTCAGGCTGCCATACTTTGGAGATGAGTCTGACAGAGAGTGTGATTGACTGGAGTCTGGCTAACGCCATACCTTCCCCTTCCTCCCTCTCCACTCCCACCACTCACCCACCCACCCACCCCCAGACAGCACTGTCTAGGTTGAACAAAACCGACAGAGTCTCTGTTGAAATGTTGTTGTGGTTTCTGTTTCCAAATGCCCTGGAGGTGCGGGGGGGAGGGAGGGGGAGGAAATCAAGGTGGTAGGCTGGAGTCATTTAGAGGACATTTAGGGTCAGTTCCCCCTCTGAGACTTAGAGGAACATCAAGGACAAGATGGACATTAAAGTACGGGAGAAAGGTCTCCAGGGCCGGATCTCCATCCTGTCTCTCCGGGCCTCTTTCTGTGACGGAGGCTCCTTGACGGTGAGCAGACCGGGTGTTGGAGACAGCCAGGGGAGGGGGGAGGTTTGGCTGTCTGGGGGAGAAACAGTCTTAATGTGTTGTGTCACTTTTCCTGTTTCTCAGGAATCACCCCGTGGCGTGTAAACACGGGCAGAGGAAAGACGTCTCTGCCTCCTCGAGAGCGGAGGAGGGAAGGGAAGGAGGGAAGGGAAGGAAGGAAGGGAATGAGGGAATGAGGAAGGGAAGGAAGGAAGGGAAGGGAAGGAGGGAAGGGAAGGAGGGAAGGGAAGGAGGGAGACGAGATGGAGAGATAAGGGGTTTCTGTCGGCATTGTTCGACTGGGAGAAAATTGTGTGGAGTTTGTGGTTTCCCCTCCTACGGTGTTATAGATAATATTATGGAAAAAGTATTCGTTTAGATGTTGGAAGATAAAGATACTTATTCCGTTCGGCTTTTCTGGCCTTTGTTCCATGCTCTGCTTTCAGTGTTTTATTCACACACACACACACACACACACACACACACACACACACACACACACACACACACACACACACACACACACACACACACACACACGTAAACTCACACACACACACACACACACACACACACACACACACACACACACACACACACACACACACACACACGTAAACTCACACACACACACACACACACACACACACACACACACACACACACACACACACACACACGTAAACTCACACACACACACACACACACACACGTAAACTCACACACACTCCTAAGAACCGGGTCTGGACCCCTGTGTTTGTCTGCTGAGAGACATGAAGCACTCACATCAAAGGGCTGGCAGGCACATCCCATGGTGCATTGTGTCTGCCCATTGATCATAGACCAGGTGAGTGATGGTGTTATATTCATTTTTGCAGCCCCCTGCTATCCCCTCTCCCTCCCAACCCCACTCCCGCTCTCAGGGCAGATCGGCACAGATGGAGCTTCTCCTGCTGGGGGTGGCAAATCTACCTGCATTAATGTAAAAGAATCAGAGCGGGGGGGGGGGAAAAGAATGATGTTTCATATTCATTCGTCCCGTGAGATTACAAACCCCACAGAGACCCGTCTGCTTAGCGCCGACACGGACAAAGGATGCTGTGGATATCATAATATTATGGAAATGACAAGTAAGATAGCCTGTCGACCAATCCCCTTCGCGCGGCGAGGCCCCCTGCTGGCAGCTTAGCCAGGATTGGATGGAAGGAGGAACCAATAGGAAGCTGCGGGACTCGTGAGGAGACGCTTCAGGAACCTCCGCCGTGATGTCGTACGGGACACCTGGTGACGATGTCATCTGAGGTTCTCCACGACCAGAGGAGGCCCACGCTGAATAGAGACACGTGGATTTGAAGGAAATCCTTTGAAGATTACCCATTTCAAATTCCCATTATCTGAGTTATTAAGTCCTTTAGGAAGATTAGTTTAAAGATTTGAAGCAGGGCAGCAGAGCTAGATGGCTCCTTCGTGTGATAAGCTGGGGAATACGATGGTAGCGTGTGTGTCTCTCCTCCTACCTTCCTGCTTGACGGAGGAGGGGGGGGGGGGGGGGGGGGGGCGGAGTCAAGAGAATCAAAGCTGCTCTGTGTTTGCGCTGGCCCGAACGCGTGCTCCAAGACCGGTGAAAACATCTCCCCCTCTCTTCCCTGGTGTGTGTGGCACATATCGGTCTGTGGACACACTGACCCATTCATCGAGCAGGGCCCGTACGACAGACTTGACCTGGACTGACTCTCCTCGCTTGGTTTGAGGGACGCCAAGTTCACCTTGGACGTGACCAAAACCTCGTAGCGGTGGTTTGGGTTTCATCGGTCCCTCTTCGTGGTCAGGGGTGTCAGGTGCGGGGCCACTCCTTGACTGCAGCACGCGAGGCATGTCTGGCACCGTCTCCGACTCACACGACTCAGGAAAAGGGAAGTAGGGTTCTTACAGGGTCTTGCCTGAAGACATCCGACAGGACTGCATACATTTACATTTAGTCATTTAGCAGACGCTCTTATCCAGAGCGACTTACAGTAAGTACAGGGACATTCCCCCCGAGGCAAGTAGGGTGAAGTGTCTCGCCCAAGGACACAACGTCATTTGGCAGAGCCGGGGATTGAACCAACAACCTTCTGATTACTAGCCCGATTCCCTAACCGCTCAGCCACCTGCCTCACCCTATACAGTTCAGACCTGGGAGGCCGTGGGAGAGGGGGGGCGATCTCAGGCTTTTCCAGGGGCAAGAATGGCAGAAGGCACTCGTCAACGAGCGCTGCTTGAGAATGTCTGGCGACGTCGCTGTGCTGATGTGGGGTGGGTTTGTTGGGTTCTTCTCCGTCGGCATGTTTATGGTGTGCAAGATGGATCTTTTTCTTATTTGGTCTTAAAAAAAAAAAACTCTTTTCATCCCTCAATCCTGTTTTTTCTTCCATCTCTGGATCAAAGTCAGAGGAATCGCTGGCCGGGACTGGGCATGTCTGGTTCTCCTGTCATCCTTAAGACCCCAGTTCGTTTGTCAACAATCTGAATCTACTGAGAGGCAGTGAAGGGGAGGGGAGGAGGGGAAGATGAGGAGGAGGGGAGGAGGAGGGGAGGGGAGGGGAGGGGAGGAGGAGGAGGAGGAGGAGGAGGAGGAGGAGGAGGAGGAGGAGGAGGAGGAGGAGGAGGAGGAGGAGGAGGAGGAGGAGGAGGGGAGGACAGGAGGAGGGGAGGAGGAGGAGGAGGAGGGGAGGAGGAGGGAGGAGGGGAGGAGGGGAGGAGGGGAGGAGGAGGAGGAGGGGAGGACAGGACAGGAGGAGGGGAGGAGGTGGAGGAGGAGGAGGAGGGAGGGGAGGGGAGGGGAGGACAGGACAGGACAGGAGGAGGAGGAGGGGAGGAGGAGGGGAGGAGGGGAGGAGGAGGAGGAGGGGAGGACAGGACAGGAGGAGGGGAGGAGGTGGAGGAGGAGGAGGAGGAGGGGAGGGGAGGGGAGGACAGGAGGAGGAGGAGGAGGAGGAGGGGGAGGGGGAGAGGAGGAGGAGGGGAGGACAGGAGACACGGAGGTCGGAGGGAAAAGAAATGCCGTGGCGTCGAACGTTTCTGAACACGTCTCCTCTCTCTTGCTCTCCTCTCTCTCCTCTCTCTTGCTCTCCTCTCTCTCCTCTCTCTTGCTCTCCTCTCTCTCCTCTCTCTTGCTCTCCTCTCTCTCCTCTCTCTTGCTCTCCTCTCTCTCCTCTCTCTGCTCTCTCTTTCTCTCACTCTCCCCCCACACTCTCTCGCTCTCCTTCTCCTCTCCCTCCGCTCTCTTTTCTCTCACACCCTTGAGTTATTTTCGTGCTTGACTCAGAGCGGAGGGCCTGTCAGCAGGGCCTGCGCTCTTCATCGCCGCGGAAACACATGAAACAGCCGGGCCTTTATGACCGAGGCGTAACGCACGCACACACACACACACACACACACACACACACACACGCACAGCGAAACACAGTCCTTCCAGGAAAGGACGAGAGGTAATTTTCTGCTTCTTCAGCTGATCCTGAACATGTGTCGGGGGTTTATACTGTAATCTACTGTATGCCGAAGAAACGAAAATAGCCCTCCCTCCCCCCTTTTTGGCTTCTTGTATTTATTGTCCTGCCACTGTCCATGTTTGGACTGCGGGCGGATGCTGTGGGGTGTGTGCGCGTGTAGTGTGTGTGTGCGCGTGTAGTGTGTGTGTGTGTGTCGGAGACCATTTGTGTGTACCAGCAGCATGTGGGATGACGGCTGTCTGGGATGATGGCTCTCTGGGATGATGGCTGTCTGGGATGATGGCTGTCTGGGACTGATGGCTGTCTGGGATGATGGCTGTCTGGGATGATGGCTGTCTGGGACAATGTCCTAACTTCGGGACGGTACTATGAGGAGTTAGTGGCGAGCCCTGCGTACTGTAGTTGTGATGTAGACGTGCATCAGGTGGTCACTTTGCACGTTGAAACCTCCTGCTGTGCTGTCGTCGCTGCGTGGCGTTCAGGGCAGGTCTGGACCGGCAGCAGTGGCGGGCGCTGCCACCCGTCGTAATGCCTCTGCCTCTGTGGGCTTAAAGCGCTGCCGCCTCGTAATGCCTCTGCCTCTGTGGGCTTAAAGTGAGGCATGCCAGGACAACAGACGTGGAATTGTCGTCTGTGATGGCTGATAACACTCAGAGAGAGAGAGAGAGAGAGAGAGAGAGGGAAAGATGTAGTTAGAGAGAGGAGAGAGAGAGAGAGAGAGAGAGAGAGAGAGAGAGAGAGAGAGAGAGAGAGAGAGAGAGAGAGAGAGAGAGAGAGAGAGAGAGAGAGAGAGAGAGAGAGAGAGAGAGAGAGAGAGAGAGAGAGAGAGAGAGAGAGAGAGAGAGAGAGAGAGAGAGAGAGAGAGAGAGAGAGAGAGAGAGACTGGAGAAAACAAACAAGAGAGTAGAGAAAGGGAGTGAGAGAGTGAAAGAGATGGACTGAGAGACAGAGATAAATAGATCGAGGGGGAGATGGACTAAAAGAGAGAGAAAGGCGAGAGGGAGAGAGAGAGAGGTTGCCATGCAGGCTGGTGGTTAAAGGCCACTCTTTCCACCAAAGCAAAAAAAACAAGTTGTGCAAAAGCGGTTGCACTAATGACCATTGCTCAATTTGTGGTTTCGATGGTGTTGACAAGATATTCGTACAAGATGTCTGAACAAGTATGGAAAACAACCAGGCCTAATCTAGCATAAGTAACATAGTTTATGTAACCAAATGATTTACCAGGGAAGTGTTGCACAGTCAAGAAGCACAGTTACACCAGAGACAAAAAATACAAGACTAACAAAGAATATTGTACGTGTCTGATAAGTGTATAACAGCTTCGCTGTAATTCTAGCACTGAGTACAGTTGCCCATAGTCATGCAGTAGACCTTTGTTTCTATACAGTGTCCCAAAAGTGACCCAACAGTCGCTGTCTCCACGGTGATGCTGTTCAGTATCTGTTGGAGCTCTCTTCTTAATCTCTCTGGGGGTTTCTGAGGTCTGTGCGAAGCCAGCTTCTCAACGTGGTTTCTGGAGTGGGGGATCCTCTCAGGGAGATCCTCTTCTGAAACATGGTTCTCATTTCACGCTTTTATCTTGTCCTTTGGTTTTGGAGACCGTGGATGGGAAGACGAAATGAGGCGGAGGGAGGGGATTCTGGGAGATAATCCTTCTCAAACCCTGACTGAGACTACTCTGCTCTCTGGGAACAAGGGAGGACCCCAATGCCAGGGGGGGGGGTGGGGGGGGGGGGGGGGGGGGGGGGGGGGGGGGGGGAGACCGAGGGAGAAAAAAAAGTGCAATAATCCCATAGTTCCTGTTTGAGTTGGTTTTGTGTGTTGCTATGCGTCTGTCGGACAGAGAAAATCTGGCCGTTGAGACAGAGAAAGGCTTGTCAGCCCCGGCAACGTGAACTAAAGGTTGTGTGTGTGTGTGTGTCTTGGACTGTATGTCGCTGTTGAAGGTCTAGGAAAATCGGATATCTACTTTAATAAAAGAAAAAGCTAAATAAAAGCTTTTGAATGTATACATAAAGATATAAACTGCTATCAGGACATAAGCAAACATTACAATGTTTTGGTACCGGTGTAGGACTGGTATAAGTTGCTAAACCTTGGCGACGACTCCGCCACTTATTAAAACCATATTCTTCATACAGAAAGGCCAACGTCTAAGTTCCAACATGCTTTTTTTTAAGTGGCGGTATTGCTAAATAATCTTTATGGTGAAAGCTATAAAAGGTTTTGAATTACACTTCATTAAATCATTTGTATGCCTCTAGAAGTAATCCCCGTTCTGTCTCCACATATATGTCCTGCAGTCTTTCCCACAACGCAGCATGGATCTAATATCTGACTTAATGGGTTTATGGTTCTGACAGGGTGTCACAGGCGGGATCGCAGGATTAGTGATTAGAACGATCCCTTCTAAAGCCTCTGGGTTAGGAAGTCCTCTGGTGTGTTCTTCGGCACATAAAATCTGGACTGTCTCAGTCAAATTGAAATGGATGTTCTGTCAAACACAAGGCGAGGTGCTGGAAAAGGGATGTCTGGGATGTCTGTTAATGAAATTACTGTGAAGTCTGATGGGAGAGGAAGGGTGAAAAGTGTGTGTGTGTGTGTGTGTGTGTGCGCGCAAGCTTTCGGGGTGTGTGCGTGGACGTGAGTGTGTGTGTGCATGTGTGCGTGCGTGCGTGCACGAATGTGTGTGCATGTGTGTGTGCGTGACTGTCTGTGTGCGCGGATGTGAGTGCGTGTGCATAAATGTGTGTGCATGTGTGTGTGCATGACTGTCTGTGTGCGCGGGTGTGAGTGCTGTGTGCATAAATGTGTGTGTGTGTGTGTGTGTGTCAGCACCACAGCCCAGTGTTTTCCATGGCAGGCCTTCTGGAGTAAGCCTGGCCCTGTGGGCTCTCTCTGCTGTGTCTGTGATTTATCACCCAGCCACCCCTACGCCTCGTCAAGACTCCTCCAGCCCTCCTCCAGCCCAGGAGGTCTTTCAGCTCCCGATCAGCAAGGCCGTAATGTGGTTAACCGTCCCTCTTTAAAACAAATCTCTTAATGATCTGGTCTGAGCCCGCTGCAGAGCCTGTTTTCCCCTACTGCCCACACCAGCCAACCCCAGGCCTCTATCCAGCCTGAACCACCAGCCAGCTCCAGTTCCAGTTCCAGAACCTTCTCAGCCCCAGTCCTGGTCTCAGAGCTCCCAGCTCCCTATGTCTTTGTTCTGGCACCTTCTCAAACAGCCAGCCCCCAGCCCTCAACCCCTATCCCATGGACCCCACTCTAACCTTTAACCCCAGTACAAACCCATGTCCATGTATGTACGGTTATGAGAAACGAACCATGCACCCAAGGAGCTCGATCCCCAGTCGTTACCATGCAGTACTGCTGAAAAACACACACGCAGCCCCACACAATGAAGGGGCATTGTGAAACAGGTCCTCGTCTCGACTCTCAAGTCCACCGAAGGCCAGAACACTGAAGAGGATCGTTGTCCTGTAGGATTCTCTCACACACCCCGACACTCTCCCGTCCGCACTCGAGCCAAAGAGTTCACTGCTCCCTCATCTCTCTTTGTCTCTCTCCCTCTTTTCTCTCTCTCTCTCTCTCTCCCTCAGCCTCTCTCTCACCCCCCCTCCCACCTCCCCCAGTGTCTTCCAGGGGGTCGGCCTCTGCGCCTCGGCAACGCCAGTCAGCCAGAGTTGAGAGAGAGAGAGGGAGGGAGAGAGGGAGAGAGGGAGAGAGGGAGAGAGAGGGAGAGAGGGAGAGAGGGAGAGAGGGAGAGAGTGAGAGAGACATAGAGAGACAGACAGACTGACAGGCAGAGAGACAGATTGAGAAAGAGGAGAGTGTGTTGAGCTCGGGCCAAGGTCAACAGGAAGTCGTCGGTGGGGGGGACAGAGCAGCCAGTCATGATTCAGGTGTGATACCTTCTCCCTCCACCAGCGGAGCGCCAAGCCAAACAGGGCCGTCCGTCTCGTCCGAGAGGAACCCTGGGAGGAATACGCCGGCCTAATTAAACCCCGAACGCTCGGCCAAACTCCGAGGAGCGCAATTAGAGAGGTGTTGAAACTATCCGTGTTCCTCCCCGGGAGAACGAGCACAACCATTCACACGTTGCGGAACGCAAAGCCCTCACGCTGAGAATTATCGAGACAAATTGAACATCCTTATGAACTAACTCTTGCATCCATCACTGTGGAGATAGTCGCCAGTATGTGTTTTGGGGTTGGGGGGGAGGGGGGGGGGGCATAAGGGTTTGCCATGGTGAGAATCTTCGCAGCCTTTTCCTCTCAGTGTGGTCTGGTAGAATAACAAATGACCGTAACCCTGGCAGCCGGACCGAGGACTGCCGCCCGGGTCAGCGGGTTATTTATGGAGCCGGGGTGACGCACACCAGGGAAACCATGGATACGGGTGTTTTCTGTGGTGGAAACGAGACCCTTTATTATTATTTGGGTTGGCAACATATTTGAGTGTGTCTGGTTGCTCGATTAATCACCGCCGTGTCTGACAGCAGGCGAGCTGTTTCACCACGCAGTACTCTCAAACGGAGAGGAATGAAGTGCAGCCTAACAGTATAACCTCTGGTGATGCCGGACAGGACTCCACATAACCTCTGGTGATGCCGGACAGGACTCCACACCCGTTTATGTTGGAGGCCGTCATTCAAGTAGTGAAGGGGAATCAGTGGCTGAGCGGTGAGTCGGGCTAGTAATCTGAAGGTCCCCAGTTCGATTCCCCGGCCATGCCAAATGACGTTTGTGTCCTTGGGCAAGGCACTTCACCCTACTTGCCTCTGCTAAATGACTAAATGTAAATGTAAGTATTTATCCTCTGTCTCCTAGTACAGAACATGTATACATGGCACGTCGACATTATTTTTGGCCACTGTGTCTGATCTAATACAGACCGTTCCTCCGTTTCCTAACGTCTGAAATACTGTTAAAACAGCACTTCTGATCCTTGATTTTCGGCAGTACGTGCAATGCCAGACGGAAAAAGGGCTAGTGAGTAGTGTGTGTTTTGTCCTTGCACACAAGATGACGTGAGAACGGTCTCAGAGCTGTATGGCGTCAGAGAGGGAGTTGTTGTGGTGAACCTGCGATGACTGTGGCGTTCCCTCAGGTGATCGACTCTGGTTCGTGAGCAGCTGCAGCTGTGTGTGTGTGTGTGGAGGTAGCAGGTGTGTGTGTGTGCAGGCTACAGGTGTGTGTGGCCGCTACAGGTGTGTGTGTGTGTGTGTGCCGGCTGAAGGTATGTGGCCAGTGTTGTGTGATTAGGTGACTTGTACATGAGGAGTTTGTGACAGTTATGAGTTTGGGACATTTACAGGCCCAGTTGTTGATGGGGGCTGGGTGGATAGGCTAGGGCTACTCCTGCCTGGTTGTCACCCACACTGGGACTGTGTTTGTCTGGGTAGTGGGTACGACTCCAGCCCCTTCTCCAGGGGTGACGCAGCGGACACGGGCAGGTTGGGGGGAGGAGTATGGGTTTCAGTGTCAACCAGGGGTAACTCCGCTCTCCCCCTCCCTCCCCCTTTCTCTCGTTTGTCTTTTTCTTTCTCTCTCTCTCTCTCTCTCTCTCATCTCTCTCTCTCTCTCTCTCTCTCCCTTTCCTTTCCACCCCTCTCTCTGTTTCCTCTCTTTCCTTTTTGCTGACTCTCTCTCTCTGTCCAGCCCCCCCCCCCCCCCCACAAACACACAACCAAGCACCTGGGCCTCGGCACGCTCCCCCCTCCCACTCTCCCCCCCCCCCCTCCCCCGTCTCCCCCCGCCCACTCCCACCCCGTCCCGGGGCAGTAAATGTCACCTGAGCCATGCTCTGCCCCTCAGTCCACAGACAGCGCTTTATTCCCCACCTTTTATAAGAACGGGCGCTCGCATTTCATCGTCCCCCCCCCCTCCTTTTACGACGTGCCAAAACCCTTTTCCTCCCCCGTTTCGTGGACCATCGGATATCGTCCGCTGTTTACACCGTGTTGCCCCTGTGCTGATCCTCATTCCGGGACTGAGTCATCGTCCGCTGAGTCGACCGCGTTATCTCGTCAACGTGAAGTTAACGAGGTTTCTGACACCACAGGCAGGATCACTGCCGGCGAGATGTTCAGCTGGATTCTAAATTCATGCTGCCCTCTGAATCTCTTTCAGCCTTACGGCTCTGAGAGCCACACGCAGGAAGCTGGACTAAACAAGGTTCTCCACTCATAGCAGCTGAGGTACACGAGGCCAGGGCCTTGGGGGCAGAGGCCCAGGGCGTAGGGATACTGCACGGAGCAGGGTCAGGGCACCAGATCAGAGACCTGCGGGGTCTAATCTGGTGGCGACAACTTGATTGATCTCCTCCTCAAAGCCTCCTCACACGCCTCCTCTCCCTGCCTCCCGCCACACGTGCACCAGGACCAAGGGGCTTCTTTTATGGAGCCCCGGGGGTCTCCTGGCCGCGGGGCTTCGGTCTGGCGGACGCGTCGCTCTGCCCCGTCTGTACGGCAGGTCAGGCGGACAGGTTGGCTCTGAGATGTGTCTGGACCCGATCCTGCTCCAGTCAGCGGCTTCATCAATCTCCTACAGCTCCGCTTATAAAGGAGCTAGTGTGAGGTTCTCTGAACTTGCCGCGTGCCAGAGCAAGCTGTCAGGATAAAGTAACAGACCCTGCCTGGCACCATACAGACCGTGCCAGTCGATGCCAGAGCGAGCTGTCAGGATAAAGTGACAGACCCTGCGTGGCACCATACAGACCGTGCCAGTCGATGCCAGAGCAAGCTGTCAATGTGTCATAGAGTGGCTTCCTGATGAGGTCTAGACCCAGCCTACCCACAGCTGGAGACCAGAAGCCCTGCAGCCAGCGGACTGGAGATATCGTCATGGAAACCCAAGGCTTTCCTTCAGGTAAAAAAACATGGATGTGTGTATTCCTCTTTAAAATGTTAAGATGTGATCGTGGTGGAGGAAGTTCACCCATGCCAGGTTCTAGTTCATGTCTGAGTCATTGAACATTGCGATGGTCACATGACATGACATTTTATTTGATCGTGTGATGTAAGTTGCGACATTATGCTGATGATTGTTTTTGCTGCTTGATATGTCTCATAATAAAGTTAAGCAAAGTACGTT
Organism: Thaleichthys pacificus; assembly: GCA_023658055.1. Classification (NCBI taxonomy): domain Eukaryota; kingdom Metazoa; phylum Chordata; class Actinopteri; order Osmeriformes; family Osmeridae; genus Thaleichthys; species Thaleichthys pacificus. The sequence continues at coordinate 2,894,830 of CM042859.1, forward strand.
CAATCCCATCTATTTGTGTTATATCTACCTTTCTAACATCACAAACAAAATGCGATTCCCATCATGTAAATAAACACACATTCTCACCATTTCCTCACAGCAAAGGCAGACAAAAAGACAGTTGAGAGCTGCTTGACTAAGACCGATGGCGAACATTCACGGTTATATTTCCCCAAACCGTTCAGACGAACAGTTTGCTGTGGCACGTGTTGCAGTACGGCTTCTCATCCTGCTCCTTGAACACCCCCTGGTTGAGCTGGCGGAGGCAGAACGCACAGACAAAGTGCTCGGGGTGGAACTTGTGCCCCATGGCGGAGATGCAGCGGCCCGCGATGGGCTTCTCGCACCCCCCGCACAGGGTGCCCTGGCGGGAGTGGTAGTGGAGCGAGCACAGGGGGCGCCCGTCCATCTCCAGGAAACAGCCGTCCCTAAAGGGCTGGAGGCAGTCCTGGAGGGAGAAAGAGAGGCAGAGGGAAGGGAGGGGGAGGGAGGGTGGGAGGGGGGGAGAGGATGAGGGAGAAAGAGAGGCAGAGGGAAGGGAGAGGGGGGGGGGGGAGGATGAGGGAGAAAGAGAGGCAGAGGGAAGGGAGGGGGAGGGAGAGGAAACAGGAGAAGAAGAAGAAGAAAAATGAGCAGAGCAAGTTTTATTGAGACTTCTCCAGTGGCACAGTAGCTGCTGAGAGTGTTTAGGAGGGAACATATACAGTATATATACTGAAGGTGTTTGTGGATGGAAGCTCAGACCGTTGTGTGACGCGGGGAGAGAGACTCACAGCACAGACAAAGCAGTCTGGGTGCCAGGTGCCGTTAGCAGCAGTCAGGTAGTTGTCCCTCACTGGCTTCCCACAACCTGAGCACTTAGGGGAAAAGAGATCGTAGAAATCTTTGTTGCAGTACGGTTTCCCATCTTTCTCCTGGTAGCCTAGTAGACACACACACACCCACACACAGTAGACACACACACAGTAGACACACACGTACAGAGACACAGTCGTACATGGACACACACACACAGACACAAACTATAGTCAGTGCGGTCTTGCACGTCACGTCCTCAGACAGTGGTGTTTATGATGCGTTTAGACCTTCAGTCCACCGGGGGTCAGTATCTCACCTTCTGGACCAAACACGTCTCCACAGTGGGCACAGAAGAAGTGCTCGGGGTGCCAGGAACAGTCCATGGCAGTCAGGATGTTCTGATCACAGAGTGGCAAAGACCACAATCGGGCAGTAAAAAAAAAAAAGGCATGTCAGCTAACAACTAATACCGTACATCATAAATACTTATATTAATATACTGTACATTGATATGTGGATCGGATGGTTGGTAGATGTATTTGGTTGATCCATACGGGGTTGTGACCCGTACAGTACCCCCGTACAGTACCCACTGCGCACCATCCTTGTGAGGTACCTGCAGAATGGGCCCCTTGCAGTAGGCACAGCGAGGAGAGAAGCGTTGATGGTAGTCGTGTTCGCAGTAGGCCTTGCCGTCCCTCTCGAAGAAGTTGGACAGCTCCGTCTTACACACCACGCACACAAAGTGCTCGGGGTGCCACACCTCTCCCAGCGCCGAGATCATCTGAGGAGGAAATGTGTCAGAAGGGAGACAGGAAGTTCACGGGTTTCACTGTGTTGTTTTCCGGGAATCGAACCGGCAACCTTCTGATTAATAGCCCGATTCCCTAACCGCTCAGCCGTCTGACCCCCCGTGTTCAGTCGGGAGGTTCACCTTTCCCACAATGCTCTTGCCACAGGAGGCACAGTGACCCTTGGCGGTGGTGTGGACGCCCATCTTCTCCATGTCCGAGTTCAGGTCGCCCAGGAGGTTATCGATGGCGTCCAGCTTTCTGCCTGGAGACGTCAGACTGGAGCTCTTCTCATCCCCTCCTCCATCGGTCTTTTTCATGCTCTTTTTTGGGTGAGCGGGGGCGGAGTCTCTGCACGGTTGCTTCCTGAAAGCTAGAAAGGATGAAGACAACTACTTTTTGAGCCTGTTTTTATAGACATGCCGCCACTTTGAATACGAGTGCATTCATTTGACTTGCTTGTACTGCCCTCTGCTGTTTGATGGAATTATGTTCTCTAATAACCACTCCAATGTTATTTGTAATGTAATAATATGGATGTTTTCAATCACACGGACTCTCACATGCAAAGTCCTTCTTTCATAAACCCCCGCCTGAGCCAGCTCGACAACCGACAAAGCCAGCGAGTGGACGGCGAGGAGTGAGTTGAATCAACATGACATTACATTTAGTCATTTAGCAGACGCTCTTATCCAGAGCGACTTACAGTAAGTACAGGCACATTCCCCCCGAAGCAAGTAGGGTGAAGTGTCTTGCCCAAGGACACATTTGGCACGGCCGGGAATCGGCCGGGAATCGATCCGGCAACCTTCTGATTACTAGGCCGATTCCCTAACCGCTCAGCCACCTGACTCCCCACACACACTCACCTCCTGACCCAGGCCCAGGAGGTCCTGCATGATGGAGTCCAGCTCCCTGGTAGCCGAGGCTGGGCTCAGAGGGGTGGCCTCCACCGGAGCTGGCAGCTTGCTGGGGCAGACAGAGAGACGGAGGGGGGGGGAGGGGAGGGTCACAGGAGAGCCCAGGACCCAACTGGGAACCAGTAGCTGCCATCTGAGTGGGGTGTATGTGGTGGGGGTCTGGTAGTGAATGGTAATGTGTGGTAGTGGTTGAGTGTGGTAGTGAATGGTAGAGTGTGGTAGTGTGAGGTAGTGAATGGTAGAGTGTGGTAGTGTGAGGTAGTGAATGGTAGAGTGTGGTAGTGTGAGGTAGTGAATGGTAGAGTGTGGTAGTGTGAGGTAGTGAATGGTAGAGTGTGGTAGTGTGAGGTAGTGAATGGTAGAGTGTGGTAGTGTGAGGTAGTGAATGGTAGAGTGTGGTAGTGTGAGGTAGTGAATGGTAGAGTGTGGTAGTGTGGGAGGTAAAGAAATGTCTCAGAGAAACAGACCTTTCTGCTACTGTCTCACCTGTACACATTAGTGCTGCCTGACCCCTTTCCTCTCAGTGACATCATCTGCTGAATGAATACATTACAGAGACTGATGTCAGTTCCCGCTAGTATGGCACAGCAGGCAACAACTGGTTATAAACACAGTGGTTCTTTCGTCACCTGGCCATAACTGTGGGCGGCTGTGTCATCACTTCCTGTCCTGCTGGTCTGCAGGCCTGTTTCAGATCCGGTTGGTTTTAGGACCAACTCCTCCAACAGAAGATCTGTCGCACGATTAAAAAATATATATATATATGGAGTCAGATGGCTGAGCGGTTAGGGAATCGGGCTGTTAATAAGAAGGTTGCCGGTTCGATTCTCGGCCGTTCAAAATGACGTTGTGTCCTTGGGCAAGGCACTTCACCCTACTTGCCTCCGGGGAATGTCCCTGTACTTACTGTAAGTCGCTCTGGATAAGAGCGTCTGCTAAATGACTAAATGTAAATGTATATATATTGTATCAGCACTTCAAGGTACCCTATTGCATAAGTGTGTTGCAGTTGTTGCAGCAGATTTGCTCCTGTTTCCTCAGGAAGTGGTTTGCGAAGGTTAGCTGAGATCGCAGAAGTGAAACCACATTTGCCTGAATCTTTACTTTTTGACTCTTACAATTAAAAATGGTCTTCTCAGTGAATTTTAAGGCAACAGTTATGGGTGGGGATTTTTATTATTATATATATTGAATATTATTATACTATTATAGAGGTTATCTTCTATGCTGTTGAGAATCCCAATTCGTCTAACATTGAAGTTGATGAAATAGTGAAATAGTGAAGCTGTGAATATTAATAATGAAAACAATCACAAGTCTTTCAACATCTGTATCCTAGTGTGAACTTAAATATAGTACAAATTCGATATTTTGGGGACATAGCTCAATAATGTCAAGTCAGTCAACCTCCACGTAAACTCTACAAGTTTACAGAGCACAATTTCATGGATGAGCTATCTCACGTTTGTGTTCATCAACTTAATTCTTCAACATTGTCATCGGTTTTTCTAAACAAAGTTCTATATTTAGGCTATCATACATTACAATAACTGAGCGTATGAAACACTTACCAAGCTCATCCATGCTTGCTTTGACTGAGGATATGAGTCTATGATGGACTACGTGATCGTTAGGGAGTGCATGCGTGTGCGCGCGTGTGTGTGACAGTGCCTTCCGCAGTAATCTCTTCATTTAAATACAAACGTTTTTCTTGAGTAGGGCTATGTATTACCATCCTAATGGGCCTTATGACTGCTGGTGCAGCTCGGTCCAATCTTTCTTATTCATAAATGTTTAAGAGTAGTCCGTCAATTCATGAGTTAATCATTGCCTTTTATAAGTACATTTACGTTCATTCTCTGGCAGCATCGTAAGAAAACTTTATGGATTTGTAGTTTCCTTTTTATTATTTTATTTAATCATTTAAAACCACTTCGTGTAGTAGAGTCTAATATAGTCTATTTATTAGACTATCCTCTATTAATAGCCTAAATGTGGTTGTTGTAGGCCTACACTGTATGTGACGTGTGCACAGATAAGGCCTATACGTCAGGCAGATGATAGCCTACGGTTTACAATTACAATGAGAACAAAGGCTATAATTTGTGAGATTACAGCAGGCTACACAACGAAATTATGATGGCAGTTGAACAAACTGTCCATTCTTAATAACAGAGTGTAGTTGCCTAATATGGAACACACGTTTTTAGACCAGCTCAGCCCGGAGGGGCGGAGTTTTCTGCTTTTGAATGGTTCTAATTCGTCCCACGGAAGGAAGAAAGATCCGCCTACTCGGGTCATTCAGCGTTCCAAAACATTAACACGGATTGTTTGCTTTCCGTTTAATTCGTTTTTTTTGTTTAGCTTTAAAGCGACTGTGCGGTAGGCTATTATAGCCTGCTTTAAAATCGCAATACGGTAGGCTATCATGTTATTGTAATCCGAAAATCACACAAAACAGCATTGTTCCAGCCTACCAGAAATTATGTCGGGAGAGATCTTAAAACGGCAACACAAGATGGGGAGTGGGCCCCTCTAAAATCCAACGCACCGCTGCCAAGCTAACCTTTCTGATCGATATCGTTGTTGTCAAAGGTAAGGCGCAAGAACGTGTGTTATGGTTTAACGTCAATACCTGTTACTGACAGGAACGTTCGTCGTGGCATCAGTTATTTATAGCCTTGGCAGTTGGAAATAGAACCTAGCTACTGTAGAACCTATTAGGAAAACATCTTATGACACTTGATTACATTTTCTATTAAGTTATGATTTGTTTTTAATTTGTGTTTTTGAAGAATCGGTAATTTGTGATTTAACCCATTGTTGCTTGACAATGACGGACAGAAAAAGAGGCCAGATATGGCGACCGACCCGTCGGCAACTTCTCCCCGGGTAGAGCAGCGTCGCCAGCGGAGGAGAGAGCTGGATGCCAGGAGGAGTAAATGTCGGGTGCGTCTGGGGTCTAGCCAGCAGAGTTGGGGTCAACTGAAAGACAGTCTCGGCTTCTCTCTACACTCCGAGTTGGCGCGTCATCTACTGGATAGGTTTGACCTCAAACGCTACTCTTTCCCTGCAAAATTAAATACAGTTTATGGTAAACTTGCTACACATTCATGTGTGTTTTTCTCCCTTTTCTCAGCTATTTTTCCAACGTTTGCTCCAGATGCTCAGGTAATGGATTGACTGATGACACTTTGTTGGAGACAAGTCTGATTTTTCTTTCTTGCATGAAAACATGCATAATATGTGTCCTAGTGTATAGGCTATGGGGTGCTTAGAAAGATAAACAAACCGTGTACTTTTTCCATCTAGGTAGTGCAAAGGAGAACACAGTTGTGACCTCAAACGAGTCATTGCACGCTCTCATCCTGCTGGTTCACCATCATGGGCAGCATTGCCCCTTCCCACCCTCCCCACAGCCAGGCCCTGCTGAGCAGGGTGAAACACCTGGACCCCAGGACCCGGCGCAGGAACGGGCGCCCAGAAGTAGGCGTGGCAGGAAGCGTGTAGAGCCTGGCACGGTCGGGACAGACTCCGCCCCCCCCAGAGGGTCATGGGACCAGGAGACGGAAGCATCATCTTACGTGTCGGAGGCAGAGCTGTGTTTGGGCTACGTCTGTGAAAAGGGTCACCTGCTCTCGTGGGGTCCCCGGCAGGGGGGACGTGGAGCGGGTTGCGGCTCAGACTCTGGGCCTGGGGGTGACGACGTGACAAGCTCCATCCCCTCAGCTCCGAGCAGGCCTGGAGGGCGACGGGGGAGAGGGCTGAGGGCCATGGCTCCCAACCAGGGTGCGGGTCGGGGTGTGAGGCCCAGAGGGAGAGCTCACGCTGGGGCTGTGGAGACACAGCAACCAGGGGAGGAGCTGGTCGACCAAACCACCACCACCGACTCGAGCGACGGGAACTTGACAGGTGTTGTATCGAACGTGCTGTACACCTGCTTACCTGACATCTTGAGTTATCAGGGTTGCTATTGGATGGTGGGTCGTTGGCTCAACTTTGCTCTCACACATGCAGGAAATGAACAGCAGGGTGAGGAGGAGGAGCCAGGAAGTGACTCGCCAGGGTTTGAGATGTCATTGGATGATTGGTAAAGTAGTCAATGTGTCATAAGACTTCCTTGTCTGTCCTGGAGTTTCGAATCAAAGCAAATCCAGACTCGCTTTAACCGAATCCTTTATTCAGGCAGGAAAACGACAGCGAGAAGGGAGATGCCAGGCAACCAGAGAGGGAAAACGAAGCGATCACCGAAGCGATCGCGGGGAATTCACCTAAAAGGTCTCGTTTTGCCAATCAAATAAAACACGTTTTCATAACTAGGAGAGCCTTTATTTTGGTGTGTTACCAGAGATGGTCTGTAGAGGGAAACAGAGGAAAGCAATTGCGTTTTAGATGGGCTGCTGAATCAAGGATAGGTGACTGGCTGTTCAAGCTTTTGAAGTCCAAGTCCAATGATTTCTCTAATGCTTTCAGATTCATGCAGACGGATGATGTCACTCAGACTGTATGCAGAAAGAAAAGGTCTGCTTTCCTACCATTTACTGTACGTCGATTTTGAATACAAGCGTCTGCTCAATGAAAACCTTCTCACATGGCTTTTTTTCCTGTACTCGCTGTGAATTATATTATTGTTGCTTGCTTTCCTACATGTACACTCTTACACTTTTGAGGTTCATGTTGTTTTATTGTAACTCGTTTAAATACATGCTCTTGTGTTTCTTCCCATTGGCACTTATTTGCATACATTTGTATGCTTCATGTTTTGGCTACCCAGAATGTTTTTGTGTCTCGTTGTTTATGATCATTGACCTATGCACTTTTGTAAAGCTTTCTCTTGGAAGTCGCTTTGGATAAAGCGTTTGCTAAATGAATAAATGTAAAATGTGAAAAGTTTTTTTGCTAATTCAATGCTCCTACCCATCTTCTCCTTACAGAAAAGCAGTCCCCAAAGCCATGCTGCCTTGTGAGTTTGAGGGTTGCGGTCAAATCTTCTCCACTGTTCAGTATCTCAACGTAAGCACGGCCAGGAGCACAACACGGTTTCATCTGCACAGAAGCTTCTAGATTACTTCCAACGTCCACCGCAGCACAGGACGTTCTTGTTGTTCTTTGCCCTCACGTTCTCTCGTCTGCCTCCCAGTACCACGTGAAGTACAAACACCTACATCAAAGGAGCTTCCTCTGCCCTCAGCCCTCGTGCGGGAAGTCCTTCAACTTCAAAAAGCACCTGAAGGAACATGAGAAACTGCACAGCAGTGAGTCTCCTGCACCGGGGGGGGGGGTGGTGTAGCTTAGTGGTTAGAGTGTTAGGGTCTCTGCAGATAAGAAGGTTGCAGGTTTAAATCCACCCCTTGGCCGCATGAAGGGTGTTTGGGATTAAAAGCGTCTGCTAAGGCCTTCCTTCTGTACTGTTGAATGGTCCATAAAACACGTAAATCACAATGCATAACCTTTCTAGAGCCTCTGATAGAGCGTGTATCACCAGCGTAGATCGGGGGAGCTTGTATATATTAGTATATCAGTGTTGGTCATGTGATAATTGTGTTTTCATGTCTCTGGAGATCAAAGGGACTTCATCTGTGATCGTTGCGGCGGAGCGTTCCGGAACAACAGCCAACTGCTGATCCACTACCGCACACACACCGGGGAGAAGCCCCTCCAGTGAGCCCTCTTCATCCTCCCACACTCTCCACCCTCCTCTTCCATCACGCTCAGGCGTGTCTGCCAACGTCCTCCATCTTTTTCCTCTCCCTGCCTCCACTTCAGCTCTCCCTCTATCCCCCCTTCTTCTCTCCCGTTCCTCCCTCTCGTACCGTCCTCACCCTCCCCTCTCTCTTTCTCTCCCCGCCCCCAGGTGTGAGGTGTGCGGCTTCGCCTGCAACCAGAAGGCCTCTCTCAACTGGCACATGCGGAAGCACAACATGGAGAGCAGCTACCAGTTCCCCTGTCAGTTCTGCGGCCGGCGCTTTGAGAAGAGATACAATCTGAGCACCCATCACCGCCGGAGCCATCCAGAACAAGTTCTGGGTCACGCCAACACCCTCGCCAACACCACTACCCCCGAGGAACCACCGCCAAACCCTGGCCCCAGTGACAAACTGGTCAAATCAGAACTGACTCTACCGTAATATGGAAACTGCTCTGGAATTATTGTATTGAGGAAGGGACAAACTGGGGAGAGTTAGGTGTTTTTTGAGAGACTGTGTGTTTTTGGCTCTGATGCTGACTTGCCTTGAATGATTAATCTTTTACAGGAATTATGGATTCAGTGTATGCTTTGCATTTCCCTTCGTCTTAAAAGCAATGACAGCTAGTTTATCACAGAATGGCCATGATGTATTATATCTTTTAAAAATACGTTAAGATTTTTAAATTTCAAATATGTTTATAATACGATTTCTAGTGGGCGTTATTGCTATAATTTTTACATCCAATGAGCAAACAATACAGCTCAGAAACCCGCCTCCTTGTGGTTGCCATGCCTACAATATAGTTCTCCCTCTCAGTAGTGATTGACGTTAGAATCAGTCAATGAGGTCAGTGGTAGGCGGGAGTTTGTTATCGTACTGAACTGCCTGGCGAATTTCTCGCTACTATTAAATCTCCCTGGGTACACGCTTCGTTTGGACCTAGGCAGGTGAATGATTTGGAATGGATAATGTACTGTAAAGGTTATCAGGAATCCACGAACAGGTAATGATTTGTTTTTAAGACTACCATGATCTGTAAAATGAATGTGGACCAAAATTAGCGCGAGGAACTGCACAAAAAGCCTACTTCGGCAGCCTGACAGTCACAGACAATGTAATTCAAACGTGCAGATGTAGCGTCATCCACAGAACGACAAAGTACGAAAACTCATTTTATTTGGCATAGATTATATTACATGGGAGTTATATTTGGTCATGATAGACTTGTCTGTTGTATGTTGGTCGTTTTATACGTGGAGCTGTATTTCAATTATTAAGCTGTTGGTATTTCAATAGGACAACCGCTTCTCGGTCAAATAAACGTCACTACCTCGTTATCAAAGTTTTTCTTAGCATGTCTCTAGCGGCTGCATGAGGTCGCCCCGAAGTTTTTGCAATTACAGCCTCAGTTTAGTTTCACGTCTTCATCCATCAATTTACTGGCTGCCTAGACAACTTTGTCTGTAAACAGCCATTAGACACTGAATGGCAGTTGTCTTAGCCAGACTGATAAGAACTTCGTTCAGAGTTTGGTCTGAGCTCAAATGAAGACGTCATCACGTCTGGAAAACACCATGCATGGTGTCTTCAGTCTCCATAATATTTGTGGTGGCTTTAGTGAGCCTTTCAAAATGACAGTTGATCCCCCTCGAGTGTCAAAACAACCGTTATTATGATCTCTGTTGTTAAAAGTGCAGGTGTTGTGTAGGCTACATGGTTGACTGACTCATCGAGATGCATAACACAAGACTAACTCGGTGTTCTGTAGGTTCATTTGCTTAATGGCTGTTCAGGCGTAAACATCAAGGAAAGTTAGTTTTGTAGTTTCACTTCTGATAATGAGACGAGTTAACAACTTGTTGATGTTTTCCATTTGAAAGGTTTGAGAACTGAGAGGATCATAGACTGTAAAAAAATAAATAACATGTTTACAGCCTATGGTCAGGATGTGGAAGGAACACTTTGATGGAAGATTGTTTTTATAAGATTGAGAAACAAAAACATCCGACTTGTGTGGCAACTTTGGTCTCCTCTTTATCCACCAGTGTTTAACCACATTTGCCTAGATTCCACCACAGTAACGAAACTCCTATCGTGTATTAGCTGGAGAGGACTGACAACCATTCCATATTTCTCAACAGACGGTCGGCATTTTAGGCCAATTCAGTGGCGTTAAGCAACAACAGCAGGCCGATTATGTGCTCTTCCTATCCGAAGCAGGAGGGGTTAAAGCCTTGCTGGAGGGGTTTGTGGAAGGGGGAGCAGCTTGCCGCTGTTCCCCAGCATGATGCCCTCCCAGCGGGGTAGGAATGCCGAAGGGCAGGCAGGCCATTAGAGCTGGAGGTCTTATCGAGCTGAGCGGTGGAGGGTTTCCCCCCTACTCCTGCGTTTACTGAGCCATGATGCCCATGCGCTGCCAACCACAGGTGTCCGTTAGCTCACCTCTTGCCTCGCCACACAGCACGGCGCACAGAACAGCACTACTACTACAAGCTAGCACCCAGCACCACACAGTGCAGAGTAAGCAACACAACAAACGGTACACCACAAACCACACTGTCCACTGTCCTCAGAGCGCCTGGGAGTGTGGAGCGAGCGAGGATCAGAACGAGAGCGCTACTTTGCATTTAGATTTGAATGGACTCTGTGTCGTGGGTCAGTCATAGCATGATCAGGAGGATCACACACACACACACTACACACTCACAACTCATTTTGTCACTGAAAAATATCCCCTCATACTTGACCCATATGCAGCCTTGATATTCTGCCCTTATTATCTCACTCCCTTTCCAGCTCTCTCCTCCCAGCCTGTCCCTCCATGCCCTCCCAGCTCTCCCAGCTCTCCCAGCACTGTGCTGGGGGTGTAAATTATGGATTGCCCCCTGAAATGTAGGCTAGGGTGCCCCTGGCTCCTCTCTCCCCAATGCCAAGCAGGGTATAGCCAGCAGAGATGAGGCGAGGCCTGGGGCTTGGGCCTGGGCCTAGGACTAGGACTGAGCATAGGGTCCATAGCAGATGGAGTCTTCTTCCAGTGTCCGTCATGGGCCAAGCTGAAGGAGCTGGCCAGGCCTGGATCTATTTCTGGGTTACTGGTTCACTGCATGCTGTGGCCACTAGGCATGAGTGATATGGAGAGTTGGATGGTGTTGTAGGATTGCCCCGGCCAGCGGAGATCCCAGCCCAGGTTGTTTACTACTGCTATGTGGGTGGCTGCCAAGATTGGAGTCTCCTGGAGTCCGGTACGTAATAGCTTTTACAATGTTGTTTTGTTGTGATATAAACAAAGGGAAAGCTGTGTGTGTGTGTGAGTTTAAGTGTCCTTCATCCACAAAGCACGTGGCGATGTAAAAAAAACAACAACGCTGAAAGACATTTACACAAGTCCTTTTCATAACATTTCATCACAATTCACTACTACGTAGTCTAGCCTAGAAGGCAGTGACACTGGTCCTCTATATTGCTCGTGTGTGTGTGTGTGCGGGCGCGTGTTGTGAATGCCTCCATCGCGCACAAGCACCCGTGTTTCGAGTAGACAAAACGGGCAATGCCCTGTCATCAACGCCTGCTCTCACAGCTGGCTGTCGGGCCTGGAAGAGAGATGGCTGCCTGGCCCACTGGCCTAGACGGTGCTGGACTCTGCTGTACGCTGCACAGACAAAAGCCCATATTGAGGCCAGGACAAAAGGGGAGCAGGCGGGCTGGGCTGGTGCTGCCTCACAGCCAGGCTGGCATCACCTAGACTGGAGGCCATGTTACGCTGCAGTGTCTTGTTCATGGGTGTAGCTGGTCACAGTGGGGTTGGTTATGGGTGTAGCTGGTCACAGTAGGGTTGGTTATGGGTGTAGCTGGTCACAGTGGGGTTGGTCATGGGTGTAGCTGGTCAAAGTAGGGTTGGTTATGGATGTAGCTGGTCACAGTGGGGTTGGTCATGGGTGTAGCTGGTCACAGTAGGGTTGGTTATGGGTGTAGCTGGTCACAGTAGGGTTGGTCATGGGTGTAGCTGGTCACAGTAGGGTTGGTCATGGGTGTAGCTGGTCACAGTAGGGTTGGTTATGGGTGTAGCTGGTCACAGTAGGGTTGGTTATGGGTGTAGCTGGTCAAAGTAGGGTTGGTTATGGGTGTAGCTGGTCAAAGTAGGGTTGGTTGGAGGAGCATGTGTTATGCATGTGTGATGTTATGGATGAGGCTTTGAAGCTTGGGGATGATGATGATGACGATGATGATGATAGGTATGGGTATAGCTGAACGGCAGAGAATGTTGACTGCAGATCAAGAGGTTGCAGGTTCGAATCCCCCCTGCCCGTACGTTGCTTTGGAGAAAGCAGAACAAGAATGTTCCGGAGGTGCCCTGTGGTGAGTCACCTCTGTCCATGCCAGCGCAGGTTGGTAACGAGCTCTGGTCTGCTGTGTTGCTGCCCCTCTCTGTCGCTGCCCTTGGCAAACACCTCGGATGGTTTTCTGGCAGGACGAACCGCCCACGTGTCCGTCCGAGGGCTTTAGATGCCCTGCCGTCCTTCTGCCCAACACCCCCTCCTGGTGGGCTCCCCGGCCTCGCGGCAAGTTCACTGCCTGCTCTCCTGTTTGGGCCTGAGGTCTGTTTTAGAGGTTGGTAGCTTTTGCTCTGCTCCTCTCCTCTCTCTTCTCTCCTCTCTCCTCCTCTCTCTTCTCCTCTCCTCTCACTGCCTTTGTGCCAGTGACAGATGGGGCCATTAAGATCCTCGCAGACCATCTTCACAAGATTCTTGGCCGTCCTTACTTTTACCCAGCTCCCACCCCTCCGCCCCCCCCCTCCCCCTCACCCCTCCCCCAAAGATGGAGGAGCCTGGGAGCTGCGCTTGTCGGGGAGGGTGGAGACAAAAGACATTCCCTCACAGCCTCCTGCCTTCTGGCTCAGCAGGTGGAGGAGACGGGGGAGGTTGGGGGGTGAGGAGGGAGACAGGGGGTTGGGTGGGTGGGTGAGGAGGTGGGGTTAGTTGAGGAGGTGTGGGGTGAGGACCAGGGCCAGGGTGCCTCTGCTGAAGTGCCCACCCTCAGAAAAGCATCTGCCTCCGGCCTCTCTCTTAACCCCCCCCCACCCCTTGTGCCTGATTAAGGGCGGGGAGAGACCATTTATTTCCTGCCAAAATCAAACTGAGAGAAAAGCCCAGACAGGGACAGTTTGTTGGGGGAGAGAGGAGAGCGTGCGTGTCCTTTCTTCTCTCTCTCTCTCTCCCTCCCTCTGTCACGGGCCCAGCTCTCGTTTCTCACGGCAGCCATCTGCGTCGCGTCACAAGGTGTTTGTGTGCTGCATCGCTATGGTGCTCAAGCCGGGGGACCGGTTGGGCTGATCTGAGAGGGAGCTGGGCAGGAGGGGGGGGGGGGCTGATTTGACTCCTGTGGCCTGGACTGCTCTGCTCTGGTCTGGCCCGGCTCACAATCAGCAGGAAGGAGTCCCAGGGTGGAGCCCAGGGTTTCCCGCAGAAAATGTGTTAGTTAAGGTGGTAGGGTGGGGTTTGTCGTCAGACCGGGGGCTTGTGGAAGTTGCCACAAGCCAACTTCCACTTAACGCAGGGGCCTCAAAGGTGTTCTCTGCCATGGGCCAAGATTTTCTAGAAGTTTCTGTAACGTGTGTGAGTGGGGCTGTAAACTCACAATCTTCCAGACAGGTAATGGGGTAGCGTATCAAGCTAGCTAAATGCTAGGCTAAATGCTGAAGGAGGTTTGTGCGTTAGCTGATCAGTATTCCTCGTACACACACCACAACATGCACTGGAGCACTCTGCTTTGTTTTGTACCTTCCTAATAACACGGCTTTGGATTGCCGCCGCCCACCTCTGTGTTTAGACCATGAGCTTTGTAGCAGTGTGTGTGTGTGTGTGTGTGTGTGTGTGCCCTCTGCGAGTCTCACTGAGTCACTGAACAGCAGATGGTTGCACCACATCACCCTGTACGGCGACGGTAGTCATCTCTGCACATGAACGAGGATGAGGAGGATGACTGTTCTCTGATCCTGTCCCCTTGTTTACCTCACGGTGGCCGTGAGCCGATGTCGGCTAAAGAAGGCTGAATGTCAGCTAGTCCCCACTGGCCCCCTCAGCTAGCCCCCACTGGCCCCCTCAGCTAGCCCCCACTGGCCCCCTCAGCTAGCCCCCACTGGCCCCCTCAGCTAGCCTTCACTGGCCCCCTCAGCTAGCCCCCACTGGCCCCCTCAGCAAGCCTTCACTGGCCCCCTCAGCTAGCCCCCACTGGCCCCCCTCAGCCAGCCCCCCCACATTACAACACCTGTCCGCTTCGACGGTGGCCGCCCAGCCCCCTCCAGCCCCCCCCCCCCTCCCCCTCTCCTGGGGCGAGGCCCTGTGTGGGGGGCCAGGCCTGTGTGCTAGGCTGTCAGGATCTTCCATGCTGCCACGCTCAAGCCCAAGGGCTGGGAGTGCTGAGTTAATTAACGAGGTGGCGGGGGGGGGGGGGGGCTGAGGGGAAAGGGGAGGTGTGTGTGTGGGGGGGGGGGGGGGGGTCCAACGCGAGGCCTATGCCAGTAGCTGGGCCCGTGCCAGGAGAGAGAGAGAGGAGTGTTGTCGTCAGCACAGCAGAGACAGACAGCAGGCTGTCCTCTTCCTCCTCCTCCTCCTCCTCCTCCTCACCATCTCTCAGCAAAATAACAGGAACCCAGAACGAGGCCTGTGGAAACGCTGGGCCTGGAAGGTTATCACACACACACACACACAAACATTCATACCAAGAGATCCCTGTACCTTCGCATGTACAGCGTTCAATATCAAACCTCTCTCCTTCCTTCCCCCTTGTCTGCTCCTTGCTGCTCCTCACGTAGACCTACAGAGGAGACATGTGAGAGGGCCTCCTCCACCCCCACACACACAGTTGGGCAGTGTGGGTGGGTAGAGAGCTGCCCTGGGGTGTGTGTGTGGTGTGTGTGTGTGTGGGGGGGGGGGGGTCAAAGGGTGTATTCTCAGCTGTGTCTGAGTTTCCCTGCCTCCAGTCACTTAGAGAGGCTGCAGTGAGAGAGCAGGACTCACGATGCAGTGAGGAGAGTGAGGGGAGCAGTGAGAGAGGCAGGAGTCACGATGCAGTGAGGGGAGCAGTGAGAGAGGCAGGAGTCACGACGCAGTGAGGAGAGTGAGGGGAGCCCGGGGGCTGCTGGTGAGTCACGGTGCTCTGGAGGAGCGGGTCACCTCAGGGGCCGTCTCCCGTCTCTGTCAGGCCCGCCCACGCCTCTATCACCGGCCCGGCACCATGGAGCCTGGCTGCTCTACGCTGTTTCTTCGTGTTACCCCCCCCCCCCCCTCTCCTCTAACAGGCTGTGTACCTGCTGGCTGTTCTAGATATATCCCCCCCCTCTCCTCTAACAGGCTGTGTACCTGCTGGCTGTTCTAGATATATCCCCCCCCTCTCCTCAAACAGGCTGTGTACCTGCTGGCTGTTCTAGATATATCCCCCCCTCTCCTCTAACAGGCTGTGTACCTGCTGGCTGTTCTAGACATGTCTCTCTTTCCCCCCCCCCCCCTAGCTGCAGTACTCCCATCCTCTGTCCCTCCACCTCTTCCCTCCCCCCCCCCTCTCCTCCCCCCCCTCCCCCCCCTGTGTGAGGCTGTGTGTTTGAAGCCTCTCTCCTCCCTCAGGACCCCTGGCCTCCATTTAAAGGTGTGACAGAGCTGTTGTCTCCTTGCCTGCGTCTGCTTGTTTGGGAGGAACTCGCTCCAGTGCCTCCCCTAGCCTACCTGCCTGGGCTCAGATGGCCGTGGTGGGGGGGGGGGGGGGGGGGGGGGGGGGGCCAGGAGGGTATTTGTTTATGCAGTGGCAGGAGACCTTTTCAACCCCAATTCATTGCCGGGTGTGAGAGGAACGATTGGTACCTTAGCAAGCAGACCGAAGGTACCACTGGATTGAGTGTGATCGATAGTACTGCAAAGCAGGGCGCACGTCAGTCTTTACACTCAATATATATGTGTGCGTGAGTGTGTGTGTGTGTGTGTCCTCCAACCTTAACACTGCTCTCCTCTGTCGTTTACAGATCATTTTGAACCCATTTGAGCAACGATGGCCTTCTTCCAGAATAACTTCTGGGTAAGTCAACCTGCATTTAAGACATTTATCATGTGTCGCGGTCAATGTCATATGGTGGGGTGGGACGTGGCTGGCTGAGGCCGGGGCTGAGGCCGGGGCTGAGGCTCGGGCCCGAGGCCGGGGCTGATTCCCTTGCTGACTCTGCTGGCCCCCCATCTCGGCGGGGAGAGATGTCAGGTGTTCACCCAGGGGAGCCCCTCGGCCTCCCCCACACCTGCCTCCCCGTTCCAGGTGTGTTCCACCTCTGCCTGGGCTCCTGCCTCACTGACCACAGGGACGCCACGGAGGGAGGCTCTGCCCCAAGTCTAACAACAGACCAGCTGGAGAGGAACCCAGCCTGAAATGAAATGTAGACAAGGAAATTAGATTTTTATCTGAAGGATTTGGATGGGTAGAGGTTTGGGAAATGAAGGGTCCGCATCGTTTAGTCTGTGCTCTGGTATCAAGTTTGCGTGGCTTTTTGATCATAGTTTTTGTTGACATGGTGTGTGTGTGTGTGTGTGTGGGGGGGGAGGAGGGATGGCAAATACACGCGTGTGCGTGTTCTGTTCAGTTGTGTGTCATTGTGATGAGCCGGGCTAGGCTGTCGGCCTGGTAGCTGACCACCAACAGGTCTTTGTCTGGGCGCTGGGCCTCCGTGGAGCGGACAAAGCCATTGTGTGGAACAAAGGCTAGCCAAGGACCTTCCCTCCAACTGGAAACCTCCGTCTTTCTCATCTCTCTCTCTCTCTCGTCTCTCTCTCTCTCTCTCTCTCTCTCTCTCTCTCTCTCTCTCTCTCTCTCTCTCTCTCTCTCTCTCTCTCTCTCTCGTCTCTCTCTCTCTCTCTCTCTCTCTCTCTCTCTCTCTCTCTCTCTCCCCCCCCCGTCTATCTGTATGTCTCTATTTGTTTTAGACTATCTTTCTCTCTGTCCTCTCACTCTACCTCAGTATCTCAATATCTCTTTCTGTCTTTAACTGTTATCTGTGTTGCTCTGCTGCTGTCTAAATCCCTTGTTTGCCATCAGAGTGGTGTGTGTGTGTGTGTGTGTCTGTGTGTGTGTGTGTGTGTGGGGGCTCAGTATCTCCCCACGGGCAGAGTCGCAGGCCTGTTATCTGCCTCCCTGCTCATCTGCCTCCCTGCTCATTGTAAGCAGCGAGTCGGCTGCCTCGCCTCACTGCTCGCCTCTAATAGGAAGCAGACGGGTGTCACAGGAAATGATGCGCAGGAAATGCTACCATCGCCGACGGAGTGGAACCAGGAAATCAGTATTGACTCTAGTTTACACGGCTGCTCTGTTTACGTCTGTTTGCTGGCTTAGTCTGCGCTGCTCTAGTGCAGTTTAGTCCCCCCCCCCCCACTGTGCTCGACTGTACGGTGTCACACTGAAGCCTGTCTTGTATTAATTAAAACTTGAAGTAATTTACGGGTAGAGGCTCATGGAAGTGTAAAATGTGCAGTCATCTCTTTTCCTGATGAGTAATCGTGTTTGGAAATGCGGCACTATGTTGTGTTTCGTGTGGAGAAGTGTGCTGCTAGCATTGAGGGGGAAGGGGCAGGGGGGGGGGGCGGTGGTCCTCAATGAAGGGACGCTCATATTTCATTTTGTATTGCCAATTTTAGAAGCGAATGTCGCAGAGGGCTTCACAGGAAATGAGAAGACATCTATTTCATTCTACACGTCACTCGTATTTTGAGTTGTAAATAATGAGCAGCAAAAAAAAGATGCTTTTAAATCTATGTCATCTTTATGAATAATAAGTAGGCCCTATGCATTTTTATATAAAATATACAGAAATATCAGTTGTAAAAATGTCATTAAAAAACGGACCCCTGTGCAACCGACGCAAGCAAGCACACCCTACAATTTCCCCAGAAATTGTACCCTCTCTAGTATCTCATTTGTTTAGCCAATTTTAGAAGCGAATGTCGCAGAGGGTTTCACAGGCGCCCACAGAGCGGCACCGATAGCCAACCTAAACCCTCATAGGAGACGAGGGAGAAACTCCCTTGGCTGAGCGGTTAGGGAGTCGGGCTATTAATCAGAAGGTTGCCGGTTCGATTCCCGGCCGAGCCAAATGACGTTGTGTCCTTGGGCAAGGCACTTCACCCTACTTGCCTCAGGGGGAATGTCCCTGTACTTACTGTAAGTCGCTCTGGATAAGAGCGTCTGCTAAATGACTAAATGTAAACTCCCAAGACTAAGTCGGGGAATGGAAGAGACCTTGGAGGAGCGGTGTGGGGAGATCCTCCAGAGACGGTCGGTGATGCAGAGAGGAGGGGCGATGTGCTCTGCTCTGCATGTAAACACACGGGCAGAGACAGGAATATAACTACAGGACACTCGCTCTCTCACCCTCCCTCTCCTCTCCCCCCCCCCCCACCTCTCGCTCTCTTCTTCTCTCTCTCTCTCCCTCTCTGTCTCCATCTCTCTTGCTCTTTCTCTCTCTCTCTCTCCCTCTCTGTCTCTCTCTCTCTGTCTCTCTTCCTCTCTCTGTCTCTCTCTCTCTCTCTCTCTGCCTCTCTCTCTCTCTCTCTCTCTCTCTCTGCCTCTCTCTTCTTCTCTCTGTCTCTCTCTCTGTCTGTCTCCATCTCTCTCTCTGTCTGTCTCTTCCTCCCTCTCTCTCTGTCTCTCTCTCTCTCTCTCTCTCTCTCTCTCTGTCTCTGTCTCTGTCTCTGTCTCTCTCTGCCTCTCTCTCTCTCTCTGTCTCTGTCTCTCTCTCTGCCTCTCTCTCTCTCTCTCTCTCTCTCTCTCTCTCTCTCTCTCTCTGCCTCTCTCTCTCTCTCTGTCTGTCTCTTCCTCTCTCTCTCTCTCTCTCTGTCTCTGTCTCTGCCTCTCTCTCTCTCTGCCCCATGTGTTTCCTCCTCGTGGTCAGCTCTCTGCTAAATCCGATTAATCGGAGCAGGATAGTAACTCACTGTCCCGTTAAAGAAAGACCCACTTCAGAGTGTTTGCCTTCAGGTTAGCAAGGCTGTACAAATGTCCTGTTGATGGTTGGTAATAAAACCCCTGGCAGAGAGGAGCGAGGGAGAAGGAGAGATGGAAGGCGGGGGGGGGGAGACTGGACTGTGGCAGGGTTTGTGCAGGGACATTGTGCTCGGTCTCTGTCATGTGTTGGCCCTGTGCTGGTCTGAGCCCTTCTCTCTGGCTCACGTGGGCCCCTGTACTGTGTGTGTGTGTGTGTTACAGGGCCACGGGAAAGTAGCTCATGCCAGTACTGCTCATCCTGCCACCTCACAACGGGGGCTGTTGATATGTGCGATGGGGGGCGAGGGGGGCGGGGGGCCACCCTGGTGCTCTCTGCCCCCTGCACTGGGCACTCTCAGCTCTGCACCCTCAGCACTAAACTTCCATGAGTCAGCAAGACCTCCTGGTCCCTCTGACTGGCTCGCTTCCACCTGGCCCCATTATTACCAGCCTATCACAGGCCACAGTCATTATTACCGGCCTATCACAGGCCACAGTCATTATTACCGGCCTATCACAGGCCACAGTCATTATTACCGGCCTATCACAGGCCACAGTCATTATTACCGACCTATCACAGGCCACAGTCATTATTACCGGCCTATCACAGGCCACAGTCATTATTACCGGCCTATCACAGGCCACAGTCATTATTACTGCCCTATCACAGGCCACAGTCATTATTACCACCCTATCACAGTCATTATTCCTGTCCTTATCCCAATCACAGTCATTATTGTTGGTGAAGCACAGCTGTCCTACAGTCCGACCCAGCGCTGCCACAGCCTGGTACGCCGATGCTCCAGCTGTACTCTCCCCTGTGGTCCACTGCACCACTTACCCAATTAGGCAGCATGCTCAACTGCAGGGAGGCTGACATCTAGCTAACTAGGCCTGCTGCACGCGTGGCCTCGTGGTCTAGCTCCAGGCCTGGACTCTCTCTCTCTCTCTTTCTCATCCCCTATTGCACTCTCACTTTCCCTCTAGAAATGTGTATAAAAGAATGTATATATTTGATCGATTTTCTCTCTCTCCTTCCCTCCTCTCCTCCTTCCTTCCTTCCCTCCCTCCCTCTCTTTCTCTCCAGTAATTATCTTTGCTCAGGCCTGAGGGGGAAAGCCTGGATACATTTAATTAGAATCAAGTGGAAGTGGTTAGCTGCCTGGTGCTTGTTCAGAGGGTCCGGTAGTTTGTCTCCTCTGACAACAGCAGGCAGGGAGAGATGGGTGAGGGGGAGAGGGGGAGAGGGAGGGGGAGAGGGAGGGAGGGGGAGAGAGAGGGAGAGGGGGAGGGGGAGGGAGGGATACCCATCCTCTTCATCCTATACCTCTCACTACCTGGGGGAAGCAGGTACCAGAGCGAGAGCAGAGCAGAGGGAGGGTGAAGCCGTTCCTTACGAGGCCGGACCGACTGAGCACGCTCAGTATGTGCTCCTCCGGACCGACTGAGCACGCTCAGTATGTGCTCCTCCAGACCGACTGAGCACGCTCAGTATGTGCTCCTCCAGACCGACTGAGCACGCTCAGTATGTGCTCCTCCAGACCGACTGAGCACGCTCAGGATGTGCTCCTCCAGACCGACTGAGCACGCTCAGTATGTGCTCCTCCAGACTGACTGAGCACGCTCAGGATGTGCTCCTCATTCCAGTCTTCGGAGAGGCACCAGTTGTCCCGAGAGTGTCTGAAGTCTTCCGCTCTCCCCCAGTGGCCGACTCACTCCCCTCCTTTCTCCTCTCCTCTCCTCCCCTCCCTCCTTTCTCCTCCGCTCTGGAGAGAGGCCGGAGAGAGAGGCCAGAGAGAGAGGCCGGAGACAGAGGCCGGAGACAGAGGCCGGAGACAGAGGCCGGAGACAGAGGCCGGAGACAGAGGCCGTAGAGAGAGGCCGGAGAGAGAGAGGCCGGAGAGAGAGGCTGGCATGACTCAGGGAACTGGACACCTGCGTGAACTGGCCAGCTCACCTTTCTCTGGGTCGGGTTTCACCCCAGCAGGGCTACAAAGGGAGGAGGTGGGCCACCAGGCCCAGGGGGGAGGCCACCAGGCCCAGGGGGGAGGCCACCAGGCCCAGGGGGGAGGCCACCAGGCCCAGGGGGGAGGCCTCCTGGTGGGCAGGGGGCAGTTGGGGTAAGAGGGGGTATCTGGTGTGGTCTGTTGGTGGTGGTGTAGATCAACTCCAAACCTGTGAACCCTGCTGAGGACACTAGCTTCCTGGGTTAGGGGGATGAAGGGCTCAAAGCAACCGCTGTTTGTTTTGATGTGTGTGTGTGTGGGTGTGTGGGTGGACAGGCGCCAACAGCAGCTCGTGTGTGTGTGTGTGTGTGTGTGTGTGTGTGTGTGTATGTGTGTGTGTGTGTCGTCTAGTCCCTTCTCCCAGACATTCCAGACATTCCTCTGCTACCTGAGAGAAGAGTGTGTCCTCTTCTCTGGGTATTTATAGTGCAGAGCAGAACCAGCTGCCTTCCTCTCTGAACCTTCTAGAACGTTCCCTCTTGTGACATCACGTTGTGGAACGGGGCTATTTTGATACCGTTATCTCAGCAGGTGTATGATAGCCTAAATGTGCTAACAGCATAATCCCAGGAGCAGGTGGGTTTGGGGGCGGGGGGCGGGGGGGGGGGGGGGAGGGGAGGGGAGGAAGGAATTTCGATTTCTAGGCTTCCTTGAAAAAATGTCTTCATGATTGCTTGAGGAATATGTTAGCCCAGCCAAAAAAATATAAAGTGTCGTAGAGAAGCCTGTCTCTCTAGGGAACAACGTCGACAGGACCAACCGACAGCAGGCACATTCTGCTATTATTTGAATAAGAGTTGCAAACCGGAAAGCCCCGGTAGCTCACTCCATGATACGTGAGCTTACCATGTAGGCTGAGGCCTTATCACTCTCTCTCTCTGTCTCTCTCCCTGCCTCTCTCTCTGTCTCTCTCCCTGCCTCTCTCTCTGTCTCTCTCCCTGCCTCTCTCTCTGTCTCTCTTCCTGCCTCTCTCTCTGTCTCTCTCCCTGCCTCTCTCTCTGTTTCTCTCCCTGCCTCTGTCTCTGTCTCTCTCCCTGCCTCTCCTGTCACCCGTCACTGAGGCCTACAGACAGTCCAGTGAAGCATGAAAAATGGCCTGTCACCGTGGCGTCACCGTGTGCTTGTGTTTCCTGCAGGGGGAGAAGAACGCCGGCTTCGACGTGCTCTACCACAACATGAAGCACGGCCAGCTCGCCACCAAGGAGCTGGTGGAGTTCATCAGAGAGAGGTGAGGGGGAGCCAGGCTGTCTGGGGGGGAGAGGGGGGTGGAGGGTGTTGTTGGCCTGTGTTGTGTTTGAGGATGGGGCTGGGAAGTGTGTGTGTGTGTGGGAGGGGGATTTTGGGATGGACGTGTGTGTGTGTGTGTGGGAGGGTGGTGTTGGGAACTCAGAGAAGTGAGAAAAGAGATGCTACATTTACCACGTCACCTGCTGGAACAGAATAGCTGGGTAACCAGGCCAGTCCTTCTGAAGTCTTCCCTGCCTTGGCTTCAGTTTCCCTGGGGGGGGGAGGGGTGTCTCTGGAGACGTGAGATGCTGCACATTTCCTGGCAAAGCTTTTTTTCTGTTGAAAGACCCGTCTTTGATCTGACCCTCACCTCTGCCCTCCCGTCCGCACCACCGTGCTGCATTTGAACTAAGACCAAAACACAAGAGTGTCAAGGTACACACACACACACACACACATCATTACACAATCAGCAGGACAAGGAGTCCTCTGTCTTCTCTGCCCACAAAATCCCCCCCCCCCCCACACACACACACACACACTGCCCGGATCTGCTGCCCCAGAAAGATGGGAGTGTGTGTGTGTGTTCATTCATTGTCCTTGAGCTACCTGCAGTAAGTGTGTGTCATCCCTCTTGAGAGTTCGGCCTCGCAAACACCCCCCCTCCCCCTCAGTCTAGCCCTCCTCCTCACAGCCCTCCACTGGCTTTATATCACTTCTTAATCCAGTCCATACACAAGGCAGTAATTATACTGGGGGAAAATGGACCCATGGGTGAGTTTTCTCATAGAAGGGTATCGATTTACAGGCAGGAACAGGACTGTCAGACCAGTGTCATAACCTGGACAGAGATTCATCAGATAGAGGCCGATGCACATTCCCCCGGCGGAGGAAATCCACTTATCTGTTTGGGTAGTAGCACACAACAAATTGGTAGCCAGGAAATGAAATGAAGCATTCTGGGAAGGCTGTGTGCGTGTGTGCGTGTGTGTGTGTAGAGGGAGAGAGAGGCGCATGTTGAGGTGATTGATTCAGCTGCACACCTCTCAGCTCTCTCCTGAGGTTAATGCGCTCTCCCTCCGAATCCCCACAGAAACAAACACCACCTGACTCACAGGTCCGTTTGAAAGGTGTTGAAATGAATAAATGAAAGCCTGGGATTTCCAACCGCCAGGCTTCTCCTCTTCTGGTAGCACTTTTTCTTTTAGGATGGTCACGTTGGGTGGGTTAGTTTCGGACCCCAGCTCCTCCTTGTATGGTGTGCTGGTGTGGAGCCTCGGGGGTCCTCTGCTGCTCTCTCTCTGCTGCTGCTGCTGTGGTCTCTCTCGCCTCTGGAATGAGACCATTTATTATTTAGACGTTGATTACAGCAGAGCTCAGTCTTTACGGCTATTGAGTAAATATAGATTGAGTGTGTTTGTGTGTGTGTCTCTCAGGGCTGCCATCGAGGAGACCTACTCCAAGTCCATGAGCAAGCTGGCCAAGATGGCGTGCAACGGAAGCCCTCTGGGGTGAGTGGGCGTCTGAACTCTCGGAGGTGATCCCCCCCCCCAAGGGGCGGGTGTGTAGCGTGTCCGCATGGCTCACCCGTCGCCCTCCCTCCCCGCCCCCCCCCAGGACCTTCGCCCCCATGTGGGACGTGTTCAGGGTGTCGTCCGACAAGCTGGCTCTCTGCCACCTGGAGCTGATGAGGAAGATGAACGACCTCATCCGCGACATCAACAAGTACGGGGACGAGCAGGTCAAAGTTCACCGGAAGGTAAACCAACCCTCCCCCCCCACACACACACACACACACATATCATTATGTATGAAGAGTACTCTTCAGAAGCCAGCCCTATTGATGTTGATTGTGTGTGTGTGTGTGTGTGTGCGCCCCCCAGACCAAGGAGGAGGCAGTGGGGACTCTGGAGGCGGTGCAGGCCGTGCAGGTCCAGAACGGCCACCTGCAGAAGGCCAGGGAGGGCTACCACAGCAGGTGTGTGGAGCTGGAACGCCTCCGCAAGGAGGGAGCGCCTCACAAGGAGCTGGAGAAGGTCTGTGTCTCTCTCTCTGTCTCTCTCTCTGTCTCTCTGTCTCTGTCTCTGTCTGTCTGTCTCTCTCTCTCTGTCTCTCTCTGTCTGTCTGTCTCTCTCTCTGTCTCTCTCTCTCTGTCTCTCTCTGTCTGTCTCTCTGTCTCTCTCTCTGTCTCCCTCACACACACACACACACACACACGCACAGACCCGGACCAGCTGAAGCTTCACAGCTCCTCTCTACAGTCTCCGTTCAAAGCACCGCAAAGAAACACAAAGCTTCTTTTGTTAATGACGAGCAAAGGTCACGTGACGGGGGGTATGAATAGAACCTCGGCGCAGTAATACCTCTCATTTTCCCGTCCGACCAGGCGGAGATGAAGTCGAAGAAGGCGGCGGAGGTGTTCGCGGCGTGCGTCGAGAAGTACAACCGCGTGGGAGGCGACTTTGAGCAGAAGATGACAGAGTCGGCCCAGGTCAGCGCTGACGCCCCCTCCTTCCCGCAGGGTCGACACGCCACGCCACGTCCGGGCGGCCGGGTCGAGCCTCCCCCCCCCCCCCCCCCCACACACACACACACCTTCCCTCCCTCCCCCGCCATGATCCCTCCCATTCACCGGCCGCCCGTCTCCATGGCTACCCGATTAGTTTCCAAGGAAACCCTTAAAAAATCCGCCCCCTCCCCCGATGAGCGGCGCTCTCTCTGCCTGTCAAATGATGACTGGAATCCTCCAGAGCAATTAACTCCGAAATAGCTGACGCTAGCTGGCTCCTTCATCCGCCGCGGGCCTGGGATGTAATCGCTTGCGTTTCCTCCCCTCCCTGCGTGTGCAGAAGTTCCAGGAGATGGAGGAAGCCCACCTGAGGCAGATGAAGCAGCTGGTGAAGGCCTACTCCCACTCCGTCGAAGACACGCACGTCCAAGTGGGCCAGGTAGGAGAGAGGCGGCCACGTCATGTGACCCCCACGGGATGTTTTGATAGGGTGCGATGGGCTCGGCCGCTGACGTGAGCCGTTGCGTGCGCAGGTCCACGAGGAGTTCAAGCAGAACGTGGAGAACATCGGTATCGAGAACCTCATCCAGAAGTTTGCGGAGCAGAAGGGCACAGGCAAGGAGAAGCCAGGTAAAACCAACTTTCTCAGTATCGAATAGAAGGAAAAAACTAAACGCCGGATTAAATCTGCAAACTCTTCTGCTACATAAACTTACATAATGATGTAAACATCACACCCTACACACTCAAAGCTATCCTCACAGCCATTAACCTGATATGACTTTTCCGTTCTGACAACATTCTGACAGATGGTGTAACTCCTTGGCTGCCGGTTGTGTTTTCTGTCACTCACCAGTCCTGATTGTGTGTGTGTGTGTGTGTGTGTGTGTATGTGTGCGACAGCGCCGGTGGGGTTTCAGGACTACATGACCGCTCTGGTGCCAGAGGGAAGTAAGAAGAGTCGAGGGAAGGCCTTCAGGATCCCTGGGCTGGGCAAGAGGGACAAGGAGCCCGACTCTACGTGAGTCAACACACACACACACACACATTAAACACACACACATCAAAAACACACACACACATCAAAAACACACACACACATAAAAACACACACACATCAAAAACACACACATATAAAAACAAACAAGGTGTGGGTTCTGCGGTTCTTGGCGTGTTCCCTAACGTTGACCCGTGTGTGATTTGCAGGGATTCAGCCGTGATGGAAACCCCGGTGAGTACCCCGGCCTCTCTCAAACCCAGCGGCTCCAACCCAGACTCAACCATCCCCCCAGCCCAAGCACAGCTTCTGACACCCCCCCCCCCCCCCCCCAGCCCAAGCACAGCTTCTGACACCCCCCAGCGAAATAGAAATAGACTCGAAAGAGAGAGAGAGAGGGGGAGTGTGTGAGGGACGTGGAGTACAGCTAACGTAGTTAGGTAAACAAGAGAGTGTGTGTGTGAGCAGTCATAAGTGTGACGATGACGAGGCTGTCGGTGTCAGGTTGCCCCGTCTATTTGTGTCCTTCTGAGAAGGGGCTTTGAGGTGGGGTGTGCTGCCAATACCTCTTCTGACAGACCAGTGTCACATGGGCAACGCTAGCCGCGAAGTAGGAACGCAGCCGGGCTTCTGGGAAAGTGAGTCTAGCCAGGGGTCATAGGTCGGCCCTGCTCGGTAGGGCCAAGCCAGCGAAGGAAAGGGTGACACTTTAGATCCGGATGCTTCTCATGTGCATTAATAGCTAATAAGACCTTCCTAAGTCTAACTAACATTAAGTCTTATTAATGTTTTACAAGTCTTACAAGGTCTTTTTTTGCCGTGTGTGTGTGCGTGCACATGTGTGCGTGTGTTTGTGTGTGTGTGCGTGTTCACAGAACTCCCCCCTGGAGGTGGACGACGAGGGCTTTGTCATCCGAGCAGACTCCAGCCAGAACGATATCCTTTCTGAGGGTCGCATGACCCTGTTCTAGACGTTTCCCTGCTCCCTGCTTCCCGCAGAGCTCAGGATCTCCCCTCTCTGATTGGGGGAGACGTCGTGCACTGGAAGGCTCGTGGTCGAGGCGTAGCACGACGGGGAGGGGTGTGTGTGTGTGGAAGCGATTCCAAACATCCGCTCTGTGTGGTCTCCTCGACGGCCGTTACACACAC
The DNA here is from genome assembly GCA_023658055.1 of Thaleichthys pacificus. Classification (NCBI taxonomy): domain Eukaryota; kingdom Metazoa; phylum Chordata; class Actinopteri; order Osmeriformes; family Osmeridae; genus Thaleichthys; species Thaleichthys pacificus. The sequence continues at coordinate 2,921,927 of CM042859.1, forward strand.
CAGCCCTGTTACGCCCACAAACAAACACACACACGCCTTGTCTAACGATATACCTCCCGGAACAGGCATACAGACACTCGCTCGTCGCAGATGAAATGTGAAGCTAACAGGAAGAAGGTCTACAGAAGGGGGAGGTCAGAGTGACAGGATGTTGTGGTTAACCTTCCGAGTCACGTGTGGCCTGGATCTTTAAAGCCTTTACAACCCCTGCAGCCGAAGCTGCACGAGGAACTGCATTGCTGAATAATCAGTTCAATGTTCCAAACGGCACAGAGAACTCATTTACAGTGTGTGCTTCCTCCCTAAACCCTGACTAAGCAGGAAAAGCAATAAAAACCAGATCAAATGTTGACGAATGTCGAGCCTGCGTGTACATAATCCTCTGTGCTCATCCTCCACTGAGGGGTACACCCCCCAGGAATCCTGCCAGTGGTTCCTGGCAGCAACTCTCTGTCTCTCTCTCTGTGTCTCTCTCTGTGTGTCTCTCTCTGAGTCTCTCTTTCTCTGTGTCTCTGTCTCTCTCTATCTCTCTCTCTGTGTGTGTGTCTATCTATCTATCTCTGTCTCTCCTCTCTCTGTCTCTCTCTGTCTCTCTCTCTGTGTGTGTCTCTCTATCTCTCTCCCTCTCTTTCTCTCTCTCTGTGTCTCTCTCTGTGTGTGTCTCTCTATCTCTCTCCCTCTCTTTCTCTGCCTGTGTTCCTTGACTCTCCCGTCCTCTCACGTTGCTCTGAGGACAAGGAGAACAACTTCTACTCGAGCGACTCGGACTTCGACGACGAGGAGCCCAAGAAGTTCCACATCCAGATCCGGCCGGTGGGCGCCCGTGGCAACCCCGTCGCCACGGAGAAGGAGCTGAAGGCCACCGTGGTGGCTCTCACGCTGCCCCCCAACCGAGGGGTAGGGGGGGTCAAGGGTCATGGGAGGGTCAGGGGGTCATTCGAGGGGTGGGGGTCCAGCCCTAGGGGACAGGGTGTGTTCATGGTTTCAGTCAGGTTGAATTGTTCCCTGTGTCATGAACAAAAATGTCTTACTCTTTTTTTTTGCGGTGTTCTAGGTGTCAGTCAAGCGTCATCTCTCTAGTAAGTATTGTTCAGTGTGTGTGTGTGTGTGTGTGTGTCTGTGTGCGCACACTCTCCTCTCACTCCTCCGTTCCCTGTCCTCCACAGGAAACTCCAGCACCACCGGGGGACGGTCCGAAGGGGAGGGAGAGGGCGCCCCCCCCAGGGGTAAGTTGTCTCTGCATCCCAGCAGCTTCCCCAACACAGACATCAGCTCATCCAACTGATACAAGAGCAACCAGGAAACACTCTCAGGCTCATCCTGATACCCAAAGGCCGTACCTGAGTCATGTTATGTAGATATCGTAGCATCCTCCTTCCTGGGAGAGGTGTGTTTTGTATCAGAGTGTATAGACCAGCCGAGCGCAGCTGAACAGCAAGTGTTCAGTTCCATCTCCGGCTTCTCCCGACCTCGGCTGAATAACTGCCGTCTACTTATCCCACGCCGGCTCGTCTAAGCGCTGTTTTACCACCGGGGGGGATTCACCGAGCGGTGTTTTTCTGGAGATGTAGGAGGCTGTGAGAGGAGGAGGGGGAGGGGGGGTGGAAGGAGGGGAGAGGATTAACGATGAGTGCTTGATTAGAAGAGGTGTGTGTGTGTGTGTGTGGCGCGCGGAGGCTGGCCAGGGCGGTGTGGCGATTGCAGGGATAATGGCTGGTGTTTATCACGCGGACGCTAATGGAGGCTCCCTCGTCGCTCGGGCCTCCCACCAACACACTCTGACTAATCACATCGCTCACCGATTACGACTGATTGGGGGAGAAGGCTTGAGTTAAATATCCCTCTGTGTGTGTGTGTGTGTGTGTGTGTGTGTGTGTTGATTACAGAAGGAGAACCCGACGGCCTACGCCGATCCACCTCTAGTCCTGATCACAGCAGGTGGGTAGTGATGACACCCCTCCTCTCTCTCTCTCTTGTCTCTCTCTCTCTCTCTTTGTCTCTCTCTCTCCCCTCTCTCCCCTCTCTCCTCTCCATCCTCCTCTCCTCCCCCACATAGCTGTTAGCAGCATGGGGCCAGGCAGATGGAGATGCCTGGAAAGAGGAAACCAGCAGGAGATGGGTGATAACACTGCCTGGGGCACAGCACAGGCATCGTTATGAGAGCGGATGGCTTTCAGCGCTTCCAAATTGGGCTTAACCTCCCCTCCTATCCTCCATCTCCAGGTTGCGTCAGACGCCAGGTGCAGACAGCATCTTCGGTCCCTCCTTGGAGTCAACCTTCAAGTCTAACAGCTTCGCCGGCAGAGAGCAGCTGAAGAGAGCTCTGGGAGCCTCGTCTGAATGTGAGCTTCCTTCCACATGAGTCTGCCGTGCAGCCCCGACCACAACGAAAACACACATTCATCACGCATGTCGATCGTTTCGAAATCATATTGAATGTGGGTCATGGTGAAAGCGCCAGGCAGCAGTATGGGTTTCCTGTGGGGTTTTTTTTTCGGTTTTGAGGGCGTTTCTTGTTTCCATGGCGATGGAGCGTCCATTAGTAGTAGTCCTGCGCTTATCCTTCCTGTTTCCTGTCCTGCAGACGCTGCCTTCTCCTCCGACTCCTCCTCCCCCGAGAACGTGGAAGACTCCGGTCTGGACTCGCCTTCCCATCAGCCCCTGGGGCCCTCCCCCGAGCCGGCGGGTTGGGCGGCGTGGCCGGCGGCGGCTCACAGCAAGGACAAACCAGCGCTGGGCAGGCCCACGGACCCCTTCCTTGCCCCTTTCCGGGAGCCCTCCCCCGGACGCAGCCCCCACCCCCTGGACGACCCGGCCAGCGTCTGGGGCGCCGGGCCTCGGTCTCCCCGCGGCCCCCCTGAACCGGAGCCCTCCACCCTGCGCTTCCCTGCCTTCTCCCAGGCCCCGGCCTTCTCCCAGGCCCCGGCCTTCTCCCAGGCCCCGGCCTTCTCCCAGGCCCCGGCCTTCTCCCAGGCCCCGGCCTTCTCCCAGGCCCCGGCCTTCTCCCAGGCCCCGGCCCCCTCGGAGATGGAGCCCAGCGTGTGGAACTGCAAGCACATCCCCCCGGAGGACCCTTCCTGGCCGCCTTCGAGCGGACGGCCCCCCTGGAGACTCCGCCCCACCCCGACGCCTGGGCCCCCGCGCCCCCGCGCCTGTCCCGGGACGGCAGGGGCCTGGAGGCGCGAGGGGGAGACCCCTTCTCCGTCTCCCTCTCCTCCGACAGCAAGACCCTCCCCTCCTCCTCCGCCCTGCGCAGGGACAGGGACAGGAAGCGGGACCGCAGCGTCCCGCCCCCAGACTCTTCCGACGACCCGTTCGCCATCACCATGATTGGCAGTCCCACCCACCAATCGACGCTGGCCGCTGCGGCAGCCGTCCTCCCCCACAGCAGCAGACTGGCCCCTACCTCAAGCGCAGCCCCCGCAGTGCAGCCCAAGAAGGAGCTGGTTCACTGGAACTCAGTCCACAACCCCTTCAGCGAGGGGGCGGTGGTGGGCCCCCAGGCCCCGGGCGGAGGGGGCCAGGAGGGGGGCAGGAAGCAGCGGACCTCCGTCGTGGACAGCGAGCCACGCAGGAACGCCCCGCCTCTAACGAGGCATTCTGGGCCACAGGAGGACCTGTGCTTCTCTACGGACAAGGACCAGGACTGTCTGGACCTGAACGCACAGCCGGCGTGTAGCAGGAGCTCACACAAAGGTACCATCGCAGAATGGGATTGTATTTGGGTCAGATGGCTGAGCGGTTAGGGAATCAAGCTTATTAATCGGAAGGTTGCCGGTTTGATTCCTGGCCGTGCAAAAAATGAAGTTGTGCCTTCGGGCAAGGCACTTCACCCTACTTGCCTCGGGGGATTGTCCCTGTACTTACTGTAAGTCGCTCTGGATAATAGCATCTGCTAAATGACTAAATGTAAATTTGTGGCGGTAGGCAGGGGTGGAGCCAGATGTAAAAATGTGGGGCTCAGCCCAAACCTATGTCCTAGTATGGTTAGATCATAGATGTGAGTGTAGATAGGGACTTCAACAAGTAATGCGAGCCAGAAATGTATTTGCATTAATTTGAGTGCTAAATAGTTATTGGAGCTTTACGTAATATAAACGTTACGTAGGACTATTTATATCTTTGTCGAAATGTATTTACATTTATTCATTTAGCAGACGCTTTTATTCAAAGCGACTCCCAAGAGCATAGGTCAATGGATCATAAACAACAAGATAGCCCCAAAAACATTGCGGGTAGCCAAAACATGAAGCATACATTGTGATAAGCAAATAAGTGCCAATGGGTAGGACCAGTGCATGTAGTTAAACAAATTACAGTTAAACAACGTGATCCTCGAAAGTGCCCAGAGTGTACCTAGAGGAAAGCAAGCAACAATAATATAATTCAGAAGGGGTTTTAATCGAAAGTTTGCACAGACAAGGAATTTACTTTGGCAGGAAGGTGCATACATTCAACATATAAGAATAAGTCTTAACTAAGTGGTGTAAGTTTAAACAAGTCTAACTATGCTAAAGGTACAAAGTCATTACAAAGTCAACGCATTGGATCGGATTAAATAAACTGTTAACATGAACAGCTCCGTCGTTGTTCTCGCCAGGCAAAGAAAGCTTAATAGTTATTTTTGTAACAGAAATCTTCCATAATGCAGACTTACCATAGCTTACTGTCAACTTTATATTCAAACGAAATGCCACGAAAATCACACTGCCTTCAATTTAACATCAGTGTAGAAATGTGGCCGGTGTTTTAAATGTTCAACCTACAAAACCAATTGGTTTTGTAGGGTTAGGGTTAGCTAACCCTAACGCCTATTAATGGATATAACGTGATCTAACAAGACTTGGTAATAATGTAATAAATTGAGAAGTGTGTCTAAAATATAGTCTACTTTATTGAACGTGCCTTTGAAAGGGACATATTAACAAAACTATATACAAGACGTTTCCATCAGATATAAGTGGGGGTGAAACATAGTCACTGAGGACCTTCATTGTCCCACAAAAGCAGTCTGGCTTGATGACACGATCAAAAAAAGAATAATGAGTGTGTTTAACAAAAGCTTCTGAAGGCAAGACTAATTTTATTAAAATATATATCATTTCCTATTGTGGTTATCAGTTAAAGTACTATTAATCTTCGTCTTTGCTCCAGATAGACATGTCAATAATCTATGCTCACGCTTAACATAATATAATATTTGCCATCATGTCATGAACGGTTTTTTTTAACGAAAAATCTAATCTATTTTTAAATAACGGGAATAAACTATATTAACAACATTTCATGTATGTGTGACAACCATTTGCTAAACTTGCTACAACAGGGCAGGCAACTCGAGCCATTTCTTTCAGCTCCAGGTAAATCGGCTATCGGCCAATGTGAACTTTTGTGCTCGTGCCCTGTTAGTATCCGCGAGCACATTTGCAGGCAACTTTTATTGACGTAAGCAAATAAATGGGGTGCTAGTTTACCCATTTCGGATTGGTTTCAAACGTAGCAAAAATCAGGAAAAATTATTCTATGAAAAAGCTAGTAGTATGAGCCAGGTTCGAGAATCGAACAAAAATTATTGGGGGAGATAGTTTTGTAAATGTTGACTGGAGTTAATAGAATAAAAACGACCGGAAGAGCCGGAAGTCTAACAAGAAATGCAATACCACCTACATCCACCGGGGCCGTTGCTTCAAGCCGAGGGGCGAGGGGTGGGGGCTTGGTCTTCCCACGGAACCAAACACTCGACGGGCATGGCTGATGTTTGTCTATGAGAAGATCCCTGTGAAGTTCGACACTCATTTATTCATTTGCTCGAACCATTTCACCAAAGTCGGTTTAAAATGAAAACCTTGAACAATTTAAAGAAGGATTTGCTAAGCCGCTGTTGCTGAAAAGAGGTGCTGTTCCAACCGTATGCTCATCACAAACGCAAGCTGTAAGTATGATATTATCGCTAACAGTTAGCCTATTAGCAATGCTAACGTCACCTGTATCTAGCATAGGTAGAATGCTGTTTCTAAACACATCAACATACCTTACTTAGCAAATGATTCTAGCTAGACTAGCTGTAGTCGGCATTAGAAGGAAAGCTTCCGAAAAATAGCCAGAAAACAAATAGCAGTCTAGCCTATTGCTAACGTCTGTCTAGATTATCTAATTGAAAGAACTGGAGAAAGGCAGGTGCTAGATACAGGATACGTTAGCATTGCTAATAACTGTTACCTACAAAATCATACTACAGCTTGCGGTTGAGATGAACATAAGGTCGGAACGCACCTCTTTTCAGCAACAGCTTCATAGCAAATACTACTTTACATTGTCCCACATAGACTGTAGGCATGTAAACTAGTTTAGCTTGCTGACGCAAGAGCATAGGTAGAATGTGTGATGATTTAGCCTAGTCTATTGGCAATGGGGCTAACGTTATTTCATGTTCCTGACTGTGTTTCATTCAAATAAATAACCCGTGTTGTCATGTACATCTACAATTCAAGATGCATGTTTGTCCAGATCTATTTTTCAGCAAGATAGCTAGAGCTAACTGAAGCTGAGTTGAATCACGATAGTTTGTTTGCTAAGCTGTACTGCTAACGTTACCCACCTAAGGCGATCCTGTTTGCTTCGACCACAGAAGTGGAAACAACTAACATAATCATTTGAAATTATATCTAGTCAATCTGTTGAAAACAGTGTTGTGTAGACACAATAGATTTATTTGTACGTTTTTATTTCAAGTCTCCACCTTCGTTGTTTCAGTGAGTGTTGGCCGTGTTGCGTCTTTACTCCGCAGCTTCACTCGTTGTAAACCAACCAATCAGCGCGCAGCTGATCTATATATTCATGAGCATACCATAAAAGGAGAAAACCTAGCGTTTTTTCCCGGGAAAATTTCAGAGGATGTATCAGGGGGCATAGAACAGCACCCGGGGCATTTTCAGCTCAACCAATGTTACATACCCTATTCGGAGACCTTAAGGAACAGTGTGAAATACCCCAAAAACCCAGTCAATCGCCCCTTTAAGTTTTTTTTTGTCCGTTTTGTGATTCTTTCTTTATTAAGGAAAAGCATAATTACTACAAAAACGCTCTAGGCTTTCCTCTAGCTATCTACTTCCTGTTTCTTATCTGTGCTGTCTACTTCCTGTTTTCCTGTCAGGTTCCAAGCACAACTTCAGGCAGGACAGCGCTGAGCTGCTGGTGGCTGCGCCTCCCAGAACCACCCGGGCCAAGAGGTCGTCCGGGCGACTGACCGGCTGTGAGCGGGTGAGTTGCCCCTGGGAGTCGCCCAGGCTGGTCTCGTTCCAAGCTGCTTGGCCTGCCTACTCATGCCAAGAACCTCTAGGCATCATGCTAACTCTGAGGATGTGTGTGTGTGGATAGACCCCTCATCCTGTTGACCTCTGCTTCTCTCTGTGCTCCAGTCTAGGTCTGTGTGCTCCTCCCCCCTCCCGGAGCCCAGCCCCCCCCTCACCACATCCTCCTCCTCCTCCTCCAGCCCCAGTGAGTGGGGGGCCCAGCCCCGCGCCCCCAGCCCCTCCCGGGCAGGCCAGCCCTCACCCCTGCCCTACCAGCCCCAGGAACACCCCCGGAGCCACTGTGAGTCTTAAAAATAGCCACACTTATCCTCGAGGCATTGGATTCTCTTTGGTTGAGCGGCGTTTCAGATGTCGACGCATAATTGACTTGACTACGTTACCCACAGTGCACCTGTCTCGCGGGCCGAGCCCCATCTCCCTGAGTACCCAGGAGGCCTGGCCTGTGGCTGCGGCCATCACAGAGTACATCAACGCTTACTTCAAGGGTGGACAGCACAACCGGTCAGTCTGGCATACAAACATGGATATCGGTGAAGTAAGCTTGTTGATACGCCTGTTAAAACGTGTGTGTGTGTGTGTCCAGCTGTCTGGTGAAGATAACAGGAGACCTTACCATGTCCTTCCCTGCTGGAATCACTCGCATCTTCACTGCCAACCCCAACGCCCCCGTGCTCAGCTTCCGATTGGTCAACATCTCTCGCTTGGACCACTTCTTGCCCAATCAGAAACTGCTCTATAGGTAAAACCACCCTCCCTACCTATCTACCCCCCCATTCCATACCACCTACCTACCCTCCAACTTTCCTACCTCCACCCACCCACCCTTCTACCTACCTTCTGTGCATGTCGATAGTTACAGCCTAGTGCTGATGGTTGTGTGTGCGGTTCTGTCCAGCGACCCGTCCCAGAGTGACCCAGACTCCAGGGACTTCTGGTTCAACATGCCGGCCCTGAACGTGTACCTGCAGAGGGAGGCCGAGCTCAACCCGCAGGCCTCATACTACAACGTGGCCGTTCTCAAGTACCAGGTGAGGCCCCGGTGTGCGCGGTCCTATTTCATACAACAAGTCTGTCCAAACGGCAACAGGATATTTCTAACCCGTCGCCTTACTCATCACTCTCTCTCCGTCCTTACAACTCTCCTTACTGTCACCTCTCGTTTCTTCCTTTCCTCTTTTGTTTCCTTCTTCCCTATATTCCTAATACTCTGTCTCTCTCTGTCTCTCTCTCTTTCCCTCTCTTGCTGTCTCCCTCTGTCTCTCTGTCTCTCTCTGTGTCCCTCTCTCTCTCCCCCAGGCCTCCTCCCAGGACCCCGGCCGCGCCCCCCTCCTGCTGTCTGCAGAGTGCCAGCGTAGTGGCACCGTCACACGGGTGTCCCTGGACTACCACTGCTGCCCGGCCACTGCCCCCTCCACCCAGCTCACCTCCGTCCAGGTGCTGCTGCCCCTCGACCACACCGCCACCGACCTGCAGTGTCAGCCGCCCGCGTCCTGGTGAGGAGGGGAGGGAGGGAGAGAGGGGAGAGGGAGGGAGGTGGGTGGAATAGACTGAGTGGAACCAGGTGGGTAAAGGGAGGTCAGGCAGAGGGTGTGGAGAGGGTGGAGGGCGGTCTGGCACACGGTCATCACGGCTCCTTCGTTTGTTTTCTCAGGAACGCAGAGGAGAGACGTCTGCTGTGGAAGCTGCCCAATATCTCCCCTACCAACCACAGCAAAGGTCCTGCTGGCTGCCCAGCTGGCACACTGCTAGTGTGTCTGTCTGCTGTCTGCCTGCTAGTGTGTGAATGTCTGTCTGCTAGTGTATGTCTGCCTGCCTGCTAGTGTCTTTCTGCCTGCTAGTGTATGTCTGCCTGCCAGTGTATGTCTGCCTGCCTGCTAGTGTCTGTCTGTCTGCCTGCTAGTGTCTGTCTGTCTGCTAGTGTATGTCTGCCTGCCTGTTAGTGTCTGTCTGCCTGCTAGTGTGTCTGTCTGTTAATCATCTGTCTATTTCAGTCCGTCTGCCTGCCTTCAACCCCTATCATTCATACCTACAATCATAGAAATGTGGACTAGGAATATATTGTTAATGGAGAAGGTCTGGTGATTATATTCCGCCCTCGACCCATTCTCCCTTTCATCCGCCGTTTCTGCAAGAGAATTATTATCATGGGGTTTAGCATATGAAAGCAGTGTGTGTGTGGGGCTGGAGGAGGGGGAAGGTGGTGATATTGTCACTAGGATGATCCAGTAGAGTTCCCTCAGGTGGGACTGGAGATGGCCCTAGAACTGGGCTATTAATAGCCACCACTGATGAGTTTCAGGGACATGAAAGAAATAACTTGTTTTGACCTTTTGTCTCTGAGGGGTACTAGTGGTTTACACTGAAGGTTACAACTCGGATCTTGTCCTATCCAAACATCTACAATGACCCACCGGTTTAATTGGATTGAATATACACAGAAACAAGACTAATTTGAACCAATATATATACAGGGATATACTGACAAGGGCGCTTGTGTGAGAAGGGGGGGTATCTGAACAGTGTGTCTCTGCTTCCTGGTTCCAGGCTCTGGGACTCTGTGTGCCAGCTGGCAGTGCCTGGAGGCTCCCCGCGGCCCTGCACCCAGCCTGGCGGTCCAGTTTGTGGGCTCTGGAGCCTCTCTGTCGGGCATGGACGTGGAGCTGGTGGGCAGCCGCTACCGGATGTCTCTGGTCAAGAAGAGATTTGCCACAGGTAGGGGTGGGCGGTATACCGGTATGAACGCGAATACCGGTATTGCGTTGTGCCATGATATGGATTTTGCCATATCATGGATATCACGATATATTAATAAATGTATTAAGTGTTTCTGTTTGGTATAAAATATAAGTGATACTGCCTAGCGGGCTAGTTCAATTTAGTATCTTTTACAAAAAAACAATGCAGCATGCGCTGCATGCATTGTCCCAGCCAATGAAAGTCAACAAACAAGCTAGCGCAACTTCGAGGAAGCAAACATTCATATGAGTAAACTGCTTTTGTTGGCAAGTGTAAGCAAGCGTTAATGATGTCTGAAAATAAAGCCAGTGGGGTTGATTTGCCGGACGAATTGGTAAAAAAAAAGTCTTCTGTCGTTTGGAAATGGTTTGGTTTCAAGTTATCCGACATCGACCAACAAACACTACTCTGTAAGTTGTGTTGTCGAATTGTGCTAGCCAAAGGTGGAAACACTAGCAATCTTTTTCACCACCTGAAAGCCGTGCATGTGCGCGAAAATGAATCTACCAGAATGCGTTTGACAAATCCAATGCCAAATTGGTTAGAATTGTGAAATGTTTATTGTAAGCCAACAGAATTGAGTATTCAGCCATTTAATAATTGTTTATAGGTAGAGCTAACTCACTACAAATATTTAAGTTTTCTTGCGATCCCATAAACATAGGCTACTGTTGAACGCGTAGGCTACTGAGAAGTCGCTCTTCCGTGGCAATTAAACACTGCAAAATTTGGAAAACTCATGTGACACACCGGAGTTACCCCATGCAAATCCGTCCGAGTGCGGTAGATTAGCCGCTGCAGTACGGATTGCATTGTCATGACATTTTAAGAATAACTAATATATCGTGATATATACCGATACCGTCAGTGCTTACGAATTATACCGTGATAAACATTTTAGGCCATATCGCCCAGCCCTAGCCACAGGTAATGCCACAGCCGCCCCCCTCGCCATCTGTTGCTCGGGCCTAGTTGGACGACATGGGGGGGGACGTTTTGCGGTGTTTAGAGGCTGCTGTGGAAAGTATTGGTTTTGTAATGTGTGTGTGTGTGTGTGTGTGTGTGTGTGTTCTGGACAGGGAAGTACATGGCGGGCTGCTCGTTGTGAAGCAGGACGGAGAGTTGGAGCACAGACCATCTTTGGGACGTCCCGGAGATATACTGCACTTAGAATCCTCTTGAACTGAAGGTGGAGGGAGGGAGGGAGGGAGAGGTAGGTAGCGGGAGGGAGGTGGAGGTAGGTAGGGGGAGGTAGGTAGGTGGGGGGGGAGGGAGGGAAGGAGGGAGGTAGGGAGGGAAGGGGGGGGTGGGAGAGGGAGGGAAGGGGGGGTGGGAGAGGGAGGGAAGGGGGGGTGGGAGAGGGAGGGAAGGGGGGAGGGAGAGGGAGGGAAGGGGGGGGCGGGAGAGGGAGGGAAGGGGGGGCGGGAGAGGGAGGGAAGGGGGGGCGGCAGAGGGAGGGAAGGGGGGGCGGGAGAGGGAGGGAAGGGGGGGGAGGAAGGGATGGGCAGACCAGTCTGGGATGAGGCACCCCTCTCCCTCACTCCTTCTCTTGTCCACCTGGGAGAATGTGCACTTACTTCTGATGGGAGTCCTGTCTTCTATCATGGACCAAGGCCTTGCCTTCCTTTTCTATCTTCTTCTAGCTCTGCATTGTACAAATCCTCGTGCTTTTCCTGGGGAATGTCCCCTTTGTACTGCTTCTGGTTAAGTTAAGTGTTCTGTGTGCCTTTTGTATGAGGAGTTTGAAAACTGGATGTAAAAAGCTGGTTCTACTGAAGGAAAAAAACGTTTTAATAGGTATATATATACTACTTTGTGTTTTGAACAGAATTGCCATGGAAACTTATAGATTTTTGTAAATACAGAAAATATCTGAAGGGGAAACGCTGACCGACTGAATCCTTAGTGAACAGTTTTAGATGTTTCAGTTTGTTTCACCAAGACCGAAATGTTAGTGCGACTGGCATTTCATCTGGCGTTGCTAATTGATAAATAAACATACTCGCTCAAAAGAAAATGGCTTACACCAATTTATTACACATGACCAGTACAAAATACAGTTGAACTATGCAGTTTGTTACAGACCATTGTCTGCCCTTAGGCTAGGTAAAGTGTAATCAAGAACAGGTTTAAAAATACATAAAAATAAGGGTTCGATATACTTGTAAGGAGAACCAGATCTAGTTCAATAAAAAATAATCCTCAGCCAAAAGTCTAAACAGCATTACAAAAACATTACAAAGTACACATAGAAATTACTTTCCCATAGCACTTAAAAGGCAAATTACTGTGACAGGCACAAGTTACAAAAGCCTTGAAAAGGACCGAAGCTTAGGAATCGTATAGCTACTACAAACTCAGACGGGAACTATGTGAGGGGGGTGAGAAAGGGGGAAATCAACCAAACATTTGAACACAAAAGATCATGTCAATTAAAATCATTTATATCTGTCGATAAATAGAAATGAGTTTTTTTTTTTTTTTTTTTTCACGTGAACAGGTGGACCGATGCTTCCATAGCTTACTGGAGTGCACACACACACACGCGCTCGCACACGCACACACACACACCGAAACATGACAGACCTGCATCATCTACACAAGTCCCAGCAACTACATCAACATCAGTAGGTTCTCTCTCTGACAGAACCTAAACGGTACCATACCAGGGAGGAAAAAAAGATGGTGGAGCCAAAGGCCAGAAAAAGAACACAATCTCAACAACATATCCATAAAAATGTTAAATCCCATGAAGAACAGTTTGTTGGTGTCACACTAGCTCCCAGCTGAGCCTATCCATGTCATCAGAACAGGGGGGGGGGGGGAAAGCTTCCACAGCTTTTAGCATTTTCATACATCGTGGAGAGCATACTATTAAGAGGAGGAGGGGGGGGGGGGGTTCCTGCGCTCCAGATGTGCGCTGGTGAGGTGACCTCATGGTCTAGGCTCACGCAGTGCCTGTGCTGAACAGGCCTCGGGAGGGGGAGGGGGGGGGGGGTCTGCTAAGGGTTTGGGCTTTTCACAAGGTCCAACGCTCTCTCGCGTTTGGTTAAATAGAATCTCTGGTATTCTATCCCATGAGGGGTTCCACTGGGCCCTGTGTGGGCCAGGCGTGAGGCTCCGACACAGGGCAGCCCAACTCACTCTTCCAGTTAATCGAAGTGGTAGGTCCTGAATAAACTAGTAGGTGCCTGTATGCACAGCCAACTGCCATCTCACTTTTTTTATTTATTTTTTCTCTTTTTTTGTTGTTAAATTAAATGTCTCTCTATTGTAAGTCTCTATACATAGATTCATCTGGTGTGACGTCAATCTTTTGGGTGAGGAACGAAGCACCCAAATTCAACTGACAAAATCAATCAACGGCATTCTGGAAATCTTTCAATCAAGGGTGGAACAGTATCCTAGAACGGTTATCATTTGGCTGCAAAGGCTTGATACCTATATTTACATGAGTGAAGTGACTTGAAATGGGGGCGGGGTTGGGATGGGAGATGGGGGGGGTAACAGAGGCTGTACTCTAGTCTGGTTGCCTGCCTGGAGCAGAGTCAGTTAACTAATGAGGTCACTAATTACCTGCTGTGGCCGTGAGACCTTCAGTAACAGCACCTACTGACACAACCTTCAGTAACAGCCCCTACTGACAGAAACTGATAGGGAGTCATTTGGGTTGGATGTGGGGGGGTGAGTGGGTCGGATGGGGAGGGGGGGGGGGGGGGTCCTTTGGGTCAGTGGGTTGCATCGACGTGCATTTCGCTGCAAGCTGCAGCAGAGGCAACATGTACACCTGACAGCTTTTTCTTTTATCTGTTTAGTTTTTTTTTTTTTTTTTTAAAGGTGCTTCGAATGTCTGAGGTTCTGGAACGATACATTCACACTGCGGTGGAGGCACAGCTGAGCTAGACATCGGTAGTGGTGCTTGAACACTTATCTAAGGCACTCAAATGACACTATGGCACGGCTATCAAAGGACCTAAATTCGAAAACACGCACACCAATCGTACAGAAGTTACATTTATCCGACGCGGGGTACTGCACAAAGTCATTCTTATTTCACAGTTGCAAACGAACATGAAAGGAAAATCTGAAACGGTTACCCCTGTCAGGTAAAACTCCTCCTCTTATCCTCCAGCAGAAACACGCCCTCTTTTTAAATACACTCTGTAGCTAAGGAGGGCTGGCATAGGCTGCAGCTCTTCTCTATATACACACTGCACACTGTGCTAGGCTGTGCTGGGCAGGACCACCCCCTAGACCCAGGAGAACCCTGGACCCCAGAGCCCCCCGTGAGCCAGGCCAGGCGGGCTGGTGACCTCCTGACCTCTCCTGAAGGCTCGGCTCTCAGATCTCCTGCAGCGAGTGGTTGATCTCGATCCGCTCCCTCTTCACGGCCGGCTCGTTGGGGCCACCTGGACACGTCGGCGTCGCTGCCCATGTCGCCTCAATGTCGTCGGAGAAGGAGGGGATCTGCAAGGGCACAGGGACGACACGGCTCAATGTGATTGGACGGCATATCTCGATTGGCGTGTGGTGGGTGGGTGTGGGTGGGTGAAGGAGGGAGGGGGAGGGAAGGAGGGAGGAGATTACCTTTATCCATGAGAGATGGCATCATGGAGGTCAGGTCACTGAACTGAGAGTGAGAAGAGAGGGGGAGTGTGTTAGCACTAAGCTGGTAAACATCCACCTGGCTGGTGAGGAGATACTACGGTTCTTTATAAACACGCTGGCAGCAAAAACATACAGGTGGCTGCAGTCTGATGCAAATCAAGTCCATTTTCCACTTCGGAGGAACGGAATTACACACACACACACACACCCCCCTCACCTCTCCCATGACGGCAATGGGCGTCTCCCCGGTTGCCTGGGCGACGCGGTGCTCCACCAGGTAGAACATGTACTCGTCGTAGAGCAGGCGAATCAGGTGGAAGGAGCCGAAGCTGGCCCGCGCTGCGCAGGGTCAGGTCCCTGATCACCATGGAGCTGTGGGGAGGGAGGGAGGGGAGGGGGAGAGAACTGAGAGGGAGATGGGGAGAGAGAGAGAGAGGAAACATTAAAGTAAAACTACATCACGACTGCATGCATAGCACATGTACAAGCAAGACAGGTCAGACCGATACATCTCATGACAAAGTCCAATTTCTTCCGAGCCACTACGGGTCGGAAGCTGGACTGACCCCTGGGGGGGGGGGGGGGGAGGGGCGAGGTACCTGTAGAAGGACCACTTGAGCAGGAACTGCCGGGCGGCCCCTGGGGAAGCTGGGGCTGCCCTCGTGAGGCTTGAGGACCTGGTTGACCACGTTGTCCAGCCAGGAGGCCCACTGGTCCAGGGAGCTCTGCTGCTGCAGGGTCACCTTGAAGTCCTGCTCCAGCCTCTGCACCACGCTCTCGTCACACTGGCACACCCAGGACGCCTGCTCCTGGAGGGGGGAACACACACACACACAGGCTGAGGGCACGTCTTGGTACACACACACACATAGAGTCTGAGGGCACGTTTTGGTACACACACACACACAAGCGCTGACATGGTCAAAACGGCCGCAGCCCCCCGGCGCCTTTGCTTACCTGCACGTTGGCAAAGTCGACGCGGTTCAGGTCGCTGAGCATCTGGTTGATCTGGGAGGTGTTCTGGAGGACGGCCCGGGCCGCCTGGGCCAGGTGGTTCAGAGACGTGTACCTGCGCAGGGTCTGGGCGAACGCGCTCACTACTGCCGCCTACAGGACACGGGGGGGATGGTTTAGTGAATGGTTTACAGCCCTGTTGGTCTGCTACATGAATTCATGGCATCATAGTATCGTTATTTTGTTGCTACAAATAAATCATCAACAGTAAGTAAAACAAACTATTTCAAGGTTTCCATGTTCTGTGTAGCACTGGTCATCATGTGACTAGAGGACACAGGGTCAGGGTGTGGTGGTCAGGGGGGGGGAGCAGCCGGCTGGGGTCACCCACCTTGGTGCGGACGATCTCCTGGGGGAAGTCGTTCATGGCGGTGGTCAGCCAGCCCTCCAGGCTCTTAGCGAAGTTTCGGATGGCCTGGGTCAGAGTGCCTGGCAACCAGACAGTCGGGGGGAAAGGAGGTTACCATGGGAGAGGGGGCCGTGCGACACAGAAGAGAAGGGGGGGGGCGGAGGGCGGGTACTCACTGGGGACAGGACGCAGCACATCGGGGATGAGGATCTCCACCAGGGCCTGGTACAGGACATGGTCACAGCCTCTCATCCAGAGCCTCACTGGCTCGTACTTGCACAGGGCCACCAGCTTCTCCCTGGGGATCATCCCATCCATGTCCTCGTCACTGCGCGCACACCACACACACACAGTCAGCCACTGCCTTCACACTAACTCTTCACTGACTGTACTTGAACATGAAAAAAATAAAAATAACTATTTAATACTTAGTCTAGTAGTTGATTCAAATCTATTCTTTCACTGATTCAAATGGCCGGTATCTGGAGTCTGACCTGCTGGGGATGGTGGTGGAGCCGTCACTAGATGGCGCTGTTGAATACCAGAAGGTCTGCCAAAGCTTCTCAATGTAGTGGAACTGGAGGTTCATCACCACATCCAGGGTAGCCTGTGCGAGGGGAGGGAGAGAGAGAGAGAGAGAGAGGGGGAGTAGGAGAGAGGGGAAGGGGAGAAGAGGGGAGAAGGGAGGGGAGGGGAGAGATGGGGTGGGGAAGAAGAGAGAGAGGGGAGGAGGGAGGGGAGAGAGAGAGGGGGAGAGGGGGGATGGAGAGGGAGGGAGAGAGGGGGAGAGAGGGAGGGGAGGGCCAAACACACAGAGCTGAGCCATAGCAACCAGACACACAACAAAGTTTGTGCTGCAGCCCTCGCCCAGCTCTCAGCTGAATGAACCAGTCAGCTCCAGACTCTCCCCCCCCCCCCCCCCCCCCCCCCGCCGCCCCCCCCCCCCACCACTGAACCAGCTAGAAACTCACTACAACAATAGAAAACTAATTACTGTACCTTCAGAATGAACCTGATGTCAGTGTCACTAAATTACCGAAACTGATTAGTAGTTTGAAGTTCTTAAAAATCAACCCCGACCCAGAAGCGGGCGAGTTTCCCCTCGTGTCACGTGACTTCCCTTGTCTTTCCTGTTCAGATGCATGAGGACACGTCTTAGAAAGCAGGGCGCGTTACACAACTCAACACCGAGCCTCGCAAAAGCTAGCCCTGAGGGGGGTGGGGGGGTGAGACGACGACGACTAGCTACACTTCAAAAACAAAAGGCTCTGACGGAGATAATGGGGGTACAGGAGAGGATTAAAAAAGGAACAGCCCTGTACCGTGTGTGTGTGTGTGTGTGTGTGTGTTAGTCTGTCAGAGTGTGTGTTCGTATCCCAGTACAGTGTCCCTATTCAGGCTGATTCACACCATGCCCAGAGATTCTCCTTCTGGCAGGACACGCACGCTGGATCCAGTTACAGAGCGGGGGTAGGCTTTCCTTCAATCACATGATATGTTTTTTGCTTCCTCTCCAAGGATCGCCATGGCAACCTTGTTTACCGTTGCCCACGGTAACGGCTCAAACACTCCCAACTCCAAAACAACAAAAAAAGAAGAAGAAAAAGAAAGAAAAAAAAGAAAGAAAGGGAGAATTCCCCGGCTCCTACAAACAAGCCGTTTTACCTCCTCACTTTTCAACCACACGGGAAAAACCGCACACCTTAAAAACACAGGCTGGAGGTCGGTCTAGAAACTTCCCTCACCGACACAGACCCCCCCACACACACACACACACACTCGCTGCCATCATAGCTCTCAATGATTTTATTCCACCCAGTTTTTATTAGCCATTTACCCATTTATATTTACAGCGTCGGGCCTAATGGTGTGGTTGATAGCAGGATATTTGGTTTCTTATCTAAACCTTGACATTAATGAATGGAGCACTAGGACCCAATGTGCGTGGATCTGTATAAGACAGGTGGCGGAGACACTGCCTGTACAAATCAATATCCAGAAATAGAGTCCTGATAATCCACACCTTCAGATGCAGGCAGGGTGGAGAAAGCCGTGTCTGTCTGGCCTCCTCCAACATCCATCTCTCTTTCCCAAATCTCCCCTCGTTACTTTGATTCACGTGGTCGATTGCAATGACTTGTCAATAAAGCCTACGTCAGCGCGGTTAACAGATCTCTTTTCGGAGGGGGGGGGGGGGGGGCTTCCAGGGGTGCAAGACGGCCCCACAAAACAGTCAAACCGGGAGCGCACGGGAGCCGGGAGAGTGACAGAGAAGCGGCGGCAGACAAAGGCAGGAGCCGGTGTGGCCGAGCACAGACAAGGCGGCACAAAGCCCGGCAGGGGGGCCGCCACAAAGACACCAAGATGTCCGCCCCGGCGAGCTGAAAGGTTAATTGGCATGTCTTGAAAGCTGCGCGGAGATGAAAGGGGCCGGGGAACAAAAGCGGCGCGGCGCGGCTGACCAGGGGGAGGGCAGGGGTAATATGGTGATAAAAACACACCACTCCGCCGTTTTAATGAAGCTTATTTGTGGCCGCGCCCTCCTCCCTCTCTCTCTCTCCTCCCTCCCTCTCGCCTCTCTCTCTCTCTCTCTCTCTCTCTCTCCTCTCCCTCGCACACACACACACACGTGTCTGGAAAGCATCCCCCCCCCAACCAACACACATCTTTAATTCAATATCCCCCCCCCTCCCCAAGCATCTCACCCAGGGAGCGTTATTCATCCACCTCATCCATCACTGACTAAGGAGCTATTCTGGCGCTAACTCTGAAATGCCACATCCCCCCCCTATATCGTCTCCTGGTCCAGGCATGGGCTGCTGGCATGAGAGGACACCTGGCGAGAGCAGCGGTGCGGGCCGCAGGCACGTCGGCCCCGCGGGGGGTGCTGGGGGGGGGGGGGGGGCGGGGGGCTGGCAGGCAGGCAGGCAGGGGACCTACCTCACAGTGGTCCCTGTACAGGTTCTGCAGCTTCTTCACGTCGTTCATGTTGATGCGCTCGGGGCAGAGGGAGAGGAGCCCAGGTCCGGGCTGGGGAACGGGGGCAGGATGTGGGTCACATCTGCACGCAACACACACACACACGCACGCAGGTGTCAGTACACGCTCGTCCCGGCACGCACGAGCCACCACAGAGCGCCTCTTCGGAACGCGCCCGGAGGATGTTTGAATGTAAGGAATGCCTCGCGGGCATCTCGAATGTCTCTTATGAGACGCGTCGAGGTATCTGGTGGTGGCCGGGTGTGAGGGAGGGAGGGGGAGGGGTGGGGTTCCTCACCGATGTACTGCTGGTGGTGCTGGCTCTGGGCCGCCACGGACTGCTCCGGGGTGCTGGCCGAGTGCTGGGAGCCCCCGGAGAGGCCGTCCGCCATGCCGTCCACCTTCTGCAGGGGCTTGAACCTGCGGAGAGGGGAGAGGGCAGCACAGCTATGTTGGGTGGGGCTGGGAAGAACTAAAGGATGGCTGGGGAGGGGGTGGGGGGGGGGGGGGGAGGTGCATAATAAGCAGTGGAGGGAGGGGAGGAAAGAGGGAGGGGGTGGAGATGAGAGGCAGGTGCGACAGGTTACATGTGGGACACAGTCAGGACGGCTCGGAGCAGTGTTGACAAGTTCTGCTGGCCGAGGCCTTCGAGGGCTCCTCGCGGTCAAACGTTCAAAAGGGGGAAATGGACCGAAGCTGGTTGACGACCCTGAGGTCATGTGATGGAGACAGAGGCCGGAGGAGGGGAGGGGAGGGGAGAGAGACAGAGAGAGAGAGAGAGAGAGAGAGAGGAGAGAGAGAGAGAGAGAGAGAGAGAGAGAGAGAGAAGAGAGGGAAAGAGAGACAGAAGGGAGAGAGAGAGCGAGACAGAGAAGAGAGAGAAAGAGAGAGAGATCTCACCTCTGTTTCTGGTGGACAGGGTTGCTGCTCATGGCCATGTACTGGGAGTCTTCCTGCAGCCTGTTGAGCGGGGAGTCTGGCTTCAGCCTGATCCCATAATAGTGGTACTTAGAGTTGCCTCTGAGGAGAGAGAGGTTTGGGAGGAAGTGAGACACCGGAGAAACCAGGTCTAATCATCTATCTTCAGCAATCCATTGTTTTGTACTTCTCAGCTATCACCTCCTCCCTTTTCCTCCTCACACCTCCCCCATTACCCTCCCTCACTTCCACCCTCACTCCATCTCCTCCACCTCCTCTCCCTCACCCCCTCTCCCTCCACCCTCTCTCAAATCCACCCTCTCTCCTCCTCCACCTCCCTCTTCCTCTCCCTTCCACCTCCCTCTCCTCCACTCCACCTCCCTCTCCTCTCCCTCCACCTCCCTCCTCTCCTCACCTCCCCTCTCCTCCACTCTCTCCCCTCTCCTCTCCCTCCACCCTCTCTCCCTCCTCCACCTCCCTCTCCTCTCCCTCCTCCTCCTCCCTCTCCTCTTACCGGGTGCCCAGGCGTCGTGTCCTCAGCCCCATGAAGACTGAGCGGATGAGCTTCCCGAAGGAGGCGGCGTTGACTGGGTCCAGCTTCTGCTCCTGGCAGTGCCGCAGGTAGTGGTTGTACAGGGAGCTCCGGGGCAGGCTCACCCCCTCTGCAGTCTCATAGTTGTCCAGCAGCCACTGCAACTACACACACACACACACACACACACACACACACACGGGGGGGAGAGAAGGGGGGCACGGTTACACGCAAGGCGCGAGCTAAGTAGAACGTTCACTGCAGAGGGAGAAAGGGAGAGGAATCGAGAGAGGGAAAGAAAGAGAGAGAAAGAGAAAGGAATATAAAAGGCGGTCCCACTCACATTATCACATCAAAAGACAACTGACAAACGCATGAATACATGCACAATTCATCAAATCACCTGTTTTGCGCGTCGACGTTAAATATAGCCGACTTCCTTTGGATACAATTTAGCGGTATGCTTCCCTGCACTAATAGGATGATATACTGTTTGTGTTCACGTCAGAAGTAGTGCCAAGTTCAATTGAATGAAAATGTGAAATATAAAAGAGTATACAATTATGATATGATAATATTTCGTTATAGCCTAAACCCCTAGCCTCTTTCTATCCATAAAGCTGAAATCCCATCTGCCCGTGGACGAGCTCTGGGCCGCAGCGGAGATAAGGGCCTCGTGATTGCCAGTTTAAATAACCTCCCGGCTGCTTCTCTCCTGCCAGTTATCCCAGGTAGCCATCAGGCCTGACTAGGGCCGACAGATCTGGAGGAGCGTGTTACGGCTGTCAGAAGGGGGAGAGAGAGGACAGGGTGGAGATGGTGGGGAGGTCAGGGGAGGTCAAAATCTGGGACAGAGAGGGAAACCTTGAACACCCCCCCTCCACTCATATTAGCTAGTCTGTTCTGGAGCCAGAAATCAAGAGTGAAGTAGCCTCAATCTCATTTACATTCAATTTTCAGATGATAATAGATGCTTGTCTACTCTCCTCCTGCCACCCCCCCCCCCCCCCCCCGCTCCCCACCCCGACAAGAGAAGCTACATTACAAAGCATCAGATGGAGAGACTGGAGTGTTTCTGGACAGGAGAGACTGGAGTGTTTCTGGACAGGTGAGACTGGAGTGTTTCTGGACAGGTGAGACTGGAGTGTTTCTGGACAGGTGAGACTGGAGTGTTTCTGGACAGGAGAGACTGGAGTGTTTCTGGACAGGTGAGGAGAACCAACCCCGAAGCGAGGGCCACACCGTCGGTTTTTACCCTCTGACCAGAGAGCATTTCAGTTCGAACCGGTTAGATGCATGCAAGTTCACACAAGGGCTTAGCAAGGCAAGCGCGTTACCCAATCCAAACGTTCTTGGGCGACAGGTGACGGCATGTCTACCTATGAGGAGGCGGTCCTGTGCAGGCGGGGGCTGGGCGGTTCATCATCGCTGGTTAGAACAACACTAACCAGCGATGAGGCACAGCCAGGAAAACAAATGCAGAACCAACCTCCCTTCCTTCCTTCCCTCCCTCCCTCCCTCCCTTCCCTCCCTCCCTCCCTCCCTCCCTCCCTCCCCCTCCCCCATCTTGTTTCATATACAGTTCCTGGTTGACTTACATGGCTGTTGAGCAGGCTGCTTTTGTGAGTGGCAATCCCTTCAGACTTTTGGAGGTTTTCAATCGCCATTTCAAGCTAAAGAAATAAAGGAGCATGCGAAAACGAAAACATGAGGAGGGGGGGAAAGTTGGTGAAAGGGGGGGGGGGGGGGGGGTGGAGAGAGAGAGAGAGAGGGAGAGAGAGAGTGAGTAAGAAATAGTGTAAGAGAGAGAAGGGGGGGGGGGGGGGGAAACAAAAACACAATAAACAGAAAGGAAATAAGACGGTTAGCTGCAGCCAGATCTCCGCATTTCAATTTCACTCAAGTCAGTGTTGCGGCCAAATCCCTTATTGGCTGACAGAAGCATGCAGATGAGGGACTCAGGGGTTAAGCTGCTGACTAAAGGCTCTCCTTGTCACAAACTCTAATGTATGCAAATGGGATCCACAAACAGGGTAACAGGTCACACACACTATGACAATGAGTCCTCCAGTTATACCTTTCTCCCCACCGGGTAAAACACACCAACTCATAATACGACAACTTTTTTAAATTCATTTTTACGAGTCATGGTCACTTCCAGCTACACTGTCGTGTCTAAAACTCTATTCTGTTTGTTCCATTAAGCGTCCCCTAACAGAACCGTTTGAAGGCGTTTACCGGTTATATGTCATTCTTGAGGTAGGGACTACAGGTTCAAACAGAGAACACCGTGAATGGTAGAACCGGAGCCTTGCTTTTAAGTTCTGAAACCCCCCAACAACAAACACAGAAAGACGTATGGAATAGTGGCCAAACTTGAGGAGAGAAAAAAACAGCCGGCATGGTTCCAGGCCTTAAGAAGGGTTCTGAGGGCTCTCGGCCAGATGGTAATGAGCCCCAGGAGAAGCTTTGTTTCGCAGGGTGTTCAAGTGCCTGTGAAAGCCTCAAAAACAAGGCAGGCCTGAATTATTTAAGCCAGTGTCCTGGTTCTGTTCTACAGCAGGGCCCAGTCCCAGGACCAGCCCCAGGGCTAGGCCCAGGCCCAGGGCTAGGCCCAGCCCCAGGGCTAGGCCCAGGACTAGGACTAGGGCTAGGCCCAGGACCAGGGGCTAGGCCCAGCCCCAGGACCAGGGCTAGGCCCAGCCCCAGGGCTAGGCCCAGGACCAACCAAGGCTGTGAGCTCTCTCTGGGGGCGGCCAGGCAGTCAGCAGGTAGCGACAGGGAGCAGAAGCAGCTGGGAGGACAGCAGACACCAGCTTGCGTCACAGCAGATCACAGGGCAGGTGCTGGCTATGCAGGACAACTTGATTGTTAGTCTATTATTGGCAAAACCCTCAAAAGAGTGTAATTGACTCTAGGCACAATAGTCATCTACACACTCCATCATGTCTGGCGAAATATATAAACGTTTCAGGTGATTGTGCCTTTGTGTTTATTCATCGCTACGTCTTAAGCGGGCCTGATTGAGTCTGAGTGGGTTCTGGCAAGAGACTCACGTTCAGGGACAGCAACATCTCCCTGGTACCTATGACGATGCCAAGCGGCCCTGTTCCGTTCCTAACAGCCCTGCGGCAGCGCTCTAGAGGAGCAGGCGGGCGGCGGTGGGGGGGGGGCGGGGGGGCGTGGGTGCTCACCATGGCGGAGGAGGAGCGCGAGGAGTGGGAGGAGTGGTGTCGGCCGCCCTCCATGCCCCCGTGGATCAGGTAGGCGCTCCCGCTGGAGATGATCTGGCTGCCGCCCACGTCCATGGCGATGCCCACCATGCCGTGCGGGGGCACGCCGCTGGCGGACGACACCACCGTGGTGACCTGGGCGCCGCCGGCCTGGGAGTCGAAGTAGGCCCCGCCGCTGCCCTGCCCGTACAGCTGGGCCTCGGGGTTGTAGGAGTAGGCTGTCCGGCTGGGGGGAGGGGAGGTGGAGGGAGGGAGGGAGGGAGGGAGGGGGGGAGGGGAGGGGAGAGACTGAGGTCAGTAGTTGTAGTCCACACTCAGACCCAGACAGACAACGCCGCAGCTGTTTTCCAGCTCTTTTAATACTGATGGAAACGTGTACACCGGGCGTGCTTTGCTTCTTGAAGCGTGCTGAACAATGCTAATTATATGATGATGATACACTCTAATTAATAGCACTCTGAGCAGCTGGAACGCATGAGGTTGATGAGACTCGCCGCTTCTATTCATCAGCATTTTAGTTGTTGATGTTTTCCGATTTTATTTAAATTTTAATCAAGGACATTTAGTCTCAAGTCTCAAGTCTTAAAATTGGACACAAAAATCAGATGAACACAATCTTAACGGCAGAGTTGACAGACAGGTCACATGCTTACATGGTTCCGTTGGTGTAGACAGCCTCTCCACTCTCCCCGACATACTGAACCTGCGGGGGGTAGACATGCTGCACCTGCTGCACCTACGAAGGAGTAAACAAACAAACAAGCGAGCATCAAGCTGTGTCCTCTATCAGGGGTGAAGGGCAGGGTGGAAAAGGCTACATGCTCCTCGTCTATGGACACACGTCCAGGTAAGTCTTCTTTTTGATATTCTGGGCAGCATTGAGATTCCCCACGTTCTGGGGTTCTTGTAGACAGCATGGGGACTGAAAGACCATCCGCTCTGAGACACTGAGCCCTGCCAACAACCGACACTACATCTAATTGACAGCCAGCAACCCAACTCTCCTCGTCATTCTGAAATTGCACTATGAAAAAACGCAGAGAATGTCCTTTGCTTGAAGGAAATCTATGTAGGTGATATTGGTGTGAGTGGGGGAGTGCTGCTAAGGCTAGGCTGTGATTGGTTGGAGGAGGGAGGGGGGGGGGGGCGTGTGTACCTGCTGGGGGACCTGTTGCACTCTGGGTACTGAAAGCTGCTGTACCTGTGCTCCCTTCTGAGCCGAGCCTGTCGCCTGGACCAGAACCCTCTGGAAGGAAGACACAACGTTAGCGTGGTCTCTCTCTCGCAACGTTAGCATGGTCTCTCTCTCTCTCACGCACGTTAGCATGGTCTCTCTCTCACACGTTAGCATGGTCTCTCTCTCTCTCACACACGTTAGCATGGTCTCTCTCTCGCACGTTAGCATGGTCTCTCTCTCTCTCGCACGTTAGCATGGTCTCTCTCTCTCTCACACACATTAGCATGGTCTCTCTCACACACGTTAACATGGTCTCTCTCTCTCTCACGTTAGCATGTCTCTCGCTCTCTCACACACACATCACAACACAACTCGGATTCTCATGAAGATCTTCTCTGTGGTTTCTGTCTTCTACTAAAGTGACCAATGCAAAGTGAGAGAGAGCTGAAGGGGAAGCTAAAGTCTTCTCCATCTGTGATATTTCCACCTCCAAGCCAATATTTTTTTTGTGTGTTGCTCGGTTTAGGCCTTTTCAGTTATTTACTGGCGACCACAAAGTATGATTTTTTGGGGGGAGCAGATTTTATTGATTTTTTTTACTTTGGCGGTTTGTAGGCACCCGGTTTTCAGGCTTGTGTTAATAGAGACCAGTTCATGACAACACAAGTAAATAAAAACCATATTTTTTCCCCCCCAGGGGCGTGAGACCTGGTTTCAGGAGGGGGGGAGGGAGGGGGGGGTACCTGTTGTGAGGCAGGGACGGGCTGCACCACAGGGGCCTGGGCTGAGGTGGACGTGCGCAGCGCCACACTGGACGACGAATCGGACCCTCCCTCGGAGCTCTGCATGCTGGGACTGCAGGGGGGGGGGGGTGGAGAAAGAGGGAGAGAGACATAGAGAAAGACAGAGGGAGAGAGAGAGAAGGCACATGAGCACAGGCACCACAAAAGACAGCCCCCCAAGTTAAGACACAGGGACCTGCCAAACAACAGCATCTTCCCAGCGCCAGTCCCCGGGCCATACACAGGCTGTCCCCGGCCAGACAAATGCTCTTTTCACACCACGCCTGTGAGTGGCGCCAGGGCATTCTCCCTGCCCAGGGGGAACCTGGCCTGTCCTGCCAAGTCAAGCTGAGTCAACATCCAATCCCCTCCGCTGCTCACCTCTAGCCTTTCTGACTGGAACAGCGACTACACATCGGAGGCTGGATCCGGCAGCGTAATTACGGAGGCAGGTGGACGTGTAAGGTAAGCGAACGGCCCCTGACGGACGACCATGCCCTCCCAACTGTGTGAGCTCAGTCTGACTTCTAGGGGGGGTGGGGGGGGGGGGGGCGTGCGCCCATGTGCACGGGTGCAGTGTTGGCGAGGGGAGAGAAGAGTTAAAACATGGGAGTGAGACACAAAGGCTCTCTCTTCTGAAACGAGAAAGGGAGGGCGTGCTTGAGGAGAGGGAAAGGGTTTAGAAGAATTGAAGAGGGGAGAAGGGGAAGGACGACTTCCCCGGTCCCTAGAAAAGAAAGAAGAAAAAAAAAGAAATGCGGGAAAGAAGAAAAGATGAAGCTGTCCGTGGGGCTGCTTCCCCCGCCAGGGCCCTGATGATCTCCAGCGCTCGGTTCAAACGAGAGCTCGTTCTCTGGGGGGCTCCAGCAATCCAGCTGATATGAGGAAATTCCTCAATGCTTTGTAAACGTTTGTCGGTTGCCATGGTGAGGAATCCATGACGACCACCCCCCTTACTCTGCCCCCTCTTTGCGCGCCCCCCCCCCCTCTCCGACACACACACACACACTACCTCCTCCCTTCTCTTTTCTTTTTTAAGCTCATGCACAGGAACTTTCGAATGTGGCCGCGGAGGGGGAGGGGGTGGGGTGAGAAGAGGGGGGGGGGGGGAGGTGGGGGGGAGGAGGGGGCGTAAGGAAGGGGAGGATAGAGAGAGGAGGGAGGGAGGGAGTCGAGGGTCTTTTGCGTCGAGGCAGAGTCATCTCCGAAGACCGGCAGCTAAACAAACGAGCCCTCATCCGTCAGGCGACGGACAGGCCGCTTCCGTTCCTCGTCCCTCCGCACCGGCCGCGAGCAGGAAGCCGCGCGGCCGGCACACGCCGAAGGAGAACCGCTAAACCCCCCCCACCCCCCCTCTCCCCCGAGATCACGGCCTCAGCCCAGCGAGCCCTTTCCATCTCTCGTTCAGGTCTTCCCCCCAGCCTGACACCGAAGGATCCGACTCGAAGGATGGGAGGAGAGGGCAACAGGTGCTGTGGGGAGCAGCTGTTCAGATGCTTCTAGCCTGGACAAAAAAACACCTGGAACAAATTGTTCCCTCACTCCACTCGTGACATTTAGACTGTGTCTTAAGCTAGATGGCTGAGCGGTTAGGGAATCGGGCTATTAATCAGAAGGTAGCCAGTTCGATTCCCGGCTGTGCCAAATGACGTTGTGTCTTTGGGCAAGGCACTTCACCCTACTTGCCTCGGGGGGAATGTCCCTGTACTTACTGTAAGTCGCTCTGGATAAGAGCGTCTGCTAAATGACAATGTAAATGGCTTAACTGCACCTTATTTGTAAAGCAGGGACGTTGAATTATGGGCATGTGCACCGTCACTAAACCAAGCAACACTTGTGGTGATGACTGATGAACAACAATGTAGCAGAGAAGACTCGCTCCTAAGACAAGACATTGATACCTCGCTCTAATTAGACTAAAATTCTCAGACAGGATTGCGAAATGGTTTTCAGTCCAAGGCAAACAATGAACAAATGCGTCCAGGACAAACTTTGGGTGTGCCACTAACATGTTCCGTGAATGCAAGCAGGCAAAAACACAGACTGGATGACTAATAAGCCAAACGAGAGCCGACGATGTCGAAATCCTTGATACGTTTCAGTCTCTGGCCCCTTTCAAAACTATGAGTCGATAAGCTGCGTGGAAGGAGATCACCAAGCAGAAAAACATCTTCGTGTGGCCACAATCACCCGCTCCCAACCCTGTCAGCCTTCTGCGGGCCCTCTACTATGGACCTGTCACAGTGGTGGCTAGATTAGCACTTATCTGCCAGGGCTTCCCCAATGGAAGTTCCCCTTTCTACCATCTACGAATACTACTATGGATCCTTTGATAGCAAATCATATACATGGACTAGTACTACTGGAGTGGGACGCTGGGTGGGTAAAGTTAGCCCGAAAAACAAAAACATTTTAAGCCCATGTGCTTAGATCTCCCTAAAGGAAGGAATGTGTCCACAGGGTGTCAGTGGAGTTATAAATACTCGGAACAATCCCCGTGGATATCTTTGGACTTTCTTTCGCGGCGTTTATGATTCGCTGAGCGCGAGGCCAGGAGGGGAGAGGGGAGAGGTGGGGGTTCTTTACACTGGTAAAACAGGGTTGGGTGGCAGGGTGGGGTGGAGGCAGGGGCCCCATAAACTTCAGCATTGTCCGTGTTTTCACGAGAGAAAGCTCAATCGAGTGTGACTTTTAGAGCGTGCGGTGTGGAGCCCCGAGAGCTCTGGACCGGGGGAAAGAGAGAGAGCGAGCGGGCAGGCAGACGGAGGGTTTTTCAGGCAGCTAGGCTGAGCCCCAGTGAAGGTTAAAAGCCACACAAATTCCCCACCAGCTGCTACGAGAGGCACAAAGGCAGAGCCCGGCAGGATCCCCAGAAAACCTCAGCCGAGAACTACTGGGAATGGGGCTGCACTTAAAAACAGAGCCTCTGTCTTCCCAACCCCTTCACACACACACACACACACACACCCCAAAGGAACCCCTTTTCACTCAGGTAAATCTCAAATGATCAATTAAGACAATTGCAAGAGTGAGATTTCCTTCCGACAAAGAGCCACCTTAGCTGTCAAATAGAGAAGGAAATGGGGGTAAATTAAGCAACTTCTCCATTTTACACCATCTTAAAAGAGGCAGTAAAGCTATACATGCTTCGGGGTTCACAAATCTGGACAGAATTTAAACATCCGTCTCTGACAAATCGAACTTTAACAGCGCTCAATCAAAAGGAAAAACACATACAGATGTTCAATTAAAAACAGGAGCCCGCAGTCTTGGCTCGTGTTTGCACTGGCCCACATTGTTTGCAGAGCAACAACGGTTGCTAGTGGCAACACCGTCCACTCCCGTTTCCAGGAGCCTGTTGCTATGCAACCGACAGAATACTTCCCAAACCAAACAATGCCATCCCCCAACTGATCCCTCTATCTCACACTAAGCAGAAACTTACAACAATAAATACGTAAGCTATTAATTTCAGACACTAGGGGAGGACACAGAGGGCAGACTCATTCCAGTGCCATGGAGAGTAAAGATTATATAAAAATGTTAAAACTTCATGCTGGTTTCGACTTGATTCAAAAGAGCAGGCTATAGAATCACTAGGATTTACTTTGTCTGCCCCGAGTGGTCAAGCGAACAAGGAATGTTTAAGTAATCTGAAAGACAGACGACAGTCCGAGCTTGTCTTACACTTCGCTACTCCAAAAACAACATGCTTTTTTTTTTTCCGGGGGGGGGGGGGGGGGGGGGGTAAAGGATTCAAATGACTTAATCCAAACAGGAAGTACACCAAGTCACCTATGGAAAAGCACTATCCACCACAGTATATTAAAAACACAATTAGAAGTTGAAACAACCAGGCTATAAAGCAGAGACAAGCACTGTCAATTGGTGGACGTTTTGCTTTTCTACTTCCACCCAGCCCTGTGAACTTTGTTTCATCCAACTGTTCACATCCACCCCACCAACCAATCAGCAGTCTCCATCCCTTGGAACACGGGCGTACTTCAATGGAGAAGCAACAGGTTGTAAATCGGTTCTTTTATACGGTGAGAAGAGTGTCGAGTGCTAATCTTTATTAGAAAGCCAATCCAACAGACATCACCGCATGATTACAGGTTAGCTTCTTTTTATGTCTCTCCAAAGAAAATCGGAACCAAAGCACAGGCGCACATTCGCTCAGACAAAGGCCAAATAAAGATGTGATAAGAGATTTCCATGGCGCACGCTGCTCTTCAAGCTTGTCTCATTAATTCATGGATAATCCAATCAAAGCAGCTCTCGGGGTCTGCAGATGGCAGTTGGGAGGGAGAGGAGCTGGCCAAGTGGTCAGCTCAGAGAGCAGTCAGACAGGGGCAACAGGCTAACCATGGCAGCCAGGGAGGCAGGCAGGGAGGGAGGCAGGGGGGGGGGGGAGAGGCAGGCAGGAAGGGAGGCAAGGGGGGGAGAGAGGCAGGCAGGAAGGGAGGCAGGCACTGATCGAAGCTTCAGTCTCTCTCTGCTCCAACAATTCGGTCACCATTACAACCTGTTCTAACCATCAGTCACCACGTGGAGCACAGGCCTGACAGACATAGAATTATCAAACGGTCGCCATGGAAACAGTGTTCACCCACACGCCTCCTCTCCAACCCCCCCCACCTTCTTAACCCAATCCTGATGTCCATCTACCAATCCCCTTCTGACATCACAACCCGACTGCAGAACACTGCTTCAACGGGCAGGATTTACCCAATAGACCCATTTATCTGACGGATACATGAAATGTTGTTGAAGTGAACCATCCCTTTAAGAGTTTTTATATCTCAAAACAGACCTTTGGTCAGTTGAGGAAATTGAGTGTAGGGTGTAGGAGAGGCTGTCCAGGACAGAATGATCTCTCTAGCTTGTGGGTGTCTCTCTCCAAGATCATTATCTTGTTTTTTTTCTTTCTCCAGAAAGAAAGGATGACAGAGTGGAACTTCGTTCCTTGTTGTTATGCCACCTGGTTGCCAGCGGAGACCGAAAACCGTCAACGACCCACAAGAAAAGTGCTCCCGCGTGGCCCCTAGCATGGAGACCATTCGGTGTGTTTGATGTATGAAACTGAACACATCTGGAGCGCTGCGCTTGTTGCTTTGTTTTGCACTGAATAACTGTTTCCTAATAACACAATTGTATAGCGGAACATCCAATTTTAGAAAAAAGCCTTTTAGTAGGATGCGAGGGGGAGTCATTCTAAACTCTTTTTAAATGAATAACAAAATTCAACCTGCAGTGTCTGCAGTGTTCACACGTCTTATCCGGAAAGGCCTTCATATGGGGGGGACTTGATTTGATCAGTTTAGAGTTAAGTGTCGTAAACCTTACTCCGGAATCAGTGCCACATCAATACACAATGTGCTTGTGACATCATTAAATTAAGTTCAATGCTTAAACAGTTATATGAACCAGCTGTTACAGCATGCAGAGGCAGGGATCCATCCTCGGCGGTAGTGTGGGTTAGAGCTGGTTCTAGAACATC
Source organism: Thaleichthys pacificus (assembly GCA_023658055.1). Lineage (NCBI taxonomy): Eukaryota > Metazoa > Chordata > Actinopteri > Osmeriformes > Osmeridae > Thaleichthys > Thaleichthys pacificus. Next base: position 2,953,068 of record CM042859.1, read on the forward strand.
TGTCACTGTTCAGGTGAAATTATAGGATCCAACAGGCTGTTATCAGAAAGAAAAAGAAAAAAAGAGTCTAACGTAGGTAATTTGCTAGAGGATTTCTTTTCTTTTTTTCCTCCTCTGGGAAACGACGTCAAAGAACGACGTCCAAGTTGAAGTAAAAATTAGGGTCTAAAGATGATCCACCTGCAAACTCGGTGAACTCCGTTTTCCTTTTTCACGTCATCTTATTAAAGAGAGTCAGGAGGGCCTGCAGACGGACCCATTTCTGATAAGAGACCGAGTTAGACTACAGTCTGGCCTGCTCGCAAATCTCCTCCCTGCTTTCCCCTCAATGATGAAGACACGGGCAAACATGAATATGATCATTACGGGAAGACAAGCTCTGAAAACACCTGTTGCTCTTAAATATACGCTCTTAATAGAAGACGCGAAGAGGAAACATTCACAGTTATACAAAACTGGTTTTAACTAAGTATTCTAAAATTAGACAAAAGGAAAAGCGCCACAGAGAAAGTACTGAGAAAGAGGGGGGGAGGGTGGGTGTCCCTGGCTGAATGGCTGGAGGAGGGGGGGTTAGGGGGGCTGTCATTGTGATGCAAATGTCAGAGCCCAGTCTGCTGTTTGTGGCAGGAAATTTAATTAGCAGTTGTGTAGCTACGATACAAACCAGGTGGAATGTAAAGAATGCCCCTAGTTACAGAGAGAGATACACAGAGAGAGAGAGAGAGACTGTAAAAAACATTCATCTAACAAGTTTTAACCTGTTGCTACGGAGTCTCCGAGCCCTCATGTGTAGCATTTTTTGTGGATGGTGAGGTTGTTTGAGCGTATCCTGGCAACAAAAGTCTACAATGGTTTCCAGACCTCCCTACCTGCGAAGAACGACTCAACAGAAATAGATAAAAGACCTTTTCCTATTGACCTGAAACTCAAATATAAACACAAAGCAAACTTCTCAACAGCAGCCACTGTTAGTAATGTAGATGCAACATATGTAGCTGTAAAACATTTAATTGGATTACAAAATTGCAATTTTCTGTGCTACATCTGAATTTAGCTTGTTTTTTTTTAATCTGACATTAACATCTCCCCAAAGGCATATTCTTGTCACAGTTTCAACTCTGCTCACTGAATTCCTGACAACCCTATGACAAGAGTTGTGGTGTAACTCATTAAAACAGGAGTCAATGTCAGACAAATCAAATGTACTGTGACCAAACAGTTCAGTTCACACAAGCAAGCAGGGAATCCAGTTTTATCTCGTCACCATAAGAAAAGAAAAAGCAGGCGTCCTATCGAGCAGTCTGTGCTGTAGGCATACTGCCACTTTTCTGAAAGGGCAACTATCGGACGTACTGGAGAGAAACCCTCTCCTTGGGGTGTTGGACCCCATCCAGTCGGGCTATATACAGCGCGGGCACGTTTTCACACATGCAAAAACATGCACACACTATGGACATGTGACCAAAAGCTGTGTAGGGGGCAAACCCCTACCACCAGGGCCCACTGCAGATTCCATCAGAGAGCTTGAGCCGTGGTGCTAGAGACAAGTCCATTAAAAACTCAGCACGGTCTAGGGTTACTTTGGACACTGCTAAAACAAATCGCAAAAGGCAACAACGAAGTGGATGGCGTGGACGAGGGCATCTGAGGGCTTGAGGACGGAAGCCTTGAACTGGGGCCGCAGGAAGTGGTGGGTCAGGGGTCGCAATGGTACTAGGGATGGCTGGTAGGCACTGATGCACGACCCTGGCACACAGGCCTGCAGGCTGTGTCAATAAGGGAGCAAATGGCTCACTGTGCTCTATGGATAAATACAAGGGATGCTGTGTGTGCGTCAACGAGGACATCAGCATATAATGCATGAAAATAACAAAACCACGACACCAGTATTATTTGATGCTATTTAACTCTGCATTATTTCCATCCTAAATTCATTCGTAGACAGTCTCGGACCATTTGCACGCATAGTAGAAGAATCATTTAGAGGTCGTGTCTGAGAATCGGAATCCATATTTTTAACACCCGTTCCTCCTAACCTGCCTCTGCAAGCCAGAACTGTCTGCCACATTGATGATTCAAAACAGACAGCCGAAAATAACACTTTACCTGACCCCTCTCTTTCCATTACTTGACTATATTTGGATATCAAGTTGCCAGGTAAACAAACATTCATCCTTAAAGCAGCACTTCAAAACAATAACTGATAATAGTTGACATGAACAGGTGACTAATGAGCTAAACACAAAAATATAGCCCATTTCACCTCAAAGGCAAGATGTGTCGGACTCCATCAATAATGCACCCTCTCAACATGAATCATTTAAAACTCTGCCTTGGACGATGAGTCCTGTGTAGACGAGCACTTGTGAGGTCTAACTTGTGCGTTACTAGAAACCAGATATTGTGTTAATTAAAAAGGAGTAAAACGATTCCTTTTCTAACATGAAAAAGCATCCCTCACTCTAATCTTTGAGTGCCACAGCTGGGAGAAAGGGAGGGCGGCTGGCAGGTTAGCAGCCACTCATGCCCATTATCCTCATTATCACCATGGCTTTCACTGGTATGGGGACACAGCTCTAAGGAGAAATCAATAGTGCTGCACACCAAATGAGAATTGACACCTGGACAATGTGTAATACAGGTCTATCAGGTTGATCTATGCAATTCTAGTATTGTACAGGTGTGGAGGCACCTTATGCATGAGCAGTCGCTAAAACCAAAGTGGAAAGTCGCACTGACAATCCCCCAGATGTATCTATTTAATTATCTTGGATCTTAATGAAATATAAGGATTTCTATCCCTCAAATTCGTTTTTTCTGCAGTGTTAATACAGCTTTTTAACAATGAAAAATGTACACTACCCAGCTGCGTATTTGATAGTGAAGCAATAACTTCAATTTTCAAGCTAGGTTAGCTTATTCGCTCTACTGATGTGGGGTTCTTGGGAAACTCGACTGCCTCGCAACCTTGCAAGATTCTCCCACAAAATGCATTGATGTGTTGTTCTATGCTAGATTTAAAAGTATGTCAGTGTTAATACGAATATACATTCCGAAAACTACTTTTTAAAAAGCAATAATTTCGAGACATCACAACACAAGTTAAGCAAAACTGGAAAAACGAATACTACCTCAAGCCGTTTCTTTATTATTCTATCACATGCGGAAACAACGCCAAAAGGCTGACTGGACTTCAACGACATTTGGAATAACATTAAGTAGATAGCTTAGGTAGGATAGAGTTGGCTAACGTTTGCCAAGTGAATAGCCTCGGCAATTTAACTAGTTTAAATCGTAAACTAGCAACTCTTGAAATGCCCGTTCAAATACACAAATAAACTCAGCTAGCTCTAGGCTAAGTAAAAACCTAACTAGATAAGTCCAAATACTATTATTGTAGGGGAATTTAGCGATACGGAAAAGACGATAAATTCAAGGCATAAAGTCGATACTATTCGCACATCGTTGTATAATCTCAAAATGAAGTTGCATTGAAGGTATACTTTAGCTGATTAGGAAGCCAATGTTAACTATTTTGATACTGTTTTGTTGTCAGAACCACAGTTTCTTTTTGTGATAAAACGAAAGAAATATACAGTAAGGTAGTTAGGTAACAAGTATTGTTCACTATGCTACGACTATGAAACGGCTGTTAACCCAATGTTTTCAGCACGCAGTGTACCGGCGCGGCGTTGAGGTTTTAAAAACGAACGCTCGTATTTCCAATGTGACTGGGCGAACATGTTTCTGCCACAACCTGTAGCGTAAAGTTAGCTGCTATATCGAGCACCTAGCTATTGCTAGCTAACGTTGATTAGATGACTGACTGAGTGCCTCAGAATGACAACTTTTGTTATTAGCTAAGTTCGGCAAAATGAATAACTTTAGTTTGCTAGCTTGTTAGGAAACAGACCTGAACATAAGTTTGGTCAAAGTAGCTAGTTTAAAGTCACCTTAACGGTGTGAACAATGTCAGAGTGCGTAAGTTTACTAGCAATGTAGCTAGCTAGTCCAAACAATGACGAAAAGGCGATTTTGGCTAGAGCTAGTTCGCTAGCTGGCCTAGTTTGAAAGATTGTCAAGATAAGTCAGTTTGCTAGCGAGTTACAACCAAGCAAAGGTAACGAAGGTAAAGTGAAGAGAGCAAAGAGTAACGGCACAGTAACGTTAGCAGACGTTGTGCTAGCTAGCTGCACTATCTAGGGTGTGGGAGAGAAGGGTATGCCATGTAATATGCATTCAGTTCGAGTGTATTCTAATCTACCCCAAATGATGGTTATTAAACGTCTAAATTCTTTAAGATAATATTCACCTTTGAGTTAAGTTCTGCCCTGGCTGTGCTCTCTTTCCTCTCTCTCACTTGATCGTTGACTTCCAGTTGCTGCTGCTGCTGTTGCTGAGTGTTGCGCCCGTTGGTAAGTAACTGTCTCCACGGCTACAGTCACTATGGAGCGTAGGGGTCTCGAGGCAACTGTTGCTACCCTCTGCAGCATACGTCAGTAGAAAAAAAAAAAACGAAAAAAAAACGAGGGAGGGAGTATAGATAAACTCCGCCTACTGGCAGTAGGTTCCACAAATTCTAAAAACCAAAGGCAATAATGTCTAACCGCTAGAGGTCGTTACATGTCTATTACCTTGCTTTGATACGAAGACACCTGACAACTCTCTTTGAGCCCAACAAGAATGTAATTAAGTGGCCTCTGAAATTTAAATGGTAGAAATAGCCTATAACATTTTTAGTGCAACAGGTCATCATGATTATACTAAGCATTTAATTTGACAAAAACTTCCTCGTTTCCTCAGATAAACATGGTTTGCTTCAACCACATGTCAATGAGAAACAACTCCACAAATGGAAAATAAAAAATACTATGGTCTTCTTGTCTTCTTAACCACACGGTGGCAGCATCTACCAATAGATTGCTATGATTTTGCAACGTGCCTGTGAATATGCTGCTTTCGTTCCAGACCTCATGATCAGACTTCCGATATAATACATGTGACCAATAATATCAAAAGAAAGGTTTTGGAGTTTTAACGTATTTTTAAAATTTTATATGGCCTCTGTTGACGTAAGAGTTATAAATCTGTAATCTAGTTAAGATCATTATCATATCTCGAATGACGTGAGGATCTGCCGTCTCCCGCCACTACTTCAAGTCAGCACCTACAAGTGAACTCTTCAGTTGTGGCAGAGCCTGTTTATATTAGACATTCTCTGGTTGGGGTCTATCACGCCATCTATCTGGCGATTCACTTTTTCTGACTGGGAACTGGTTTGTACTGTTTCGGTTTTGTTCGTACGGTAAGTACAGTAGCTACCACTTAAACGCTTAAAACGATGTCACTTTTTTTCATGAATGGAAGTAGCGATACGGCGCTTGCTAAACTATCCTAGCTAGATTTATCCTGGCCAAATATAGCAAGCTACGCTAGTATTTATGAGGTTTTGTTATCAGATTGGAAATGTGATAGACAATGGTAGGAAATGGTGCTAAACCAACCAGCAAAGTTAGAAGTGTCTGTGATGTTTCAATGTGTACTTTGTAGTAATCTCTTAAGTATAGAAATGGAAAAACCAGCCCTGTTGCTGTCATTTCTGCTATCTCATCATCACACGTGTAATATTGTTTTGTGACAGACCTTATTATACAGGATACTGGGTATGATGGCAAGACGGTGGGTGTGTGGTGATTAGGCTCCTGCATTACATGTACACCGTCACTGGCTGTTTGACTGTCCGTCACCACAAGTCCACAAGTTCGTTGTCACATTTAATGCACTAGTCTAATTTTCAAAACGCAGGGGGAAAAAAACTAGCCTCCGGTGTGAAGGTGTACGATATTTCATTTCCTACTGTATTTTCTCCTACTGTAATTTCTCCGCTAAACTTCAGGGATGAGAGAGTATCACGGATGCACGCTTTGAGGGTGTGATGTGATGGGTGTGTGTGCGTGCGTGGGTGTCTGTCACGCGTAAAGAACTAGCCAGAGCCGAGCCACGCGAGGTATACACGTAGCATGGGGATCTAGGCAGTTATGTTGTGGTCGTCCACGTTCTCTCCACTCTCAACAATTGGCTAAAGCCGATCTTGTTATAGTTTTGTACATTAAGTTATTTAACTAGCCTACTCCTATTTTCGTTCCTTTTTGTAAGATCCCCACTCTCCAAGCCCAACTGGTAAAGACTAATCGTTTTCTGCAGAAACGACGACCTTGTGATCCACAACACCGAGTAGCTAAAAGCAGGAGACACAATCGTGAAATTTAATAAATAAATTGCCCCCACTTTTCCTCATAATTTAATCTTGCTGAAAATATATTCGGCGGTTATTCAGTTTGACTGCAAAGTGAAAAATGTGCCTTTCTGTGCCTCTGTTAAGTGTTCAGAGTAAAACCTGGGAAAATATCTTGATTTGGTGCCACCGGTTACACAACTAACCAATGTTGCAACTAATAAAGTGACTTCTTTGTGTAGTTGAGCATGAACTTTACCCAGAAGCGATGATAGTCTGTTTGAAAATTGCTTGCAAAATGCCTACCTTCTTATCTACCACACTTTACCCAACAGAAATGACCTCCTTTTGGATTCCTAAGTATATCAGGCCATGTCTTCATCTTTTAAACAAACTAGACAAACAGGAATAGGCTATCAAGAATAGTGATTGTCTTGTGAGTAATAGCTGGAATGCTTTTGACAGGCAAGCTACCTTGGAGACAGAAACTGAACTAGGGTTTGAGATCTGGGTATGTGCTGAAGCTGAAGACACAGTTTGGTTTAACCCCTCCAGTGGCTGTGTGACGGTGCCCAGATAAATGGTGAACTAACAACAAGGAATATTTCCAGATGTTCCATATTTAAGGTTATTTTGACACAGACTAGTCCGACTGGAACCAAAATCTTTTCAGGAGAGCCCTGTGGTTTCAAAACAAATAAAGTGTGTTTAAGAAACATTTGAAAAGCATTTTAACACGTACCTCAAGGAGACTTATAACACCTTATCGGCTAACAAATATCCATCAAACTACAAATGTATCCATAAATTTAACAAATATGAATTTATAAAATTCCAACATGGCCACCAAAATCCAGACTGAGTTGTCTCAGTTTTACATTTAAATTTGAGTCTTATCAGGATGTGGACATCCTCCTGCTATTTGCATGATCTGTTTAAAGCCTGCAGTGGAAAGTCATAAAGTCAGGCCAGCACAGCTGCAGTTACTTCACATTCACCACATAGATGGAAGCACAGCGCACTCCTTGTCCTGTAGTAACCCCTTGGTATCTGCAGCGTGTGTGTGTGTGTGTGTGTGTGAGGAGGAGATGCGTAGTGGGGGGGGGGGGGGGGTCTCAGTATCATCCCGAGAGACAAGGGAGAGTATATTCCACCAGCAGCGTTGTCCACGCCCACTTGCACTCATTTGGCTGACGTGACCATGTAGGGGAGGAAGAGGTCTGTGGTGTGAGCCGTTTCAGCCAATGAGAGGAGCCGTGAGGCTGGATGGGGAAGTGAGCCTAGCAGGAAGGAAGGCAGCGTGTCAGGGTGGGGCTTTAGGGGGAGGGACAAGCAGGGTCATTTGAAAATGAATGATATTCTACTCACTTGTAGACTTGAGTGGGAGAGGGAGGCTGTTTTGACTGTTGTGGCAGGCAGAATTCCCCCAGCTTTCGACACAGGAGCTTTACCATAAACCGGCACGTAGCGCTGAAACGAGGAGACGATGCACTGTGAGTTGCTCTCTTTTAATAAGGTTCATTCATTATTCAGAGCATTTTTCTCCAACACCAATTTTTGTGTGTGTGTGTGTTCATCTTAAGCTCAACTTGTAAAAGCTGTAAAAGACATCATTGAGGGTTCGAATGATTCTTTTATTTATATATGTGTACTTGTTTTGGGGGTTTAATCAGCTTGTTTTAGATTGAGATATTTAGAGGTGTGGCTCTGTATTGATACTGCCGTGGGCATGTTCCTGCACTGCGTTATATTTGAGGTCATGCTGAAGTCAACATGGGGTTAAGGACCAGATTTCTACCATGGCTCATTTCACACACATCTTTCAGTTCAGCCGAGCCCCCTCCTGCTACGAAAGGGTGGGTTGCTGGCTCACCCTGGCCAGCTCTTGGTGGTAGTGCCGGGCTGTGCCTGTCTGGGTGGAGCGACCAGACCTCAACAGGAAGAGAGGGGGGAAGGAGGGAGACTGAAGCCCAGAATCTAGCTGGATGAGTGGGGCTCGTCAGAAACCGCCCGCGGGGCGGGTGGACTGAAACCCGATCGAGTCCGCGGGGGATGAGGCAGCCGTAGAGAGTGTGAGGCAGCTCCCAGAGGGAGAGGCCGTAGAGAGTGTGAGACAGCTCCCAGAGGGAGAGGCCGTAGAGTGAGGCAGCTCCCAGAGGGAGAGGGGGGTGGACGGGAGAGAGGGAGAAAGGAATGCGACCAGAGCAACATTCTCTCCATCAGACATTCCCGTTCGTTTTTGGGGGGGGGGGGGGGGGTACTCCAGCTGGGCGTGGCTGTTAAGGGAAGCCCTCGGTTCCTTCTGAGAGAGTGTCTGGTGAGGACACAGCCTAGCGTTTGTTGCCGGTAGGTTTGTCTTTTTTTTAAAACAAAACTATACTCAATTCAGGATTAGAAAACTGTCACTGGGTGTTATTGTTATGTTTTTGAAAGGGGAACGAGGAGGCAGCTGTGATTGTAGGTCACGCTGCTAGCAACGTAATCCTCTCAGGGTCTGCGAGGAGCGCTGGGGCCGGTCGCTGTTGTGATGTAAGCACAGGCCAGGGAGAATCCATCTGCAGGGTTTGTCCTGGCCGTGGGGGAGCAGGGAGGCGTGGGGGGGGGGGGTGGTCAGGAGCTATCAGGGTAGAGGCACAGCTCAGTGGTATTGATTGCATATCCCTGGATGGAATTATCATTATTGGTTGTTGTTATTATTATTATGACACCTGGATGTTCTGTTCTAATGAAAGGAAGTCTGGTCATCTTATCAAATGATATAAACCTAGACAGAACGAGCCAAGGCTGAAAAGGATTAGGATAGGATTGTGTCAAAGAGTGAAATTGACTGTGTCCCGGACGGCTCCAGCTGATTGGTCGGTTGTGCCTTGCAGGAATAGTAGTCCCTCTCATGTGTAGCCTGAGCATGAATCAGGGCTCGGATACAGGCTGATTCATCACTGCCTGCTCCGGTCACATGACATCAGCTCTTTACGACCAGGAGAGAGAGAGGTGGAGGGGCGGGGTTGGATTCCAGCCGGGGGGATCGACCAAACCCCCACCCTCAGGAATATCTCCAGATGGAGAGCTCCATTGCGGAGGTTCCAAACTTCCTAGGTCTGGGTGTTGGGCCCCCTCCCTCTTCGCCTCTTTTCGGCAGACACAAATGGGTAACAAAGGGTCTGTCTGGAGCCCTTTCAACAGCCGCTCCTCCAGCCCCCAGGGAGCACTCGCAAGACACCAACCCCCCCATCCCCGTCCCGTCCCTCCCCGAACCCACGACGTCCTCCCCCCAGCTCCCACAACTTCCCCCCCTCCCCCCACCACCAGATCCCTGGCTGTGGATCGCTGTGTGGAATCTGCAGCTGTTACTGTTGCTTGGAGGCGAGGGGAGGAAAATGGCTGCTACTGTAGCTGGGGTGTGTGTGTTGAGATGTCGCGGTCATGGGGTGACATCTGCCTTCTTGGCTGACATTTACCCCCCACACACCCACACACACCCACACCCACACACACACACCCACACACACACACACCTTCTCTCTGCACTCTCTGTCTGCTCTCTCTCGCTCTACACTCTGTCTGCTGTCTCTGCACTCTCTCTCCTCTCTGTCTCTCTCTGCTCTCTCTCTGCCATCACTCTCTATCGCTTTACACTCTATGCTGTCTCTACACTCTCTCTCTTTCTCTCTCTCTCTCTCAGCTGTCTCTCTATCTCTCTCTCTCTGCGTGGACGTTTACTGAGGTTTGGCGTCCAGCCACACTGGGGCGGTGGGGAGGTAGAACCAAGCCGTTCTGCTGCTGATCATGCTGCTTCAGAACAATCCCCCTTTTTTTGACCCTCCGTACATTTCCCTCTGAACCTCTCTCTCTCTCTCTCTCTCTCTCACAAAATCCCGTTCCTGCGATGTAAACTACCAACCATGTGGGGATGAACGGTGTGGCCCTGGCCGATGGAAATATTTTTGTCCCTGCTCGCTGACCCCGACGCGGCCTGTTTTCTTTCCTCAAGCCCCCTGCCCAATTGTCCTCATCTGGTTAACTATGATAGGTCCCTTCACAATGGGCCTGGAGAGCGGCTGGTATGTGTTTTCAGAGCGGCCAGGGTAGTTGGATAAACAGCCCACTCCGGCCCGGGGGGCTTGGGCTGCAGGGGCCAAGGTTGTGGTGTAGGGCGTCCAGGGGGTGCTGGCGGGGCGGGGAGGGGGGGGGCAGTATTGTTCTAAAGAGCTGACGTGTTTCCTGTGGAGTGTAGATGACAGGAAAAGAGCCTCTCTCTCCCTGACTCTCTCTCTTTGACTCTGTCTCTGTCTTTCTCTCTCTCTCTCTGACTCTGTGTCTCTACTCTCTGATTGGGTAAGAGGAAAACATTGATCAGAATCAGCTTTGGGAGGTCATGTGTGTGTGTACTGATGGAGTCGTGTGGAGGTTCAGAGAGGGCTGCTCCACCTGTAATCTCCGCGGCCGTGTCAGTAAAAGCTCTTTATCGCCAAAAAGAGTGTCGTAACGCGATAAGTACCAAAAGTTCACTCGGCTTTCTGTTGATTTAAGGGGGGGGGGAGAAATACGACAAACATGGTTCGTTTGTTTTGTCAGAACACGTGTAATGGAAAGGGACTGGCCTCGTCTATAATGGGGCTCCATTGTGACGGGGTAGAAATCCAATTGTGCCTGTTGCTTTACGGCGTGAGCGACGATGACTGTCAAAACTCAGGAAGACATGACGTCAGCGCACATCAGCTTGTTTCCTGAGCTCTTGGTTGGTTGTCAAGGGCCTGTGTTGTGTTTGGTCCTGTGACACGCTGGCAGGGTGGGGGGGGTGGGGGGGTTGACCTCTGGCGGTCTGTCACATGTTGGTGACGGGGCCATCGAGGGCAGGAAGATGGTGCCATGTTGGAGGGGATGAGCTGCTGTTTTAGTCGAGTCACTCTGCAGGCCTGTAGGGACCTTGTGCGTGTGTGTGTGTGTGTGAGAGAGAGGACTGACAACTGACTTTGTCCTGTCTCTCCTACAGTGACTGTGTGTGAGCCCACTGCCATGTCTGCTGCCATGGCGATGGACCCTCCCAAAGATGTGGGCCTGCTGCAGTCGTGTGGCACCGGCCACAGCCTCGCCTCCCTGGACGACGTCACCGTGGACTCGGTTGCCAAGTACGCTCTGCAGCCAAACCCTACTGTACCCCACATTACTGTACCCCACAGTACTGTACCCCACATTACTGTACCCCACAGTACTGTACCCCACAGTACTGTACTGTGGGGTACAGTACTGCTTCTGTTCCCTATAAATCAGCTTAGGGCTTGTAACATCCAAACACAAGGGAAAAGGCTTCTCTCTGTCTCTCTCCCTCTCTCTCTCTCTCTCTCTCTCTCTCTCTCTCTCTCGCTCTCTCTCTCTCTCTCGCTCTCTGTCTCTGTCTCTCTCCCTCTCTCTCTCTCTCTCTGAGGTCAGGGTAACGAGCAGCACAGCCGGGGGTCCTCTGACTGTGTGTTTGTCTCCTCAGTGAGTCTTCAGAGGAGGAGTCGGCCAGCGAGAGGGAGGAGCCGACCGCGGACCTCAGCCAGGACGTCGCCGAACCTGCGGACGTCGTCGGGGAGCAGGCCCCACACACACAGTCAGGTGAGACTGTGCTCACACACACAACGACGTACACAAAACCACATGTTTGGGTATGTTGGTTGGGGATCAAATGTAAAGAAGGCAACAACACACACTTTAGTGGAGAAACGTGTATTCAGACGCCATGCTTAAGTGCAACGTAACACGCTTGTGTGTAACAAGCGCTTATGTACTTCTCAGTTGATAGTTTCATGGAGACGGATCGGACCGGTGACCTTAGCACACTTCCTGTTTGGCCAGCTTCCTCAAATGAGGGGGAAATATAACATCACCTCTCGGCTTACACGCGGGGGGGTGGGGGGGGGACTTCCTGTTCCTGGGCTGTCGGAGTCCTGCCAGGAACACAGCCTCCCACAGTGGAGACCACGGGTTTCGCTCGTGACCTTTTTAAAGGAAGTGGCTCAATCCATGTCCACGAAGTGAACACCGAGCGGTTGCTAGGTGATAAGGCTGCGCTGGGGTGACCCTGCGCCCTGTCATGCCCCCAAACACCCCCCCCCCGCCCATGTGCCGGTAAATCGCGGGTGGGTCTGCAGCAGGGTCTCTTTGATTCTCACTTCCTTCCAGAAAGTTCCCCCCGGCCAGCACCGCTGCGGTGTGTACAGCAGGCGACTTGCTTCCCAGCGCCATGGAAACGGGGGTCAGGGCCTGCGTTGGCTCACCCACACAGACCGCACTGTCGTCTATTGACCTGCTGTTTTTAATTGACCGTGGTGGGCCAACCGATAGACTCTTATCTTAATAACTGTGGTGTGCTGTTCACTCATTGGCTGGTCGGGTGGCTGTTATCGCCATGACCCTGACTAACGGCTTTTGAAAGACAAACATTGTTAGCCTTTGTCACGGCCGGCTCTGGGCCATGACACAGAGGGGGAGGGAGGTTGAGGGCAAAACACGCCATTTGTTTAGCGACCAAGACGGCTAACCACACATACAGACATGGAGTGTCAGTAGTGTGTGTGTGTGTGTAACATCCTTCCAAATATCCTGCCCTCAGCCTTTTATATACACACACACACACACCAATACCTCTCACTTCCAGTCCACACACACATCCTGTTTCCTGCCTCTAAAAGTAGCAGAGTCCTGACGTTGTGTTTGTCCCGCTCAGCGAGTGCCCAGCGCCCCGACTCCCTGTCGCTGGCGGCGGCGGGAGGAGGAGGAGGAGAAGGGGCGGGGCCGGGCCTGTGGACGTGCCGGGGCGACGGGGAGGTGCAGCTGAGGATGGGGGAGGCCGGCTTGGCCGCCGAGCCCCCGGTGACCGTCCACCAGATGTTCGAGGCGGCCGTGGAGCGCTTCGGGGAGCACACGGCGCTGGGCTGGAAGGACGGCGAGCAGATGAAGACGCTGAGCTACAGGGAGTACTACCAGGCCTCCCGCGCCGCCGCCAAGAGCTTCCTGAAGGTGAGGGGACTGGGGCCTAGGGACTGGAGCCTGGGGACTAGGGACTGGGGACTGGAGCCTAGGGCCAGGGGTCTGGAGCCTAGGGCCAGGGGTCTGGGGACTGGAGCCTTGGGACTGGGGTCTGGAGCCTAGGGACTGGGGACTGGAGCCTGGTGTCTGGAGACTGGAGCCTAGGGCCAGGGGTCTGGGTCATGGGTCCTGGGGACTGGAGCCTTGGGACTGGGGACTCGAGCCTAGGGCCAGGGGTCTGGAGACTAGGGTCTGGGGACTGGAGCCTAGGGCCAGGGGTCTGGGTCATGGGGACTGGAGCCTGGGTCCTGGGGACTGGCTGAGATCGCTTTGAATTGACATGTTTTGTGTGCTGACCACAACACAACAGCCCCTGGTGATGAGACGTCTTATTGTTGTTGCCAAGCGTTAGTGAGTGACGTCTCAGCCAGGCTGTCCTGCTGCAGGCTGACAGAGGCCCAGTTACCCCGGCCAGCTAGCCTCCAGACACACACAGGCCAGGACCCCGGCCCTTCCCCCCCCTCATCACACTCCCCCCACAGCACAGCCAGGGTACAATCCAGCCCCGCACCACCACGTCCTCTTTAGAAGAACGAGGCGTCTGTGGTCTGGTCTGGACATGCCCCCCTCAGATCAGTGCTTAACCTCCTGCTCTGCGTATGGAAGGCATCGCCCATCCCACGAGACTTCGAGCGACGGCCCGGCAACCCTGTTGACAGGGAAACCCAGCCCTGGCGACGGGCCGGGGGGCGGGGGGGGGAGCACTCTCAGGAGTAAACACCCCCGTGTGTGCGGGGCATGCTCACACACGCCCTCCGCACACAAAGACTGCTGAACCCGACGGGCTGCCTGGTGACCGTGGACTCACCAGGGAGAGGGTGTCAGGTGTCAGTGTTGCTGTCCAGCCTGTTCTGTTGGAAGCAGGGGCAGGTTATGGCTCAGCGGTGGGAGCCTCAGTCTGCAGACTAAGAAGCTGCAGGTGCAGAAATCCCCACCCCCCACCCCCTTGTACGTGCTACACGTCGCAAAGCAAACGGGATCAAATGTCAAGTGTTAAACTCTGACCCACCCAGAGGAAAGGCCTCCCGCCTTAGTACTCACAATTTCCCTATCATATTTTCCATTAGTTTCCATAATAAAGTCTATTTTACATTCGATTTGTTTTTGACGCTTTTATCCTGAGCGAAGCTCGTGTAGACCGTACAGAGGATCAAGGGTCAGGAGTTTTTATGTTCCAACGGTCTTCTCGTATTCAAATGGTTGTCATTGGCTCGCCGGAACTTTCCACCGCGAACGAACCGTGACGGAGCCCTGTGGTCTTGTCTGCGGCGTGCCCTTTGACTCACCCCCCGTGCCTTGTGCTTCCTGTCCACAGCTGGGCCTGCAGCGTTACCACGGCGTCGGGATCCTGGGCTTCAACTCCGCTGAGTGGTTCATCGCCGACATTGCCGCCATCTTGGCCGGGTGAGACTGCGCTCCTGTTACACACACACACACACACAGGCACTCTGTTTCGATCCAAACCGACTCCCTGCGCCTTGCACTGAAGCTCTGGTGATGCAGGGCCATAAGAATGTACTGAAAGGTTGGTTTGCGACAAGAGTTGCTTAACCTGTCGCCAGGAATCTCTCTCGCTGGAGTGTGTATTTGACTGACAAGCCGATCGTGAGAGCCAACTTTAAGCTTGAGGGGACAAGCCTTTTGGTCTTTTTGACGGCAGGCTTTTAGCGCCGTGACACTTTCATCGCTTAAGGGGCTAAGTACAAACCCAAAGTAGTCGTGTGGGTGATTTCATGTGGCCCTACGAGTTTCTCTCTCTCCCTCTCTTCCTCACACTCTCTCTCTGTGTCTCTCTCTCCCTCTCTCCCTGCAGGGGGTTCGCCGTGGGCATCTACACCACCAACTCGTCCGAGGCGTGCCAGTACGTGGCGGAGAACTGCAAGGCCAACATCATCGTGGTGGAGAACCACAAGCAGCTGCAGAAGATCCTGCAGGTGAGAGCAGGCCTCTCCCCCCGGACGGAGAGCCTCCCACCCCTCCCTCCCGCTCCGTCTCCGGGGTGCCTCGATGCTCTGCTAGCGGGGGGGGCAGGGGGATTCAAGTGTTCTGTGGGGGAAGCCCCTGAGCTTTTGCATCTATTTCAGTTCTCTGGTGTTCTTAACCACGTCTTACTCATTTATCACAGGTGCAAGACAAGCTGCCACACTTGAAAGCTATTATCCAATATAAAGATGCACTCAAGGAGAAGAGACCAAATCTATACACGGTGAGCTTGTCGATGGTTTCCCTGGCGAGAACCCGCCTCGTGTCTTCGGTTCCCCCAGGGGGGGGGAAACGGAACGTCGGTTCTCCACGTGTTGACCCCGGGGGTTCTGTGTTCCGCAGTGGGCGGAGTTCATGGAGTTGGGCCGGGAGGTTCCGGAAGCCCAGCTGGATGACGTCATCGCTACCCAGAAGCCCACGCAGTGCTGCACGCTCATCTACACGTCCGGGACCACGGGCCAGCCCAAAGGAGTGATGCTCAGCCACGACAATGTGAGCGGGGCTTCACACACACACACATTCTCACACACACACACGTACACACACGTACACACACCACTCACACACACGTAGGGCCTGACCGAGTTTTAGTGACAACCTTAACCCTAACCACTTTCTCTCTCTCTTTCAATTTCTCTTCCCTGTATTTCTCTCTCTCTCCCTGTCTCTCTCTCCCTGTGTCTCTCTCTCTGTCTCTCTCTCTCTCTGTTTCTCTCTCTCTGTGTCTCTCTCCCTCTCTCTCTCTCTGTGTCTCTCTCCACAGCTGACGTGGACGGCGTTGGCCACCGGGCGTCACGTGCGCCTGGCCGAGGCCACCCAGTCCCAGGAGGTGGTGGTGAGCTACCTGCCCCTCAGCCACATCGCCGCCCAGATGGTGGACATCTGGGTCACCATGAGGATCGGAGGGGCCACGTACTTCGCCCAGCCTGACGCCCTGAAGGTAAGAGGCCCTCTCTGTGTCTCTCTCTGTGTCTCTCTCTGTCTCTCTGTGTGTCTCTCTCTCTCTGTGTCTCTCTCTCTCTCTCTGTGTCTCTCTCTGTCTCTCTGTCTCTCTCTCACTGTCTCTCTCTCTCTGTCTCTGTCTCTCTCTCACTGTCTCTCTCTCTGGGTGTCTCTCTCTGTCTCTCTCTCATACACACTCACGTTCTGGGCCATGTGTCGTTGGTGCTCAGGGCTCCCTGGTGAACACGCTGAAGGAGGTGCGGCCCACAGCCTTCATGGGGGTGCCCCGCGTGTGGGAGAAGATGCAGGAGAAGATGAAGTCCATCGGGGCCAAGTCGTCCACGGTGCGCCGCAGGGTGGCCGTCTGGGCCAAGGACGTGGGCCTGCAGACCAACCTGAGCAAGATGAACCAGTACGTGTGTGTCCCCCCCCCCGAGCGTGGGTCCTGCCCCGAGCGTGGGTCCCCCCCCGAGCGTGGGTCCTGCCCCGAGCGTGGGTCCTGCCCCGAGCGTGTGTCCCCCCCCGAGCGTGGGTCCTGCCCCGAGCGTGTGTCCCCCCCCGAGCGTGGGTCCTGCCCCGAGCGTGTGTCCCCCCCCGAGCGTGGGTCCTGCCCCGAGCGTGGGTCCTGCCCCGAGCGTGGGTCCTGCCCCGAGCGTGGGTCCTGCCCCGAGCCAGGCCGCTGCTCCGCACCAAACACTGGAACGCTGTCCTACTGCCTCTTGTCGAACCTTAAGTTCCTTTTGGATCGATGTAAATGTAATCCCCCCCCCCCCCCCCCCTCCCCTCAGGAACGGCGCGGTGGCTCGCCCGCCCCTCAACTACCTCCTGGCTAAGAAGCTGGTGTTCCGGAAGGTCCGCAAGGCGCTGGGCCTGGACCGCTGCCACAAGTGCTACACGGGCGCGGCGCCCATCACCAAGGACACGCTGGAGTTCTTCCTGAGCCTGGACATCCCTCTGTACGAGCTGTACGGCATGAGCGAGAGCACGGGCCCTCACACCATCTCCCTGCCCGAAGCCTTCCGCCTCACCAGGTAGACACACACACACACACCCCCCACCACCTCACCCCTCCCTCTGGACACCCACGGGAGAATTCCTCCATCTATCTCTACCGTTAAGAACGACCGTTTTATCCGAACCGCTGGGTTCGTTAGCCACGCTAACGAAACGTCCTAAACGTTTGGCGCCGGTGCCCCGGTGGCGTTGTCGTGACGATTTGACGTGAGCGCGTCTTTCCCCCCCCCCCCCTCCGCCAACAGCTGCGGGAAGGAGATCTCGGGCTGCGAGTCCAGGATCCACCGTCCCGACGCCGAGGGCAACGGGGAGATCTGCTTCTGGGGCCGCCATGTGTTCATGGGCTACCTCAACATGGCCGACAAGACGGCCGAGGCCCTGGACGACGAGGGCTGGCTGCACTCGGGAGACCTGGGCAAGCACGACCAGGACGGCTTCCTGTTCATCACCGGGCGCATCAAAGGTACCCAGAATGCTCTCTGCCTGGGGGGGAGGGGGGCAAGTTGAGGCACAGCTTGGATACTTTGTATAGGCCGCCATTTGTCCATAATGCGTCCGTTATTAATGTGTGTGTGTGTGTGTGTTCGCTCCAGAGCTGATCATCACGGCCGGAGGGGAGAACATCCCCCCCGTGCCCATCGAGGACGCGGTGAAGGACGTGCTGCCGCTCGTCAGTAACGCCATGCTCATCGGAGACAAGAGGAAGTTCCTGGCCATGCTGCTCACCGTCAAGGTAACGCCCGCGGCTGCTTGGTCATAACGACGGGTCACCGTGTCATCGCGACGGGTCACTTATTACGACAGATCACTGTGTTATTGCTGCACGGACCACCAATGCTAAAGATGCTAGACTAGAGCCCCAGAGCGTGCTAGCGTGAGTCCTGCCTGGCTGAGCCCAGGCCCCAGGCCCGGGTCACAATGACCCCCAGGCCCAGGTCACCACCCCCAGGCCCGGGTCATGATGACCCCCAGGCCCAGGTCACCACCCCCAGGCCCTGGTCACGATGAACCCCCAGGGTCTGGTCACCACCCCCAGGGTCTGGGCCCCAGACGAGTCCCTGATCACCTGTCTGGTTACACACAAGAGGTTATACAATCATTTACACAGGGGTTGTTGTACAATTATGTAAACAGAGAAGGTTTACACAACGATTTCACATACCGCGGTGTCCACCCCCGCAATAAAGGTCCTTGGTGAAGTGCTGTGTAACTGGTCGCCATGACAGACTTTGAGTCTGATTTGGGGAGTTGTGTTGCGTCGCATAATCAGAACCGTGTCAGGCCATGCAGATGATCTTTGATATTGGAGTGGTTGTCATGTAAACATCTTATCACTGTTTATTGTGTTCTGGCTGAAGGATACAGATTGGGAGCTTGCAGGGCTGATCATTCATACAGGCAAAAATGGGGGAGATTGTGGCGTCCGGTACCAATGCAGAGGTCTTTGTGCCCTCTGGTGGACAGTTTGGGAAACTGCCGGGTTCTGTTTCACGGGGGTGAAAGCCGTCCCTCCTTTCAAAAGTGTGACGCCAGCCAATGCCAACTGAGGAAGTAGTGGAGTCCCTTACTGAGCAGACATTTCTATCCATTTACATTTAGTCATTTAGCAGACGCTCTTATACAGAGCGACTTCCAGTAAGTACAGGGACATTCCCCCCGAGGCAAGTAGGGTGAAGTGCCTTGCCCAAGGACACGACGTCATTTGACACAGCCGGGAATCGAACCAGCAACCTTCAGATTACTAGTCCGACTCCCTCACTGCTCAGCCATCTGACTCCCTACAAAGCGATGTCTTGATCGACCAGTCGAACGCTCCACCCATCCCCAGGCCCATTTCCACATCACATCAAACCCGTTGCTTAGCTAGCGTACTTACCACCGCCGCGCGCTATTTTCAAGCCTCTCTGGACGCTGCTAGCGCGTGCTGAGTCTTGTCTCTCGCCCCCCAGTGCCAGGTGAACGGGGAGACGGGCGCCCCGGAGGACGAGCTGACGCCCGAGGCGGTGGAGCTGTGCCGGCGGCTGGGCAGCAACGCCACGCGCGTCTCCGAGGTGGCGGGCGGCCGCGACCGCCTCGTCCACGCCGCCATCCAGGAGGGCGTCACCCGCGTCAACGAGGCGGCCACCTCCAACGCCCAGCGCGTCCAGAAGTGGATCGTCCTGGAGCAGGACTTCTCCATCCCCGGGGGGGAGCTGGGTGAGGAAGGGGGAGAGGGAGGAGAGGAGGGGGGGAGAGGAGGGAGGGAGAGGAGGAGGGAGCCGGGGAGGAGGAAGAGACAGGGAGGACTGTGGGTAGGAGGAGGGGGAGGAGGAAGGGAAGAGGAGGAGGTGGCTAGTCTATAGAACACACTCACCACAGTCCCCAGGGACCCAGGGCAGGGTTTTGATTGGCTGGTCTTCTGTCTCCTCAGGCCCCACCATGAAGCTGAAGAGGCCGGTGGTGATGAAGATGTACAAGGAGCAGATCGAGAACTTCTACAGAGACGTGGTGACCCCCAGCACCCCCGACAATCCCCTGCCCCCCAAGTAGAGCAACACCACACAGCAGCAGACACAAGGCTCCCTCACTTACCCTCACACACACACACACAATCTCTTTCTCTCTTTTTTCCCCATGAAAAACATCCATACAGTCTGTGTGCTACAGTTAATCTCCTGTGTCAAAAGGAGGGTTTACAGGGGTTGGCGTGGCGTACGGAAGAAAGGAAGGAATATCCCAAATAAGTTATGTCAAATATTGTTATGATTTGATAGGTGGAGTTGATAAGCTGACTATTTATTTGTATCATCGTCATGAAGAGCGATAATCCAATAGATGAAGAAACAGTTGTGTCGTTCGAACCCGTCGAGGTTGTACTGGGATTCGTGGCTTGGAATCCAGAAAGTCTGCACGACGTGGGTTATTTGGGGTCGTGTTTAAAAACAAAACACCATTTATTTATTGTTTTCATTTATGCCAAAAACAACAAAAAAAGCTGTTAATCGGGTCAAATCTAGGTGTGGGAATAGGGTGTGAGCCATTGTGTTTCAGGGCAGACGGCCAGTAGGGCTTTACTCGGCTCAGGGATGAAGAACGGACCCGTAGCACTGGTCTTATTTATTGTTGTTTTGCTCTGCGTTAATCTGGTTGCATTGTCTTGATGAAAAAGTGAGTCCAGTCTGTCATTGTGTTGAATCCTCTCTGTCCAGATCTAGAGTCAGATCTGCAAAGATTCCTGCTAGGGTGGCCAAAGGTAGATGAAGATGTTAATGAGGTTGACACCTCGGGCAATAGGCTCAAGTCTTACAGAGACTCTACTCTTCTGAGAGCATCCAAATCACTTTTTTTGTTGTTGTTATTGCAAAGCTGTGAACGATGTATTTGAAGCCATATTTAAATGCCACTGTTATACAACTGTAACCAATAAGACATACAGTGTGTATTCTGTGTGTGTGTCTGTGCACCCTACCCAGTTGCCTAGTTCTGTTTGGAATGTTTTATAAAGATTATATGCGTGGAATTGCTGTGCTCCTTGTTAAATACTGTAAATATGTTTCTGCCTACATCCGCCACTTTTTCCCGGGCTTTATTGTGAAAGGTGTCAACGGATGTAGCGTTTTGTTCAGACTCCATTAGATCGATCGTCTGTGAATTTATTAGTTAGTTTGCAACTGAAAATATAGCCCGACATAAGCAAGTTTGGTGTCTACACTGCCATCTTGAAGGAGAGGATTTATATTTACCTGAAGGCCTTTTTCTTTGAGTCCATCTGTTCTTGTCTACGAATGCAATGATATACTTGAATTGGCGCGAAGAAACAAAAACAATCGTATTTAATTTAAAAACAGGCAGTTTGTTGTAGTACACAGGCTTATTGTATCTATCGTCTTGTAAATGCCACATCCAGAAAGCTCCTGTGCAATTGTCTGACCAAAGTTGTTTTGGAGGAGTGTGTTGTAAATAAACTAGCCAATGTACCGAGATATGTAACATTGTGTGTATGTATCTTGAATGCTTTACATGTATCCAAAACTCAGCTGTTAAGGAAATGACGGTGAAGTCAGTGTGTGTCCTGTGCAGCTTTACGAACGTGTTTAGCCGCTAAAAACAACAAGGTGTCAGGCTACCATGCCGTCGATGCAATGAGTGTCTGTTTCCGGCAACGAGGAAGATCGCAGCGACCCTGCAAGTCCCACCTTTCCCGAGGACTTTGAGCGGTAGACTAACCTGCATCTCCTTTTTACGATCAGAAAGAGCCATCGTTCATGGGTTATGATCACGTCTGTTGACTGCTGAAGACACAATACTGGTTTTACCTGAACCTCAACGCAGAGATGGGAAAGCCTTTTGTCTTTGGTATCTGGGTGGAAGAAAGCAAACAAATGTGATTGTCGCTGGAGAAATGTTGATGAGCGGGGTTATTTTTAACTGGAGTTCTCAGTTAAACCGAATGTTCTCAGTGTGTGTATGTGACTGAAGAAATTAAAGTTATATGCTCCAAAAAGAGAGGTCTGGTCCATTCATAAAAATAAAATGACATGTAATTAAAATATAAAATGCGGTGAAATATTTCTGTGCATTAGCAATACGTACATGAAGACAATGTCATTGAACAAGGCAAACAATCTTGCATTTGGGAAACAGCCTGAATAGAATATACTAGAAAGCATTTAGTTGAAGCTTAGTTGGTTCCTTTCCCTACTATCCATGTGATTTGTTGACTTCTGAATTACCTACATATTACACACACAAGAAAAACTAAAACATTCGATAAAAAGAAAAGAATATATATATAAAATAAACTTTACCAATGAAATGACAGGTGCTAGGTAATAGACAGTACTCAATGACTTTATTAATAATATGATTTCCAAATAAAAACAAAGTAAAATTGTCCTTGTTCCAACTTGCACCGTACGGCCACATGGTGGCACAGCATGCCAAGTTTAAGATACCAAATCTCCTTGTTCAACCCCCGGGCTCACCACAGCGTTCAGCCACATAAACAGAAACACAACTCGCCCCCAGCCTCCCCCTCCCTCCCCCCTGACATCCCCTTGATAAATACAGCCTCCCCCTGTCACAGACACATTTGACAACCACTGATACAAGAACCCCCCCCCCCCCCTCCCTCCCAAATAACAAGCCCCGCCCACACATTCCTCTCAGCGTCTGGAGAAGGAACCGAGAGTTTGCGAGTGACCATTTACTGCTGGGGTTTAGCCGGTCCACTTTTTGTTGTCCTGTTAAAATCCACACAGCAGATAGTCTACCTTTTTGCTCATCATACAGTTATATATAATATAGCTTGAATTGAAATGCCTTCGTCCATCCCCTAGCATGGTGCCATGGGGCGGCCATGTTCTACTCTGTCATCCAGGGAGATCAAAGCACTGGGGATGGATGGAGGTTGGAGTCTGGGCCTGGTTTTTGTCTCCATACCTTACAGAGTGCAGACCATTCGAACACCGCCTTGTACTTTTGAGTTCAAATAAAACACTCAAGTTATAACAAGACTAAAACGCATCAACAGAGAAACGTGTTCTCGTGTGATCAGTTTGCCGTTTCCAATCCAAAACCAGGCTTGAATCTCCGCTAGGTATCTCCTGGGAATCCTTGTAATCCTCTCTCTCTCGTCTCCCTGATAAAGCATTGGAGGTTGAGATCTGAGATTGGGGGGGGAAATGTTCAAGACTTAAGAGAGCGGGTGTGGGGCATGTCTCTCACTCTCATAGATGTACAGTACTTATACTGGATGGTATCAACATGATTAGCTCATACATGAAACACGTGTTCAATGTTGCTCGTACAGCCTAAACAGCCATGACCAGGACACACAACACAACATTCAGGAAACTTCTCCAGAACACAACCCTAGTGTCTAACAGAACAGCTTCAACTGGCATGTTTCAGTATGTATAGTGACAAAACATGCCAATACAAATAAAAACAATTAAATAAGAATTCTAAAAAATAAAAAGAAAGGTTGGCAAAACAAAATCTGCTCATATCGTATTGCATGTAAATATTGTATAAAATTCTTAAAAATACAGTTTAGATAATTACTTAAGTACTGAAGTCACCACAGCCAAAAGTGCAGAGATTCATAAATAAAAACATTGAGTGTTGGTAGACAGTGGGGCTACTCTGGTAGCGCTGCCTCACCCCTGACCTTTCACCCCCGACCTTTCACCCTTGTGCCCCCACGCCGTGACACAGGACAAACTGAGTGCCCGATCAAAGGTCAAAGTTCCTGAACTAGGACTTGAAGGTTAAAAGTTCACACATACACACTCGCACACACACACACGGACTGGAAGGTTCCCTTTTCCTCTCCCAAACACACATCATCACAATCACACAGTTGCAAAGTTCATTCTCAGTGATCACAACGAGGGAGTTTTGTTGACATAGGCACACCTAGACAGATAGGAGGGGGGGGGGGGGAGGGGGGGGCAGCAGGGGGCAGACGCTGTTCCACGGTGACAAAGCCACATCGAGTCCTCGGCAACGGGCGGGGGGGGGGGGGCGGTTGCACACCTTGCAGAGCCGGGCAACAGAACGGACACAACTATTAAAGCTATCAGCATCAGAATAAATACAGGGTTAGTCAGAACAGAGGGGAGGGGGGACGGGGGGGGGGGAGTCTCTCCGAGGCTGACCAATCCACAGAGGGACAGGGGTCACAAAGGGGGCAGCTCTGCAGCCCACGCATCCAGAACCACCACCACCACCAGATCACTGACGGTGGTGGTGGTGGAGGAGTCAGGCCCATAGCAGGACTGAGGAGCCGACCAGAGCCAGGTCCAGAACAGGTCTGTGGTCCACAGATCTGCTCCACCGAAACTACTGACTAGGGACAGGAAAAGTTAAGACAAAACTGGATATTCAGGCTTCCCCATTAACACTTGTTGAGAGGTGGGACGCTGCTGTTTAACCAGAGCTAGCGGGCGGCTAGCTAGGCGGCTAGCAGCACGGCCGTTCAGAGCGGCCTGTACAGGAAGGCACTAAGAGGGTAGTAGGTTTGTTGCTAGCCCTAGGAAATAAACAACCATACATTCATAGCTCACAGGTATCTGAACCGCAATCAAAAAATAATAAAATTGTGTCAAGTAGAAAAATAAAATGTAAAAAGAAAAAAACACACAAAAAAAAAAACAGGTGACCCTTGACCCCCCCGGTAGGTTCTGATCTGAGAGCCCATGGCTGCTTTTCCCCCCTCCACTTAAAGGCAATTCAGAAGTGACCCCTTCCCAGCTTAGTCCCTGACCAGTGGAGCCCTTTCATGCACGTGGGTCTGGGAGGAGGAGGGGGGCTGAGAGGGGAGGAGGGGGGCTGGGAGGGGGGCTGGGGGGAGGGGTTGAGGTCAAGACTCTGTGAGGGGAGAAGTGGGAACAGCAGACATCCACACAAGAGACGAGACACATCCGAAAAACACACTAGCCAACTGGCACTAACAACGTGTGTGTGTGCGTGTGTGTGTGCTGGGGGGTACACAGACATGGAAGCCAGATGCGTGTGTGTGTGTGTGTGTGTGCGTGTGTGGATCACTACAGGACGCTGCTTGTGCTCAAGGCTCAGGAACACTGAAAAAGTTACTAACCACACAGGCATCATCTCAGACACACACACACACCACACACACAAAAAGGAATATGCCGACAGAGAAATGAACTCCAGCTGAGAGCAGAGGAAGGGAAGGAGGGCAGGGGGGAGTGTTGTGCTGAGGTAAGGGAGTGCAAGTGTGGGGGAAGGAGGGAGGGAGGAGCATGTTAGGGTTTGCAAAGGCTAGAGTGGGTGAGGGAGGGAGGGGAGGGAGTGGAGTGGGGGGGAGGGAGGGGGGAGCGGGGGGGGGGAGGAGAGAGAGGGGGGAGCGGGGGGAGCGAGAGAGAGGGGGGGGGGGGGGGGGGAGGAGAGCGGTCACATTCCACAGTTCTACAGACAGGCTCAAAACCAGAAACATAGAATACATCCCCAGGCAGACTAGACACACCAGCTCCCAAGCCTGTCCTCTCAGCCCAGCGTGGTACAGTCTAGCCTAGTACAGTACAGCCTGGTGCAGTACAGCCCAGCCTAGTACAGCACAGTACAGCCCAGTACAGCACAGTCCAGGCAAAGGAACAGCTGCTCTCATGCCACTCTGCATCGCTATTTCTTAATCCAGTCCTCCCCTTCCTCCTCCTCGCTTGGTCCTCCACAGCGCCTGCTCTGATTTGGTGTGTCAGAGTGTGTGTGTGTGTGTGTGTGTGTGGTGTCTCTTCATTTTCGCCTGTTCGTCCACATCGCCTGTCAGGTTTGGTGTGTGTGTGTGTGCGTGCGTTAGCTCTCTGGTTCAGTACAGTCTGGTGTGAGCGTTTGAATGTGCACGTGTGGCTGCTCTCTGGTCCAGCCCAGTCTGGTGGGGGGCGGGGGGGGGGTGGTGGTGGTGGCGGGGGGTCGGGGGGGCCATGGAGCCCCCGCGGCCCAGCGCCGCCCAGCCGTCACGTGGCCGTGGCCTCCAGGTAGCTCTGTAGTTTGCGAACGGTCGACTCGTCCAGGGAGAACAGGTCGAAGTCGAAGGTGGTGTTGGTGACGTTGAAGTGGCCCGTCTCCTCGATCAGGTTGACGATCTGATTGGATGAGGGGGGGGAAGGGGGTGAAGGAGGGGGTGGGGAGGAGGGTGAGGGGTTAGCTGCGCTTTGTCAAAAGAGCTTTTGCCCCCAGGGCGACCTGCGTTACATCTCCGTGAGCGCACGCACACCACACACACACACACTAATGCACACACACCTGCTGCAGGACGTTGCGCTCTCTCAAAGCCATCAGCCTGCGATGGAGGTCCACCAGCTCCTCTGTGTAGGCCTGGGGAGAGAGAGAGAGAGGGAGAGAGACACAGAGAGAGACAGAGAGAGACAGAGACACAGACAGAGACACAGAGAGAGAGAGAGAGAGAGAGCGAGAGAGAGACAGAGAGAGACACAGAGAGAGAGAGAGAGAGAGAGAGAGTTAGCAGAGAACCTGGTAGAGAGCACACTCTGGAGGTGTCGGGTCATGGTGTGTGAGATGCGAAGAAAAGAAGCTTTGATTTACCCTTCCTACCTTGTCGTATCCTTCTTCAACACCTTCTCCGGGCGACAGATGTCTGGACTCTTTCTGCCCGACACCTGCAGGGAACGGACAGATGAGGGGTGAGAGAGGGGGGGGGAGGAGGAGAAGGAAAGAAAGGCAGTTCAGACCGGAAGGGCAGTCGTGTTGGCTCATTCAGGAACCGCTGAATCGACGCCTCTCGAGTCGCCGTCGACAATCGACGGAGCTGGCCAAAAGTGTGCGACGGACGGGTGGACCGTCCAATCGGGGAGCCTCACCTTGTTATTGGAGGAGCTGTGTTTGGGCGCGGGGGGGGCGGGGTCTCGACTGGGCCGGTGAGAGCCGTCGCTGCTGTCGCTCTCGCTGTCCAGACTGAGCCTGACCAGGGAGGGGAGCTGTTACTCTCTGACACACCACACTGGGGATGCTTACTAACCATTTAAAGAGTGGTTGTGGGTGAGTGTGTAACCTCAACGATCATATACAAGTTTCACGCGTGTGTGTGTGTGTGTGTGCATTTTCAATAACCGTTCTAAAAAGGTTTTTCTTCTAGGTTTCTATCACGGTTTCGAGCCTCGGACGTTTCAGGGCGGACAGAACACAAGAGAATCGACAGTGACATCGTCAGCACGCGGCCACAGCCGCGGCTGAGCTCACGCTCTCTCTCACCGAGAGTCGCGGTTGGGCGGGTTGGTCTTGACGGGCGTGCCGTCCTCCGAGCTGCTGTCGTCGTCGTCCGACTCCTCCGACTGCAGGTCCTCCACCATGGACCTCAGGGGCCCTGGAGGAGAGGAGAGAGGGAGGAGGGGAGAGGGAGGAGGGGAGCGAAGAGAGAAGGGAGGAGGGGAGAGGGGGGAGGAGGGGAGAGAGAGGAGGGTGGTTATGTGTGAAGCCCTGGAACACAGCAACATCCAGACACAGGGCCCGGTGGGCGGGGCCTGGTGGGCGGGGCCTACCTTGGCCTTGCTTCTGGCCCGGCTCGAAGTCCGAGTCCGAGCTGGAGTCCGAGCTGGAGCTGGAGTTAGAGGGACTGGAGGGGGCCGACTGCTGCAGGAGCGAGAGAGTGAGACACAGAGAAAGAACGAGAGAAAGAGAGAGAAACATAGAGAGTTCAGCGGTGTGTCATTGGTTGGCTCCACCCAGGGGAGAGGCCCAGTGAGGCCAGTGGCTCGTCCTCACCTCTGATTTAGACGAGGCTTCGTCCTCCGAGTTCGACTCATCCGACTCGGGCGGCTTCTTGGGCTCCTTGGGCTCCTGGGAGTCGGCCTTGTTCTTGGGCCAGCGGCCCTTCTCCTTGGGGGGCTTCTTCTCCGAATAGGGGGCAGCGGCCACCGACGAGGAGGAGACCCGAGGGGGGGCCCCCTTGGGCCCCTCGGAGCTGCCCTTCTTGGGCTTCTTGGTGCTGGGCTTGGGGGACTCCACCGTGGAGGGCCGCTTCCCGGGGGCTTTGGACTCCGGCGGGGGGGGGGGCCCTCCCCCGCTCCCCCCTCCCTTGGGCGACATGCCCTCCTTCAGGGTGAGCTTGGGCTCCTTGAAGGCGGCCTTGGGCACGACCTTGCCCTCGTCCTTGACCTTGACGTCGGCGGGCTTCTTGGAGGACGAAGAGGACGAGGAGGAGGGCTCCCGGGCGCTCTTGCTGCTGCCGCTGCTTCCTCCTCCTCCGCCGCCGCCGCCCCCCCCTCCGTCACGGTCGCTGTCGCCCTTGGACGTGGCCTTGCTCTCGGAGTCCTTGCGGGGCCGCTCGCGGTGCTCCTTGGTCAGCTTGTGGGGCTTGGGTGCTTTACTGCTGCTCCCGCTGCCCTCCTTACTGGGCTCCTGCTGGGGGAAGAGACACCTGCTGTCTTCACTGGGTCTTTGTCATTCTACCTATGTATCTATAGTCTCGTGTTTATGTCGTGGAGGAAAAACTCAATCAACGAATGGGAATCATCGTGTTTTGCTAATGGGGTGGATGAGAGGTGTAGACCAGAGACAGGGAAAGGGCTGGTCTAACCTTGGATCCGTGGGAGGAGGTCTTGGCCTTCTTGGGGTCTGAGAAGGCGGAGAGGGGGATGGTGGGGAGGATGGGGTAGTCTGGGCTGGGCCTGGAGACGGCTTCCGCCCCCTCTGGGACCACCATCACCTAGAGAGGAACGGGGGGGGGGGGACAGAATGTCAACAAACAGAGAAAGAACTAACTTCAGAGAGAGAGAGAGAAAGGGAGACTAAAAAATAGACTTGCAAAAACAGACGACGCAAAACCAGCAGACAGCTAATCCCTTCCCACAACCAAACTCTCACCCCCCTCCCATCCTCGATCCCCACCCCACCCCTCGGACCCCGTTCCAAACCTCACCCCTCCGGCCTTGACCAGCTTCCTCCTGAACTCCCGGGTGGGGTTGTTGAAGGTGAGCTTCTCGCAGCGCAGGTGGTTGACCGGCGGGTTGCCCTCCAGGTTCAGGAAGAGGTCGTAGTTGAAGCAGACCTTCTTTGGCTCCTCCTGGAAAGGGTTTCACAAGCTCTGTGAGCCGTCTCCTGTTATCAGCCTATCAGATAACAGTACCGGCTCTACCCACTGCCTAGTCAATAACAGGCATACCTGGAGTATGTGTACACACACACACACCTCTCAAAGACACACACACACGCACAAAGAATTCCACACTAGGGGAAACGGCATCCTCACACACACACACACACACACACAACACGGCTACTTGGCGAAGAGATAGAAAACGTGTCTCCTCTCCTTCCGTAATCCCACAGCGAGTCCGGGGTCGGAAAGTCAAAGCACAAATAGAACATCAATTTGATGTCCTTTTAACTGTCCAACAGGGGATTAAGGAGCCCGAAGCCGTGCCTCAGCCTCCTGCTCCACGGAGACACTCCACACCTGCACACCCATAGAGGGAAGATGAAAATAAGAAATGTGCTGGGATCTCCCCCACCGCCCCACCCCCCCCCCCCCCCCCCCCCGGGCTGGAACCTTGCCCTGGTTATTAAAGCTCTCCTCTCAGGTGTCCCAGGCGGCGGCTGGGTACGAGGCTGGTCCCAGAGAGGGGGAGAGACAGCCAGGGGCCCCCCCCCCCCCCCCCGGCAGAGCCCCCGGCAACAGCCCGCGTCGAAAAGAAAAACTCCTGCTTGTGCCCGTCTCTCTTTCCTGGCTCGCCGCGCCGGAGTAAACAACCCGGCCGAGGGCACTGCGGGTATCAACTCTCCAGGGGAGGAGCCATGTGACACTGACCCATTTCCTGAGGGAGCCACGGCGCCTTGGGCTCCCTCAACGAAGAAGAAGAGAAGCTCTCCCGCAACACTCACCTCGTTCTTAGAAAGTACACCTCGGCAAACAGCGAGGAGCGGCAGAGCCTTCGCCAGCCCACCCAACGAGTCGACTAAATCGAGTATTAAAACGGCTATGACACAACATGAGAGAGAGGGTTACCTTGTTTTTGAAGTAGACCTCGATAGGCATGAGGAACCCGGCGTAGCCCGACTCCTCGACTTTGTAAGGTGGCTCCTTGCACACTGCACAGAGAACACACACGGCCATCAGTACGGCGACAGGCGGGGGGGACACACCACGGCAACAGGGTCTCACGTCGGTCGGACGCGGTTAAGACACAATGGGGGGGGTCCCGTCCGCCGCACGCGCTCACCTCTCTTGGGTTTGGGGAAGCTTTCGTGGAGCCTGAAGACCACCTTCTCCACGAAGTGCTGGATGTCTCCCGTCTCGGGCCCCCGGACGAACACCATCCAGTCGTGGGTGAACCCCTCCGAGGTCACCTTCTTCCTGAGGAGGGCTCGGTGACCAAGCTCCAGCTTCACCTGCACGGTGCACTTCAGCAGGACACGGAGAGAGGGAGGGGGGGGGGGGGGGGTGGTAACCGTTAGAAACACTGTCCCCACAGCAACGACAAAACACTCAATATGTGCGTTGAATAACCCCCCTGCCACCGCTACACACCTGACTGAACCAGAACTACCACTCATACACCAAAACCTAGCACAACAGGACAGAGGTCTAGGCATACTAAATGGGACAACTCCTAGGTAAACACTGGGGTTGGTAGAGGGGAGGGGGGGGGGGGGGGGTGCACGGGACACACTTTATGCCCGGGCCTGAAGAATGCAGAGATTTGGCTCCTACTCTGTGCTGTGCTGCCCATGAGTTGGAACTGGGGGGGGGGGGGATTAGGAGACTCTCAGGCTCCCCCCTCTCGTCTCTCCCCCCCCCCTCTCTCTCTCTCTCTGTGTCTCCCTCTCTCTCTCTCCTCCCCCCCTCTCTCTCTCTCCCTCCCCCCTCTCTCTCTCTCCCTCCCCCCTCTCTCTCTCTTTCTCTCACCCTCTCTCTCTCTCAAACACACACACAGAGGCCCCCTCCTCTCCCTGGCGTCTTGCCCGGTCATTCTGTGGCGGCAATGCCCTTTAACTCCAGGCCCTACCACACCCTCAGCCAGCCTGCAGCCTGCAGCCCCCCCAGCCGCCACCCCCCACAACCCCGCCAAGCAGCCACCCAGAACCCTCTGGCTTTAACACTGCCCCCAGAGCACAGGCAGTTCTACCCCATAGAAGCCACACACTACTCTTTAGAACATGCACTACTCTAGGACCCACACACTACTCTACATAACCCTACACACTACTCTACTAGAGCCCACACACTACTCTCTAGGAACCCACACACTACTCTACATAACCCACACACTACTCTCTAGAGCCCACACACTACTCTAGAGCCACACACTACTCTCTAGACCACACTACTCTCTAGAACCCACACACTACTCTACATAACCCACACACTACTCTACATAGACCCACACACTACTCTCATAGACCCACACACTACTCTCTAGAACCCACACACTACTCTCTAGAACCCACACACTACTCTCTAGAACCCACACACTACTCTACGTAACCCACACACTACTCTCTAGAACCCACACACTACTCTCTAGAACCCACACACTACTCTCTAGAACCCACACACTACTCTACATAACCCACACACTACTCTCTAGAACCCAGACAACACTACCCCAAATAACTACTCATTACACAGACACGACACCATAACCAACATACCACCATTCTCGGATTTGATAATACTGATATCATTACGTTCACTTTCCAGTAACAATAAGACACGTCAATAAAAAATACAGAAGCCGTTGCAGTTTTGTTCATCCCTTGGCAGATATCCCACCTTTAAGAAACAAGGCACCACCATGCACCATGGGAATAGTCTAACAACCATAATGACCAAACTAATCCCCACCAAGGGGGGCAAAATCAACTGAAACTCTCCTTTGAAGACAGACACTAAGAAGAGACAAAATGTTGCCCAACTACACCCCCCCCCCCCCCCCCCCAGTCGTCATTGGAGGTCTGTTCCTCAAAGTAGACCAGTCACAAAGTCGCATTCACTTCACAGGACATGGTTTGATATTGGGAGTATAAATCAGGAAATGATAACATGTCGATCTCATGTAACAGTGAACCATGATGCCATATTGGTACGAAACCAATTAAGTTCTATGGTCAGCATATTCTGCTGTAATAGTGGGCAGCTTTCTACCAACGTTCTCCCAGTCCAATGACGGATTCTCAGCAATATTTCCGA
The DNA here is from genome assembly GCA_023658055.1 of Thaleichthys pacificus. Classification (NCBI taxonomy): domain Eukaryota; kingdom Metazoa; phylum Chordata; class Actinopteri; order Osmeriformes; family Osmeridae; genus Thaleichthys; species Thaleichthys pacificus. The sequence continues at coordinate 2,984,963 of CM042859.1, forward strand.
ATGAATGCCGCCCGTACAAAGCTTACCAAAAATGTCAAGTAGTGCAGGCCTATGTTTATCAGATAAGAAGAGCATTTGCGAGTAGCTTGTCATGAGTTGACCTTTTCTTCATGGTTGCCATGCGTGTGACGGAATGAGTCTTCTTTCTCGAAGTCGGGGTGGAAATTCCACTGTTCATCACACGTGAGAAGTTGTGAGATCATTTGACAATTCGATTATCAATTCCGAACAGTTTAACGCGGCTTTGGTCAAAGTTGCAAACATACGATTTGGAAACTAAGACAATATTTTATCTCTAGCTACAAGTTGGACTTGTTTCCAATATTATCATCATGAGTGCTGAACAGGCGCTTGTTTCAAATGTCATATGATATTGATTCAACCCCTCGATCCCAATTACTCGCCGTTAAGGTACACACCCCTCCTCCCTCCACCCCAAACCTGAAGAAGGCAATCCTTTCCACCGGCGCCTTAGCCGCTTCGGCTAAGTTGCTAGCCAGCTAGCAAGCGAAGGGCCGAGATCTTTAAACCCAAGCATGAAGCGAGTGTTAAAAATGGTTGTAACCAGGTTATGATATGCAGTGCTAGTGCCTTTCAACATGGCTACAGGGCCAGAAAATAGCACCAGGTGAAAATCCCTTTGTGTGCCCGACAGTGTGGCTAACCAGTTAGCTATGCACTGCTGAATGAGGCTAGCTACGTTAGCCAGCTCGCTATGTCTGAATACCGATGTACTGTGCCTGTGCGTGTGTGTGGCTGCTAGCGAGCAGCACAGCTCCTGAGCCAACCAACTATGAGTTCGATTAGCAGGATTTTTTCACGAGCACAGGGCATTCATTCCTGTCCCGGGCGCAGCCCTCGAGCATTTTTTCGAATGAACGTTTATAAAGCGCAGGGGGACACAAAAGTCACATTACCTGATTCTCCATGATTCTCTGGCTTCAGTGATTGTTCTATTTATTTACAGCAGCGTTTCGCGAGGTTGTTCCCAGCTCTTCATTGTGTGTCAACTTCAGCCTATAACCGGAAGCCAGACGGTACCCCTCCCCTTCCAGACGGCTGCTGGCATGCGACCAAAACAGAAAGCTTTCTCATCCAATCAGATGGTCTGAAGTTTAAGCTACTCGTATCTAACCAACCAAAACTATTTAGAGGTGGGACTTCTCACGGGCATCAAATACAATTCAAGAGCTCTGCAGCGTCTTGATAAAACAATACAGGTTGAAAAAAACACTCGCCTAAGACAAAATACAAACGTAAAAGACAAGGCATTCGATCGAATGATTTCCAATTTCCAATATTCGTATATAGGCTACTTATTTTTACGAATTTATTAAGGTTCTATGTTTTTAAATTTAATTTCAAACTAGATCATGTGCATTCCGACTTTCTAACATACATAATCAAAACTTTCCTAAACATTTTAGGATATTTACAGATAAAATCCAGTGGTGTTTTTAACGTTAGGCCTATTTATAGACATGACAAACACTCGACAAAATCAATCACAGTTCTACCATAAATCCGGTACTTTTGTCTTGAGCTACTTCTCTCCTTTTCGAAATGTAACACAATACACATCTTATAACAGACATGCACAATCTGCTTAGTCTGCTGCCTCGAGTGGGATGGGGCACTGGTTCAATTCCAACCACATCATCTGAATAGAGCAGCGGGGGCTCTCATAAAAGTTGCCTATTTAAGACCAGTAAACTGGCAGTGCAGGACCACTGCAGGGAAGAATTTGGGATGAAAACTTTGATGTGAGATTAACAAGCCACTGCTATTGACCAGGAGACCACAGCTCCCCCCCCCCCTCTCTCTCTCTCTCTCTCTCTCTCTCTCTCTCTCTCTCTCTCTCTCTCTCTCTCTCTCTCTCTCTCTCTCTGCCTTTCCCCTCCAGTCAGTCACAAGGATCTAGACTCAGTCTCAGTCAGTCTCCACATCAGTGTTTTGGCTGCAAGACATACGAATGCTCAGATTCAATCTGTCCCCCATTTTGTTTATATTAATATGAATTATTGGCACCTTAACACATTCTGCTGCAGTTTCTCTATGCACTTATTTGTACGTCACTTTCGATAAAAGCCTCTGCCAAATTAAAGTCCCACCAAAACAGGTCCAAAACTTTCCATTCAGTTCAGTGACAATTTTAATCCAGCAGTTCATTTTACTCAATAATCCATACAAAAATACACGAATGAGCTCCAGAAAATGTCCATTGGAATATATAACATCCTAGTACACATGTAAAGACCTGAGACTGAAAAACAACAATAGGATTAATATCCCTGCACCGAGAACAAACACTATATCTTTTGTTAACAAGGTTATTAAAACAACTTCAAGTAAAGGTGATTTCCTCTATGCACTGTAAACGAATTGCACACTTTAACACAAAGATACTGTGTCAAACTAATCTGAGTGGCTCGTCAACACTTTCAATTCACCAATAACATTGTGTCGCCATCTATCTCCAGATTGAATACAGTGTGGACTGTTTAAAAAGTATTAAAAGCCCTTGGATTGGTTGAGATTCAGCCCTAAGGCTCATCCTGAAAATAAAATAATCTCAGTGCTTGTGCTCTCCCTTCAGTCCAACATGATGTCATGCAAAACATACATAACAACATGGAACTAAGACCATTATGTACAGACTATGCATTTGTGCATGCACAGTGTAAGACAATAGCAAAAACTACAGATTTTATATAAAATTCATACAAATATACTTTAACATTTCACCTTTTCTTGCATTAATCTCTTTCACCACACATGCCAATTATTTGAACGGGCATCAATTCAAGTGTTTTTATCACCTAACAAACTAACAGACAAACATTGTTTTGTTTTCTTCAAACCGGTATGCATGAAACTGCATCACACAATCATCACCAAAGCACAAACATCACCAATGTCCTCGGCAGGTCTCTTGTCTTGGAGAGGATGAGGTCTGTGTCGCGGAGGATCTCTAATCTCTAGCAGCGTTTGTGTGTCTTGGCACTACCTCTCAGGACGATGTAAGGCAAGCCCACTGCCCATTTGTTGCAAGGCCAGTACTGGAGTCCTGGCAGAGAGTAGGGAATCTCGTAGGTGGCGTCCAGGTAGGCTACCAGAGTGCTGGCATAGGCCACAGCCACCACAATCAGTATGTGCCTGGAAAAGAGAATCCACATAGATGTAAGGTGTCTTTGAGTGCTGTGAAAGGTGGCTAAAAGGCATTATTATTATTATTGTTATTATTATTATTACCAGATCCCATGCAGGTAGCAGAAGTCGAGCTTCTGCCAGAAACTGCATCCGAAGCGGTCACTTATCCAGCAGGAGATGGCCAGCACCCACAGCCCCACGGAGGAGCGGGCCAGCTGGAGGACCTTGGGGTCTGCACAGCTGAGCACAGTGGACAACAGTGAGGCTGGAAGGATGATCACTCTTACCTCTGTACATGTTATATGTGATTCATTTAGAAGAACAGGTTTTCTTTTTAACATGGGGGGATGAGGGGGAGGTGGGGGGGGGGTGTGTAGCATTAAGATAGTATTGATATATTTATATAGACATTTTTTCTCTGTTATATTCCAAGGCAGAGTTTGTTGCTTCATTTGTTGCTGCTATTTCATTGCTGCTATTGTGTTTGTGTATCTGTTGTGATTGTGTATCTGTTGTGTTTGTGTATCTGTTGTGTTTGTGTATCTGTTGTGTGTGCAACCTCTGTTTTTCTGTATTCTGCACCTTCGCATATAGAGTTACCAGAACACCTGAATTTCCTTTGGGATTAATTAAGTGGCATGAGTTAAATGAATAAATAAAATTGAACTGTACTGAAGTAAATTGAATTGAATATAATCTAACTGAACTGAAGTAAATTGAATTGAATATAATCTAACTGAACTGAAGTAAATTGAATTGAATATAATCTAACTGAACTGAACTGAACTGAATTGAATTGAATTGAATAGAATTAAACTGAATTGAAAAGCAGAGTGCATGCAGGCAGCAGGAGCTGCTGTGGGATTTGAACCCGTGTACCTTCTCATCTCCACGCCCAGACAGAAAAGGACGTGAACGGCGAAGCAGTTGAGGGCGTAGGCGTTGGCGGTGGGCCTCACGAAGCACGACAGCGTGGTCACCACGGTGATCGCCAGGATCATCTTGGAGAAGCTGGCCCTGAAGGAGAAGCGGATGGAAGGGTGCAGAGACACAGAGCAATGAACTTCCTCATCTCACTTTGATAAGGGACGGGGGGGACGGGGGACGGGGGGGTGCTCAGGAAGGAAAAATCAATGTGAGGTATTGACCCAGGGCTTTGCTTGCAAATTGTTGAGCTTCTTCTAACAGCTTCATTAAAATTTCATTCATTTTTTTCCCCCCACCCTGTCTTTAAATATTAACTCAGTGTTCAGACGTAGCCCAGGAACCCCTTACTCTCCTACTGCCCAGTCAACCCAGATCTGTGCCTGTCTGCGGCTCTGTGTCCTGGCCCTGCACAGATTCAGTTTCAGCCTGGCCATGCCTGTAAAAAGATCCTCTCATTCTGTCGCGTCTAATTAAAGGAATGTGGCGTGCGCCGGCGTTTGTTCAGAGAGGAGAAAGAAAAGAGGAGGCGTGATCCTGCAGAGTGACGGGGCGGCGGCAACGCCGGCGCTAAGGTAAACACAAGGGTAAACTTCTCCGTGGCGACCTACCTGTCCTTCACAAAGGAGGGGTAATGTCGCCTTGGGAACCAGAGGGCGTAGCCCAGGGCCAGCACCCACAGGATCGATAGCTCATCCAGCATCTGACCCATGAAACTCAGGGTCATGTGGAAGTACATGGAGAACAGGCCTGCGTGGGGAGAGAAGACAGGTTGGGACCTCGTCAACACACAGGGGGAAGATACACAACTTCAGTCAACTATGTTGTCCTATCACAAGACTACAATTTAGGGTAGATTGATATAGCCTACAGTGTGTTTAGTTTCACAACACCCCCATAAAGTTGGGCAAGGTCAGAGCAAAAAGTTCATATGGTTGAGGAAAGACAACACACACCCACAAAGATCATCATGGTCCAGACCAGGTGGATGGCCAGGTTCCTCTCCTTGGCGTAGGGGTGCAGGAGGTACAGCATGATCGGAGATATGATGAAGAAAATGAAACTGCTCGTCTACGTGCGAAGTGATGAGAAGACGAGAAGTACAAGTTAAGTGTAGTCGCTATGTAAAAACGCAACAGATAAAACACTTCAAAAAGACCCCAAAACACCGTATGATGAACAGACATAGAGAACAACGTTTTTGTGGTTAGGCTATTGCAGCATTTTCAAACGGTCACTTCTCGTGCGCATTCTTACCGTGTTAAAGTATTCGACAATGTGTTCGGAATGTTTGTAGTTATCTTCACACCAATCCAGATCTGAACTCTCATATGAAAAGACACCTGCCATCTTCTCAGCGGAGTAGAACGCTTTAAGAGGGGACGGCAAAAAAAGTGCTTTTAAATCGTCAAACGTCTACTTCTTTTCTATTGTTTTCCCTGGAGTTTGGATTCTCAGTGCCAGTAACTATGTTAACAGAGCATAGCTGGAACTGATAACATTAATTTCAGTTGTCTGTTCTGGAGATAAACAAATGTCCAACTAGTGGTTGCCTTATCACCGGCTCACCCAATAGCTCCCACGTTCCTTTGCAGTAGGGGTAGCCTGCATTGTAATAATGTTACTATAACATGCCACCGACACTGTGCCTATCTTAAAGAAATAGCCCACTCGTTGTAATCCATAGAATCTGCATAAATATTTGAAACATGGAACATCATTTTTGTACAGAAGATACAAACCGGATTAAGTGCGTTGATTGTATTTAAAAGGTGATCGTGGAATTTACCCAATATAGATTTTATTCTACTTTTCGTGTGGATTAGCTTTTCGGCGGTCGCCAATAAATTAGCAGCCTACATTTCAACATCATGACATTCTTAAACGAGATCGCAAGCGTATAAAACAGACTACCAAAAATATAATCCATAAATACAGGTTTGCGCTTACCTCCCATGCTGATATCAACCGCTCTCCTTCAACCTCCCAGTTCCCGAGTGGCAGGTGGATTTAAGTAAGATAGAAATGCCCCAGATCCTGTTGCACTGGTCCAAGCTGTGACATCACAACCCAGCATGGCAAGTAATACTGATGTGTGAAGCTGAATGAACAGTCACGTTACTGGTCCAGTTGTCAGTTTAACTTGTCTGTGCAGAAGCTTTGCGCGTTGACAGGAGAATGATGCGCCCAAGCGACTTCTTGCTGATCGTAACAGTAGCCTACTGTCTTTGGATGAGAAAATAATAGGCCTGCCGTAACACACATCTTTTGAAACACCGATTCTATAGTTAACCACCGTTTTCGGTTCATTGAGGCAATAATCTAATAATAGAATGAACTGACAACGATCTTTCGCATAAGGCTAATGTCGGTTTCTACGTTTAAACTGATCTTTAATGGGTCCCCTAGCTCGATGTCTGATGGACTGCCTCGACATCATCAATGCTCTTGCCTCTGACTGACTGATGGAACCGGCAGCCAATGGTTAGTGGCACACGTGTTTCCATCACTCGGTTCTTCGGGGTTTCGAGAAGCAAAATCTAGACTATTCCTGCCAAGGCTCAGCGCATTCCTGTAGGCCTACAAATAAGGTTTCAATGGAAATCACTGTTAAAGGGCGTTTTTCCGGTACTCCGGTTTTGCAGTAATCAAGTAGATCTTGTTTAACCACTGCAGATTCATTCTATAAATCTCGCCCTCCCCCCTCCCTCTCTCTCATTCATCCTTTAAGACACACACACACCCACAGAAACACATTTTTCACCACCTTTTGCATGTTATCCCCATCCTTAGCCTCGGTGTCCCAGTGAAATTGATTGGTAATCAGAACCAAGTTTGCCATTCATATAATTTTTGATGTACCTCCATTCGGTGAGTTCACCTGTTCCACCTGCATTCCTGCACCTACAGGCAGCCTTTCTCAGACCTGTTAGTGTACAAACTTAGCTTCCATCCTCTGTGAGCAGCACATGAGCAACATGTTTCTGACATCAACCTCGGTCTCTTGCACCGCCCTACACACACACACACACACACACACGCACACACACACACACACACACGTATGACACCATACACACATCCCTGTTGAATGCCCATGTGAATGTGTTGTGGTGCAGTGCTAAGCCTGGGGGCTGTAATAGAAAGGCCCTCCAGCTCACAGGTATAGTTCAGGTCACACCTGGTGCTGTAAGAGAGCAACCATGCTGTTACATGAAGCAATTGTGTTATCATCAAGCCGTCGACGTGACACGCAAGCACAGACCCACAAGGAAGCCCATGTGTGTGGGGGACAGCACCGGGAAGAGGAGGGGATGGTTTGTTGACAGTAGGCTGTGCCCACCACTATGAACTACTGGAAAACACTTGCGGTTTGGGTTAGTAAATATTAGTTTCATAAAACCGTTGTTCGTATGATGCAATAACGTATTTAGCCTATCAAAAGTATACTGTTCTATGTACTGTTCAAATCGAGCGATACAATATAAAATGTTGTACAGGACTTTCATGTCAATTATTGTATTTATTTTGCAAATGTTTTGACAAAAATAGACAATCAGTGTTGATTTTGCATTGTTATTGTACAAAATTAATGGGACAGACAATCCAGGGAAGCTAACTGTTATGAATAAAACACAAATGCTACGTTACTTTAAAGTGACGTTATCCTCAAGTTCATTACTCAACATGTCCACACATCTTGTACATGTTGTAGCTGTGACTTTTATGCCCTGAGTGAAATGGTTGAATTATTGTGTAACATGAATACAGTGCAAGAGCGCCACCTTGTGGCTGCATTAATAAACCAACGTCCAAAGTGGCCGAATGAACGTTGAAACTAAACACACATAAACCTAAAGTCCTCCATTCTTTTCTGAAAGGTGAGATTAATGCAACAGAGGTATGTTTCCAGTTGACTACTAATACTGATCTGGTGGGTGTGTAAGGCAGTTCAATCCTTGCACACTCGGAGACATGGTAGTCCAACGGTGACTCCACAGTGAACGCAGCAATGACTCTGCATACACACACTTCAACACTTAACATTACATTACATTTAGTCATTTAGCTGACGCTCTTATCCAGAGCGACTTACAGTAAGTACAGGGACATTCCCCCCGAGGCAAGTAGGGTGAAGTGCCTTGCCCAAGGACACAACGGCATTTGACACGGCCGGGAATCGAACCAGGCAACCTTCTGATTACTAGCCCGACTCCCTCACCGCTCAGCCACCTGACTCCCCACACTTCAACACTTAAGGTTTGTTGTGCACGCGTGTGATCCTTAAACAGATGATATACATGTGACATCACATTGACTTTGGCTCTAGGTAGTCCCGCTCCTCTTCTGGTTCTGTTCGGCAGGCCAGGAGTCACTGAAGACCCCGAGAGAGACTTCTTCAGATCTTCTCCACGTAGTTCCCCGGGAAGAGTCCTTCTCTGCCTCGGAACCGGCCCCTCCACCAGCCAGAACCATCTACAGAAAGAAGAGGAACAGGTCAGTACACCTGGTGATCACACACCTGGTGATCGCACACACACCTGGTGATCGCACACACACCTGGTGATCGCACACACACACACCTGGTGATCGCACACACACCTGGTGATCACACACACCTGGTGATCGCACACACACCTGGTGATCACACACACCTGGTGATCACACACACCTGGTGATCGCACACACACCTGGTGATCGCACACACACCTGGTGATCACACACACCTGGTGATCACACACACCTGGTGATCTCACACACACCTGGTGATCTCACACACACCTGGTGATCTCACACACACCTGGTGATCGCACCCACCTGGTGATCGCACACACACCTGGTGATCGCACACACACCTGGTGATCACACACACCTGGTGATCACACACACCTGGTGATCACACACAGTGGGTGATCACACACCTGTGCGAGGTGTGGGGGATCATACTGTCGCCTCTTTCCCCCTCTCTGTGTTTCTCACCCTCCATGAGCAGGTCGAAGACGTCGTTGACGTCGAAGCTGAGTTCGTCCGTGTCCTGTCCGACGTACTGGTACAGCGCCCGACACTGAGGGCCCTGGGGGCGGGGCTGGGGGCGGGGCCGAGTGACGGGCGCCGGGGGCGGGCGCTGACCGATACTCTTCTTCCTCTGCATCCTGAGGACGTGGAGAGAGACAGGGGGAGAGGGATGGGGAGAGAGACAGGGGGAGAGGGATGGGGAGAGAGACAGGGGGAGAGGGATGGGGAGAGAGACAGGGTGAGAGGGATGGGGAGAGAGACAGGGGGAGAGGGATGGGGAGAGAGACAGGGGGAGAGGGATGGGGAGAGAGTGTGAATAAGGTGGTAAGGGAGAGAGAGAGAAGGAGAGAACAAGAGATGGAGGGTAAGAGAGAGAGAGATTGAGAGAGAGATGAGATGGAGAGAGAGTTTGAGATGGGGAGAGAGAGAGAAGAAGAGATCCTAGAAGACATTTTTGGGGAGCATGACACCCTGACGAGGCTCACCCTGACATGCCCTGCTCCGGTACGTTCAGGAAGTCTTGGTTCCTCTGCTGGCTCTGAGCTCTGCCCTGTCTGGCCGTCTGGGAGCCCAGCCTGGGAAGGGCAGGCGTTGGGGGGGCGGCCTCCGGCGTGAGGGGTGGAGTAGGTGGACTGCTGGGGTTGTTGAGCTGGGGCGGGCCTGCCCCTGGAGACCTGGGCACCCCCGTTCTGGTGCCCTGAACAGACACAGGGTTTATACACATCATAACACGACAGAGGAAGAGACATAGGGTCAGACAGCAGACTCAGGGGTAGAGAAAATGACTGCAGACGCAGAGATAGCAGGTTCAAATCCACCCCTTGTCTGTCACTTGTCATGATAAAAGCGTCTGCCGAATGAACACATTATCTATCCAAGCTACCAGAGGTGGAGGTTTGATGCCACCAGCCCTTACGGCCACTTCCACTTGTGAAGCTCTCAGTCATGTGACCAGACGATGGTTAGAATGTTTACCTCGTCCTTTGTTTAGGCTCCTCCTCCCTCTCTGACCCTGCTGCGCGCTCTTCCTGGTTGGTTCTGAGCAAACAAGCGTTCAGTGTTACCTCATACGTTTTCACAGTACTCGTAGGTCACAGGTGCAGATCTACGGCCTTCTACGAAGCCCCCAGTGACACTGCTTATAAAAGAAGACTAAACAAACAATTGTATACATTCCAATTCGATTGGATTTGGTGGTTTTCTTCCTTCACTTACTGGAGGTCTTGGGAAGGCCGTCTCCCACGGTGATTACGAGGGTCTTCCCTCCTGGCTTGGACTGGGCCATGTCTCCCTCGCCTCTCTGGAAGACCACCACGCGGACGCCCCCTCCCCCCCAGCCCTCCTTCTTCACCTTGAACTCCAGCCTGGACACACACACACGGGTGGACGATAGACAGAAGGTCGCGAAAACCTTCAGTCCCGGAAAAAACCCGTTGAGCCCTCGTGCTCCTCCAGGCTACCCTGACACCGCGTGCGCGCCACTGTGATTGGGTGTTGAAACAGTGACACTGTGTGTGTGTTAATCACACCAATGTGTCTTTGTCTGTGACTGTGACACTGTGTGTGCGTGTGTTTTTGTGTGTGTGTGTGTGTTAATAACACCAATGTGTCTTTGTCTGTGACTGTGTCTGTGTGTGTGTGTGTGGGGAGTACCTGTCGTTAAAACACAGAGTGAGCTTGTTCCTGGTGACCTCTTCATAGCGTTTGGAGAGGAGACTGAGGAACTCGGTCTTGAAGTTGGACTCCAGCAGGCTGTCATACTGCGGCTCGTGCAGGATGAAGAAGTCGTCCTGCCTCGTGCTTCAGGGGGAGGAAGAGAGAAGGACTGTGAAAACCCACACAAGCGACCACACACACCCCCACACACACACACACAGTGTGATACCATTTCCTGTTTCTCGGGCACACAGACCACACGTGCGATCGGACGATGCCACCGCTCGGTTTCCTGGAACCTATCAGGGTGAGGCGGGACCGGACGGCAGCTGTTACCTGAGAGAGACGCTACGGATACTCGAGAACTCCAACTTCCTCTTCAGGACCTCTTTAATCTGCCCTTTCTCCGGGCCCTTCTTCACCTTCTCCAGACCGATCAAGTAGATGCCTTTAGGGGTTAGGATCATGTCCCTCTTGATTGACTGGAGGGACAGGATGAGGAGGGAGGCAGCCGACAGATGGGAAAGGGGGAAAGGAACCGGAAGGAGATGAGTGACACAGGTGGGAGGACGGCGGGATATCTTGGAAAATGTGTGAAAAGCGCTCTATGACACTGACTTAGCATAGGCTCACTTATATTCTACTCTCCACTTCCTTTCGGAGTCGAGATAACCAACGGCGGAGGGACTAAATCCCACACCGCGATGCGAGGTTGTTCGGTTCCTCTGGGAGGAGGAGCCTTACCTTGAACCTGCGGTCGTACTTGTTGACAGAGTCGGCGAAGTCGACTCGCTCCCTCTTGGTGAGGAACTGCCTCAGCTCGGGCCTCTGCTCCAGGCCCAGGTAGTCTCCCACGAAGTTCCTGTTGATGCTGTTCCTCCTGCGCTCCTTGGAGTTGTACAGGATGTCTGAGGCTGGGGGACAGTTACACAGACAGACGAGGTATTCATGTTATTTATGTTTTGATGTCATCGATGTATATCAGTCTGGGTTTACAATTGACTGTAAAACTACAGAGTGGCAACCGAAGTACTATCAAATCTAAAAGCATCCAACATTTTGATGTACTATAAACATCAAACACTCAACGACGAGACAGCTGTCTCCAATATCTATATTATTAACAATGTTAATCTTAAAGGATCTTAGTAATATGAAAGGACAAATAGCTCACCTTCCTCTCTCATCTGTTCATACTTCTTCCTGGCAATGTACTTCCTCCAGGCCTTCTGGATGGTTCTGGCGAAGGTGTCAAACTTCCTCTCCCTCATCTCCTCCAATAGGAACAGCTACAGGACAGAGGGGGAGGGGCACTGAGATAAGACATCATCATAGGTGTCCCAGAAAACAAAACACCTCCACTTTCTTCTCTGTGCACAGCACCAAGCACCAGGTCTGTGGTACCACACCAAGCACCAGGTCTGTGGTACCACACCAAGCACCAGGTCTGTGGTACCACAACAAGCACCAGGTCTGTGGTACCACACCAAGCACCATGGCTGGTCTACCACACCAAGCACCATGGCTGTCTGGGGGTGAAGTCGCGTGCGACCCACGTGTGTCGTACCGACTCGGGGTTCTTGACGAAGACCTTGGTGCGGCCCAGCTGGTACTGGTCAGTGTCCATGTTGACGGAGCGCAGGAGGTGCAGGACCCCCTGTTGCTCTGGGCCACGCCACTGAGGCCACGTTTCCGTCGTCAGGATGGCGTACCTGGTAACCGTGGAAACAGGGTCACACACGTGGACGCACGTCGATGTACACTGACGCGCAACTTCTCTGTGTCACACACACACATATACGCAAACACACAGTCTCTCATACACACACATATACTGTACACACACACACACTCTCTCTCATACACACACATATACTGTACACACACTCACTCTCTCTCTCACACACACACATATACTGTACACACACTCACTCTCTCTCTCACACGCACACATATACTGTACACACACTCACTCACTCTCTCTCTCACACACACACATATACTGTACACACACTCACTCTCTCTCTCACACACACACATATACTGTACACACACTCACTCTCTCTCTCACACGCACACATATACTGTACACACACTCACTCACTCTCTCTCTCACACACACACATATACTGTACACACACTCACTCTCTCTCTCACACACACACATATACTGTACACACACTCACTCTCTCTCTCACACACACACATATACTGTACACACACTCACTCTCTCTCACAGACACACACACACCTCTGTATGAACTTGTTGAAGGCACGGCGGAACGCGAATCCGGCTCTCCTCACTCTGATGTTCTCTCTCAGGCCCAGATACTCCACCTGGTGCTTGACCCTGCACACACACACACACACAACCATCACACTGGGGGAGGGGTGTGTGTGTGTTCGCTCCTGGGTGTGTGTGTGTGTTTGCGCCTGTGTGTTTGCTCCTGTGTGTGTGTGTGTGTGTAGCGGTGATACACACCGACTCTCCTCCCAGTCCTTGGCTCTCTTGGTCTCGTTGGGTTTGATGCAGCGGATGTAATGGGGGGTGCATTTCATCAGGGTGTTCACCAGGTCGTTGGCTTGTTTCTAGGGAGGGCCACACAGCACATCAATCCCCCCATCCCCCTCAGATGAAACTGCAGTGATGGGATGGGTTCTACCTGCGACAGCCCAGACATGCTAGCGGATAGCAGAGAGGCCCAGACATGCTAGCGGATAGCAGAGAGGCCCAGACATGCTAGCAGACAGCAGAGAGGCCCAGACATGCTAGTGGATAGCAGAGAGGCCCAGACATGCTAGCGGATAGCAGAGAGGCCCAGACATGCTAGCGGATAGCAGAGAGGCCCAGACATGCTAGCGGATAGCAGAGAGGCCCAGACATGCTAGCGGATAGCAGAGAGGCCCACCTTGATCTTGGAGCTGGCCGTGGTGGGACGGCCCTTCTTCTCAGTGTTGAGGTTCTCGGGGAAAAGACTGCAGATGAAGTCCCTGTGGAGACAAGATGGAGGACAGGCCCGAGGTGTGTTTAGACCACGTATGTCATCTACAAGTAGACGGATGGATGGATGGATGATAGGCAGACAGATAGATGGATGGACAGATAGATGGATGGACAGATAGATGGATGGACAGATAGATGCATGGACAGATAGATGGATGGACAGATAGATGGATGGACAGATAGATGGACGGACAGATAGATGGACGGACAGATAGATGGATGGACAGATAGATGAGGTCCAACTTCAACTGACTGCGTGCTGCTCTGCATGAGCTCGATGAGGTCAGTAAACAGGACGTCACGGTTCCTCTCACAGAATCCACTGATGTCGTACGAGACCTGGAGTGGCGGGCAAAAAACCCCAAAAAACAACAACAATCATTTTTATTTCAACCAGCGGTCGTTTCGGTTTACCGTCCCCCCCCCCCTGCACCTTCCGTGGCCCACCTTGCCGGCGTAGTGGTGGATGATGAAACCGGAGTTGTAGTTGTTGAAGTGCTCGTGGGTTCCCACCGCCGCCTGCAGCTTCTGGAGCAAGTTGCAGTCCGCGCCCTCGCCCTTGGCGTGCATGGTGGCACACACGTCGTCCAGCACGCTCATGATCCCCGGGGGGTTCTGCACCGAGGACGGGGGACGGGGGCGGGGGGGGTCACAGACGATTTCAAAAGGGGTTCATTTGACAGCCGGAGGGTGCGTTTCGAACCGGGAGGGGTTGGGATTCATACCAGCTTGTTCTCGATTAGATCGCACACTATTTTGTTGTTGAAATATTCGATCGGGGTCCATTTGATCCCCTCTTGGACATACTCTTCCTGGGAGAAAGAGAAGAAGAGGGGAAAAAAAGAGTTTGAGTCGGGTTTACCGTTATTTGTCGAAAAAAGGGTCATAGCTTAAGGTTTTAAACAACAACAGAGGATGCCTGTGTCACCTGTTCGGCTTTGAGGGTCAGTTCGATGAAGATCTGTTGCAGTTTCTCGTTCACAAAATTAATACAGAACTGCTCAAACCCATTTCTCTGTCAGAGAGGAGACAAGAGCACCAAAAAGTCAGCCGTTAAAAACTCGACGCGGGGAACGAGGAAACCGCGTTAGCCGTGGCTTCAGAGCGCACGAACAGAGGCCTGAAGAGGCCTAGAGGTGGTAGGTAGAACAGATTCACCTGGAATATCTCAAAGCCGTAGATGTCGAGTACTCCACAGCTGTACTCCTCGTGAGGTTTCTGGATGGCTTTGTTTATAGCCTGTCGAAAGAGGACAGGGAGAGGGGGGAGAGGCGAATGGAGAGACAAAGGGAGAGAAGGAGAGAAAGGTAGAGGGGGGAGAGAGAGAGACAGCGGGAGTCCTCAATCAACCTTCCGCTACACACAGACACAGCAGAGCACGAACAGAGCTACAACAGAGTTCTCTGCTGGTCAGAGAGGTGGTCCAGACCTCCACCAGGTAGTCAAACAGCCGGGTGTAAAGGGCCTTGGCCAGGGCGTCCCTAGTGTAGGTGGCCTGCTCATGATTCAGGGTGACGTCGATGGACTCGGTCTTCCCCCCCCACTTGGAGTCCATCTTGCGGCTCGTGAGCTTCTCCTGAAGCCTGTTTTGGTCGACGCCCAGGAGATACGCGGGGAAGGCCAGCACTGCCACAAACACAGGGACACAAACAGGAATCATTCGATCGTGCTGGCTGCCTTGGGAATTGCCTTAACTCCCATGTCTCTGGTGTAGCTAATGGTCACACTGGGGATAGAAATACAACTGTGTGTGTGTAATGTGTGTGTGTGTTTGTGTGTTTGTAGGTGACTCACAGTCAGTGCCCTTCACCTTGTTATATTAATTATAGTGTGCGTTTGAGGGTGTGTGTAATGTATGTGTGTGCGATTGTTTATGCAGGTGTGTGCGTGGGTCGGTGTTCATCTGCTTGCACGTCACCCTTACAGTCAGTGCTCTCTACTTTGCCATAGTTTCCCTCCTCTACAAAGCTGATGTTGCCCAGGTGCAGGATGCCTGCGATGATCTGCAGAGCCTGGGACTGGTGTCCATCTTGGATGCCGATCACCCGCATGGCCTCCTACAAGCCAAACAAGCCGCGCAAACACACACCCAGACACATTACATCCACACACACACCCACACACCCAGACACATTACATCCACACACACACCCACACACCCAGACACATTACATCCACACACACACCCACACACCCACACACATCACATCCACACACACACCCACACACCCAGACACATTACATCCACACACACACCCACACACCCAGACACATTACATCCACACACACACCCACACACCCAGACACATTACATCCACACACCCACACACATCACATCCACACAGCACCCAGCAGCAAACCACAACAAGCAGGACTGGGATTAAGGGAAGGCCCCTGGCAATTACCAAAACACAACAACACAGCTTGGATATTTCACATTTCCTTGTGAGGATTACAGTAACAGGCGAGATGCCAAACACATTCAGAGCGCTGTAGGACTGAGGGACTGAATGTACGGCATAAACTACGAGAGAAAGAGAGAGAGAGAGAGAGAGAGAGCGAGGAGAGAGAGAGGGAGAGAGAGAGAGAGGAGAGAGAGAGAGAGAGAGAGAGAGAGAGAGAGAGAGAGAGAGAGAGAACCATTGTGCATGAGTACCATGGTTTCCTGGAAGTCCTTGTTGTCGTTGGTTCCATCCACCTTGTACGTGCCAGACTGGTTGAGGTAATAGTAGTAATCTGGGGTCATGAGCCCCAGGGCTTCCTTCTGCTGGTCACTGGCTCCCTCTATCAGCTGGGGAGGAGAAGGCACACATAACAAACGCACCGCGGACGCTCGTTAAGGCACAACTTTTCACTGGCTTCATCAGTGTAGAGCAAGTCTGCCATTTCAAATAAATATACGGACATAGCAACAGCGTGTGTGTTTTACCTCAATGTTTGTGCCTCATTATGAAGTTATGGTATTAATGTGTGTCAAATCAGAGAGGGTGGGGCTGGTAGATTCCAGGTGTTAGAAAGAGACAGAGTGAGATGCTGCTGTCGTATCGCGTCAGACCTGGTAGTAAACGTGGAAGTTCCTCTCGTTCTCGTTCTGGCTGACCACCCGGGACTTCTCCAGGAGGAAGTTGGAGATCTTCCCCCCGTCTGGCTCTCCCCCTCGGCTGAACTGGATCTCAAAGTATTTACCCTGAGGAAGAGGAAGACACTGAGGGTCACCGGGGGGGTGAAGGTTGTGTCGGCGTGGCCGTGGGGCGGCGGTAGGGAACTTGTGGAGGGAGGGGCGCTGGACGAAGTGAAGGACAGAAAGAGAAAAGGGAGGGATGAAAAGATCGAGAGGGAGGTAGAGAGACAGAAAGAAGAGAGATGAAAAGATAGAGATTAGGAGGTCTACGGAGATAAAGGAGGCTCACGAAGCGACTCGAGTTGTTGTTGCGGACGGTCTTGGCGTTCCCAAAGGCCTCCAGCAGAGGGTTGGACAGGAGGATGATGTCCTTCACATGCTGAGACACACACACACACACACAGAGCAACGTCACACCAGACAGGCATACAAAGTCGCACACAGGCAGAGCTAAGCGTGATCCTCATACATAACCAGAGCTGCAGGGTTCATATCTCCTACAGCACCAGGTAAAGCAGAACTCTGTTGTCGTTAAGTTATAGATACCTGGACTTTATCTCCCCCTCCGGATACTTTGGAGATGTACCCCATGATGTACTTGGCCGCCACGGTCTTCCCAGCTCCACTCTCTCCACTGTCAAGACACGACATCTCCAGCGTTTAGACGTTTTCTGAATGCGTGTCGCGGCATATTAGCTTTCATCGTTATTTGTTTCCTTTGACTATTTACAACGGCTAGACTGACATATTACTTCCTATAGGATGTAGGTGTGCTGGGGAGGGAGGGGGGGGGGGATCACCTGATGATGACACATTGGTTCTCTCCATCGATCATCATGTTTCTGTACATGTTATCAGTCAGGGCATAGATGTGGGGCGGGTTCTCATACTGGGCCTGGAGAAAGAGAGGGAGGGGGGAAATGGAGAGAGGGGGAGAGAAATAGAGAGAGGAAGAAAGAGATGGATACAGAGAGGGAGAAAGAGTCAGAGAGAAAGAGAGAGAGAGAGAGGAGAGAGAGAGAGAGAGAGAGAGAGAGAGAGAGAGAGAGAGAGAGAGGGAGAGAGAGAGAGAGAGAGAAATAGAGAGAGGAAGAAAGAGATGGATACAGAGAGGGAGAAAGAGTCAGAGAGAAAGAGAGAGAAAGAGAGAGAGAGAGAGAGAGAGAGAGAGAGAGAGAGAGAGAGAGAGAGAGAGAGAGAGAGAGTGTGGATGAAGGGATAATAGAGAGGGGTTTGAATGAATAAACCTGCATCCATTGGGTTTGATTGAACAAAGAGTGCATGGTGTTGGACACTCCCAGGGTAAAGAATCGACCAGAAGGAATTAGGTTCACTCACTGCTCCTTGGTAGAGTTCAATTTCCCTGTCAGTGAAATAGGGCATCTGTTTGAACGGGTTGACTGATATCAGCACGGAACCTATGTACGTCTGAAAAGTGCATGGTTAAGGGAACAGGTCTGTTGTTTTCAGCGGCTATAATACAGAGTGCTGTTCGGTGTGTGAGAGATTATTTGTGCGTTGCTGAACAACCTACAGGAGCCTACAAGTGCAGCAAGACAGTCTTTGTTTCAATGATGTTCATTCTTTCTCAGATGGAGTATTGTCACACTAAATATGGAGTCAGAGCGAGTTACGCTGCTGAAATATGACCTGAAACGGGGAAGTGAGAGGTTGAGTCAGACTGTGTCAAAGAGGAACACTGAATTTCGGTTGTTGCATTCATGTGTGTCAGAAGGTGTGTTGTTGTGTGTGTTAGAGAGGAGAGACTGCTCGTATAAGCAAATACCAGTGTGTGTGTGTGTGTGGGTGTGTGTGTGTGTGTGGGTGTGTGTGTGGGTTAGGGTTAGTGTGTTGTTGTGTGTGTTAGAGAGGAGAGACATACCAGTATAAGCAAATACCAGTGTGTGTGTAGGTGTGTGTGTGTGTGTGTGTGTGTGGGTGTGTGTGTGTGTGTGTGTGTGACAGCTGACGTGGGAACAGAGATGACTCTCACATCGTGTACTCTCATGGCTAGCTCGGAGCTGCTGACTAAACTTTTGAAATCTGTTTAAAATAGAACAACTTCCACACTCGTGGACAAAAAAAAAAAAAACGTCTGGACGTTTGGCATAATGAACTTTGTGGCAAAAAAAGACATTGGCCGGGTTTCCCAGATTCGTTAAGAAGCTCTTAACGCTAAGAGCTTCTTAGGAGCGTTCTAGAACGCTCTTAGAACACTCCTAAGAAGCTCTTAGAACGCTCCTAGAAGCTCTTAACGCTAAGAGCTTCTTAGGAGCGTTCTAAGAGCTTCTTAGGAGCGTTCTAAGAACGTTGAGCTTCTTAACGAATCTGGGAAACCCGGCCATTATTAGTTGCTTCGTGTCGTCAGGGAGGATACAAAGATGTAGTCGTCCATGTATCTCTTTTTCAGGTTCTCCACGATTGCGTCTTCGTTGATCTTGGAGAGCAGCACCATGTCATCCACACCGCTCTGTTTGACATTCTGACTCTGCCAGTGGTACTTGCTGGCCTGCAGGAGAAAACAAGCTTCTGATTGGCTGGGGTCGAGAAACAGATATGTCTGACAGTCAGAAACAGAGATGTCTCATATGTGAACCAACATGTGAAAAAGATCTTTTGACGCTTGTGAAGAACATAGTCGAGGGACTGTATTTAGGCTTGTAGTCGGGCCCTCTGTCAACGCAAAGAACAGTTTCTGCAGTGCAGGGGTCTCTGTGAAACCATTAGAAACAAACTACCTGTGGTTATCAGCACAGGAAGCTGAGGGCAGTTACCAGGCAACAAGCAGAACATGAGATGAGGTCATTTCTGATAGGAGGCACCGCTGAGGTATTTCAGTCCTCCTCACTCATCTCTGTTCTAGCGGGCCTGCTTCTTTAGAAGAACTATATGAGTTGTTTCTGGAGGTAGAATAGCGCTAACATGTAGGCAAAGGAAGTACAGGGTGTCAGATAAGAAGAGAGAGAAACAGCAGTGATACATTTGAACGTGCCTGTCTCAGTGACAGAGGGTATTTATGGTTGTGGGTTAGAGAGCTAAAACCAATAACACGCATAGTCAGCAGGCCCCTCGGCAGCGGCAATGGTAACGGAAGCTATGTTGTCCCACTCGCAGGCCCAGCTCTCCTGGGGGTCATGTCAGGCTACAGACAGCTGACGTGTAGCCTACTACATATCACATAGCCACATTGCGATCCCAATTCCGAACATTCATCTAAATCGATTAAAACTAGATAGAGCAAAGGCTCAAATGACACAATAATCTGCAGGTTAGCTTCAACAAGGGTGGGGCTCCACACTTCAGTATTTGTGAAGTGTGTCATTTGTTCACACCGATATGAAAGGACTCACTGCAGCGAGTCACGAGGCAGGCAACAGTTATTCAAGATCAATATATACATTGCTGATTTCGAATGAAAGATATTAGCGTCTTTTGTCTTTATTAGTCGGCTCATCCTGTACGAGGAGGAAACACCATGACAGAAACTCTGGGTGCTCCGGTTGTCATGACGCCACTACACCTTGTGAAACCTTGTGAACTTTGCAACACTCTGCTGCTCCTCCGCCCTGCTCCTCGAGGAGCTGCCTGCCCTCACAGCACAGCCCTCTACAACAGACTCGGCTCCAGAACGAATTAAATGGGGGGGGGGGCATTTTTTTTCACAAGGGGGGCACGCATATACAAAGCATGTATGAGAGTCAAAATAAGAGCAGACCTGCATATTCTGCAGGAAAGTGTAGCCATCTTGATATTGAATTTATAGCCAATGGCAATATTACTTATTTATACTTGGGGGCACAGCATTCCATTTAGGGGGGCATCGCCCCCCAATGCCCACCCTTGGAGCCGACCCTGCTCTACAGTAACCTAGGTTACACAATTTATTTTTAAAATCTGATAAACCCTCGCCTTTTCTGATTTGCGCTCACCATGTCGTTGTGACAAAGTGTTTACAAGATGTGTGCTGCAGAGACTGCTCATTCTCTTTCGGACTGACCTTTACGACTATTTTGACATTTGACAAGATTGGTGATACAACAGTCGTTAGTATGGCTGTGAGGTCTTTGAATGCGAATCTTAATTAGCAGCAGCTCTCCATCTAGACATGTGACACATTTCCAGGAAGAGTTTGTTTTCAACACAAAAGAGGAAATTGCCTTAAAAGTGCATCCCCCTAGAAACCAGAGAATTGTTTTAGAAGAAAGAACTGTCCATGGCAGATTCTTGGTGTATCACAACATTCAAGTTGCTGTATGAACAGTTTCTGGGCTAAAACACAGGTAGTCATCCTAGCTTCATCCCTAGTCCCCTGTGAAGGCCCAAGCTCGACCTTTCCCACAGGGAAGAACCAGGGTTCAACACGAGATTCATCCCAATGTTGAAAAGGTGAGTTTACATTTACATTTAGTCATTTAGCAGACGCTCTTATCCAGAGCGACTTACAGTAAGTACAGAGACATTCCCCCCCGAGGCAAGTAGGGTGAAGTGCCTTGCCCAAGGACACAACGTCATTTTTCACAGCCGGGAATCGAACCGGTAACCTTCAGATTACGAACCTGACTCCCTAACCGCTCAGCCACCTGACTCCCTAGAGTCTCAGTTTAATCCAACACATCACTCAGCCATTCTTCCAGACCGAGAAAAACACAGCCTCGGAAGCACAGAGGCACGTTTGCACCCAATGAATCAAGGTGTGTGTGTGTGTGTGTGTGTGTGTGTGTGTGTGTGTGTGTGTGTGACAAGAGGAGAGTGTTACCATGGCGCCGGTGGTGTGTTTGCCCCCTGTCTTCCCCTCGTCTCAGCTCAGGTTTTCCAAAATGCAGACTGTGTCGATAATATCCCACCCTGACCCAATCACAGCATGGCCAGTGAGTCTGCAGGCAGTCAGACGGGCAGACAGCCAGAGAAGCAGCGACCCACTAGACTGTTTCAACTCACTTCACTGGGGGTTTTCAAATCCACTTCCTCATACTCCCACATAGTGTGAAACAAGAAGTGCTCTCTCTCTCTCTCTGTCTACCTCTCTCTCTCTCTCTCTCTCTCTCTGTCTACCTCTTTCTCTCTCTCTCTCTCTCTCTCTCTCTCTCTCTCTCTCTCTCTCTCTCTCTCTCTCTCTCTCTCTCTCTCTCTCTCTCTCTCTCTCTCTGTCTACCTCTTCTCTCTCTCTCTCTCTCTCTCTCTCTCTGTCTACCTCTTTCTCTCTCTCTCTCTCTGTCTACCTCTCTCTCTCTCTCTGTCTACCTCTTTCTCTCACTGTCTGTCTGTCTCTTTCTCCCGTCTTTTGCTCTCTCTCTCTCTCTCTCTCTCTCTCTCTCTCTCTCTCTCTCCTCTCTCTCTCTCTCTCTCTCTCTCTCTCTCTCTCTCTCTCTCCCTCTCCCTTTGACTCTGTTTCTCTCTCTCTATACGAGCAGGCAGTGTAGCCACAGCAGGGTGCGTGCGGCTGCCGCTGTGTCCTTGTTACTCCACCCATACTGTGGTCTGCATGTCAGCCTCGGCAGGTGGAGAAGCTTGCGACACGGTACTGTACGCCCATAACTGACATCCGCAGTCAGGGCACAGCCAGTTCACAGAGAGGTTTAGCCTACAGGCTAACACACAGTCAGGGCACAGCCAGTTCACAGAGAGGTTTAGCCTACAGGCTAACACACTATCAGGGCACAGCCAGTTCACAGAGAGGTTTAGCCTACAGGCTAACACACTATCAGGGCACAGCCAGTTCACAGAGAGGTTTAGCCTACAGGCTAACACACTGTCAGGGCCGAGGACCACCACTAGGAGGATGATGACTAAACGGCAGTTGGAAGGCACTGCAGGTGTAGGAGTCTCCTTGTGTGGCGTGGTCCTGGACTGGAGAGCGTGAGGACTCAGTGAGATGCATTGTGGGCCGCGGAGGGGGAAACTGCCGGGACAGCCATATAGCATGTGAAACACAGCACTATGACTCAAACCCTATAGGCAGAGATGTCAGTCAGTCAGTCAATAAGTCAGTCAGAGGGACAGGCAAGTCAGTAAGTCAGCCAGCCACTCAGATGCAGTCAGTCAGACAGTCAGCCCTTAAGGAAGAGCATCAGTAACCAAAACAAGCTGTCCTCATCACATTTGATTTCACTATCCTTCACTGTTACCGCAATCTTTATTTTTATTGTATATCTTATTTAATTATAATTCCACTTAGTACTGCTAGTTTATGTACCCTTAGTATAGATAGTCCACATATTTAAATTTTAGGTCCCTATATGTTTATTGTATGCACCTTCCTGCCAAAGCAAATTCCTTGTCTGTGCAAGCTTTCATGGCGAATAAATACAATTCTGATTCTGATTCTGATTCTGATTCTGATGTCATTTCCATTCAAGAGCTGTCAATGGTCAAATTCATTGGAAGGTTTCAAGTACAACATGATTGTCTTCTTTCATAACAATGCGCCATATTTATTCACTTGAATATGTTCATTTCAGACGGTGTATATAGGGAACAGGAGGGGATGCTTTCTATGCTACCGAACATACAGTACATTTAGCATGGGAACAACAACAGACAGATCCCTCTATTTTACACAGAAAACAAAAAAATGGTGTTTAGACATAGACCATAGGTCCTGCAAGGTAAAAACTATTACAAAAAAAACGACAACACTACTTTAGCTTACATATTCATCGTAGCCTGTAGGTAGACACTCAAGTTCCAAACAGTTTCGTGATGACTTGGATAGTATAAAAAAAAATGCCTGTGTTGCATATGTTCGGACAGAAATTCACTGGGTTGCTGCCAGTGTTGTAGTGGAGAAGTTAGACATCACTTCCTCCTCTCCACAGGAAGCTGAGAGGCAGTTGGTCACACACAACTCAACCTAGACTCCTCAGAACCGACATCCATTCCAACCAACACATCATATATATAAAAAATACAAATAAAACACAATTATTGAAGAAATAGCACCATTCCTAAGCACCATTAGGGATTCATAACAATGTAGTTACTCCCTTATTAAGAGAACAGCTCAAACGCTTGACTGAAAAGGTTTGTTGTTGATGTTGATTTAACAGGCTGAGCTTGTTGTACTGTGCCCTAAGTAGAAAGGTTCTTGTATGGACCATGTTGAAGCCTGGAGTAAACTGAACTATGAATTTAGGACTCTTGATCTTCAACTGAACTTTTTAAATGCACGATTTGTACGTTGCGATGGATGAAAACATTCTGCCAAATGAATTAAAAAGTCAAATGTTTCGCAAATGTCAACGCGTGAATCTGAGCAGAGAGATTTAGTTTCTTATGACAGTAACAGACATGAGCAGCGTGTGGTCTTGTGGTCTAGTTCCAGGGGGGAAACACTAGCCAGGGCTGGCCTGAACTCATGTTGACAAGGCAGCATGCTGGCTCTGCAGCCGGGAACAGTGGATTGCTGAGGCAGAGAGGCTGATGTGGAGTCACTGTGGATGGACAGCAGTCACTGACAGGAGTCACTGAGAGGAGTCACTGAGAGGAGTCACTGACAGGAATCACTGACAGGAATCACTGACAGGAGTCACTGACAGGAATCACTGACAGCAGTCACTGACAGGAATCACTGACAGGAGGCACTGACATGAGTCACTGACAGGAATCACTGACAGGAGTCACTGACAGGAGTCACTGACAGCAGTCACTGACAGGAGTCACTGACAGGAGTCACTGACATGAGTCACTGACATGAGTCACTGACAGGAGTCACTGACAGGAGTCACTGACATGAGTCACTGACATGAGTCACTGACAGGAATCACTGACAGGAGTCACTGACACGAGTCACTGACATGAATCACTGACAGGAATCACTGACATGAATCACTGACAGGAGTCACTGACAGGAGTCGCTGACAGGAATCGCTGACAGGAATCACTGACAGGAATCACTGACAGGAGTCACTGACATGGCAGACAGTGGCAAGCAGACTGAGGTGAGTGTGGACAGAGAACGCTGATTTCACACAGACAATCACAAAAACAGGTATCCTTATAGCTTATAAGTCAAACTTGCAAATCAACCTCTTGTTCATAGCTGGATATTAGACATGATTCTTGAATATTTTGTGCTACAAAAAAAACAGTCATTAACATGGTAACAAAATAGTCCAAATATAACACATACGTTCATATAATAAAAATCTTCTTCGATTTTAAAAAATCATTTTTTTGTTGTTGATGGAAACATGACACGGATTGCAGTTGTACGATATCAGATGTTGTGACCAGCAGAGGGGGCTCCTGGAATCCCGGACATCTGGAGTCAGTGTCCTTGGCAGGTCTTGCAACACATCTGCCTGAAGTACTGCCGGTTGCAGAACTTAAACCTGAGCACCAGGGGGCAGTACGCCACTGTGTTCACGTCTTTACACTCTGGAGGGGGACGCACACAAACACATCGATCAACAAAACAAAAACAGTGAGCAAGCGCGACGGATCACGAAAACCCCTAGCGACGTGGTGGAGTCCACGGGGCTGGGCGGGAGGGCTGAGGAGGGGTGAACTCTGACCTTCTGGGTTGTCGGTGGGGATGGTGAGGTCACACCTGCTCTTGCACTGCTGCATGGCCGCCGGCCGCTGGAGGTCCGGACACTCGACGGCCGGCTGGCCGGTGTGGGTGAGACACTGCACCGAACGCATCTCCTGACCCAGACCACACCGAGAGGAACACTGGAGCAGGGGAGAGAAGGGGGAGAGAGAGAGGGAGAGAGGGTGAGGGAGAGGGTGAGGGAGAGAGAGGGTGAGAGAGAGGGAGAGAGAGGGTGAGGGTGAGGGAGAGAGAGAGAGAGAGAGAGAGGGAGAGGGTGAGGGAGAGAAAGGGAGAGAGAGAGGGTGAGGGAGAGGGAGAAAAGGGAGAGGGGGAGAGAGGGAGAGAGGGAGAGAGAGATAGAGAGAGAGGGGCATTCCAGGTTGTGATAGTTGTGACTTTTGTGATATAGATGTGTGATTCTCACAGTACTGATAGTGAGAAAGACAGAGAGGCTGTTAAAGTGTGAACAGTAGTGTGTGTGTGTGTGTGTGTGTGTGGGTGCGTGTGTGTGTGTGGGTGTGTGTGTGTGTGGTGTGTGGGACCGACCTCTCCCCAGGGTCCAGGGACCCAGTGAGGCGGGGGGCAGCGCTGCAGGTTACAGCGCACCCTGGACGTCGGGCGGCCATGTTTGGGGCAGCGGGACTCGGGGACAGTGTCCCCGCTCTCACCACTCTTACACAGGATGACTCGGTGCCTGAACCCTGGGCCACAGCCCGGGTTACACTGGAGGAGAGGGAGGGGAGAGAGAGAGACGCAGGGAGAGAGAGAGACATAGAGAAAGAGTGTGAGAAAATCAGCCAAGGCGTGTCGTAGCCGGAGAGCATCATGAAAAACAGGATAATACTCCACATAACCCCTAGGGGGCAGTATTTCCACAGTCAGGCACAAAAAGAGATATACAGAATGACAGACAGACAGAGATAGATTGATAGAGATAGATACATAGATAGATAGACAGACCGACCGACAGAGAGTGTGTGTGTGTGTGTGTGTGTACCTCTGACCAGTCCAGGGCCAGCCACTCGGGGGGGCAGGTGTGGGTGCTGCAGGGCTCGGTGAGGGGGGGCGAAGGGGAGGTGCAGGCGGAGTCATCCTGGACCTTGTGCTCCGAGGGGGAGACCCTCCTCTTACACAGCACCTCCCTGGTCCTCAGGCCCCCGTTACAGCTGCGGCTGCACTCGGACCAGTCACCTGTCCACCAGCTGGCACACACACACACACACACAGGCACACACACACACACACACACAGGCACACATACACACACACAGGCACACACACACACACAGGCACACAAACACATTTTGTATATACAGCACAAGGCTGTGTCAACACTCATATGGACACAATTACATCTTAATATACATACACAGACACATACACACAACACACACACACACAGACACACACAACACAGACACACAGACACACACACACAACACACACACAACACACAGAGACTTACTTGGGGGAGCACGGCTCCGAGTTGCAGGCTCGTTTCTTGTCCTTGGGTTTGCTCTTCCTGTCACAGAAGTGATTGTAGACCACCGAGTGGTCTGCCTGCTTCTTACACACCACCTGCTGCAGCTGAACACCTGCCATGGGTGTGGTGTGTGTGTGTGTAAGTGTGGTGTGTGTGGTGTGTGTGTGTGTGTCGTATGGGTGTGTGGGTGAAACAGGTCAGAAAACAAGACGTCAGATCTTCTCCCCTTCCTCCCTCCTCCCTTCCCAGCATATCTGAAGATCTCCTAGGAGGTCTGGGAAACAGCAGGAACGACAGCAGGCATCCCGGCACGGCTCCGGAACATTCCGGCCCCCTCGTCTCCCTCCCCGGGGGCCTGCCTCGCGTTAGCACCACCACAACCCATCGCAGGGATTTACACTGTTAGTTAATCATGTGTACGTGCGTGTGCGAAAGGGAGAATAGAGATAGAGTGTGTGTGTGTGTGCGTGTCTTGTGTGTGTGTCTGCGTGTGTATGTAGGTGCATATGTGTGTGTTGTGTGTGTGTGTTGGGCCCAGTGTAGGGGGGGGAGGGGCTACCTCCAGCACAGAGGGAGGAGCAGTGGGCCCAGGAAGTGTAATGCCAGGCGTAACCACTCAGGAGGTCCCTGCTGACAGGAGGGTTGAAATGGTAGTGGATCCCTGGATTATCCTCCCTCACCAGCACCTGCACACACACACACACACACACACACACAGACATATACACGTATGTATAGGAGAACAAACACCTATAAATTGACGGCGCACACACACACACACACACACACACAGGGCTTCACCATGACGATGAGAGAGATGTTGGTGGGGCCCAGGGCCTGCAGGGTTTCAGGCTTGTCGGCGGGCCGGCGGTAGTGGAACGTGGTCCCGGCGATGTCGAACGTGCGAGGGGGTGTCGATGGTCAGCTTCCCGTTGATGAAGTACTGGTCCCCTTTACCCTTCAGCACTGGGGGAGCCCGGGGGGGAGAACACACACACACACAACAGAACACAGCGTGTCTGGTAAATGTTTAGACCGCTTCTTGACTCCAAGCACTGAAATACTGTAGGAGGAGAGGAGGAGAGGAGGAGAGGAGGAGGAGAGGAGGAGAGGAGGAGGAGAGGAGGAGGAGGAGAGGATGAGGTAGAGGACGAGAGGAGGAGGGGGAGGAGAGGAGAGGATGAGGAGGGAGAGGTATGAGGAGGAGGGGAGGGAGGGAGGAGGTGAGGAGGATGAGGAGAGGAGGAGGAGGTGAGGATGAGGAGGAGGAGAGGATGAGGAGAGGAGGAGGTGAGGAGGAGGTGAGGAGGAGGGGAGGAGGTGAGGAGGAGCATGGAGTACAGCTCACCAAGGTAGTTGAGGGAGACGTTGAGCTCCTGGATATGTATGAACACTGAGCCCTTAGGGATACAACCACCTCTTCATAACCTAGTTACACACACACACACACACAGAGAGAGAGATGGAGGTTTAATGCACAGACACAGCATGGAGAGCAGTGTTTAACACTGTGGGAGTACGACGGGAGAAGCAGACTCTGCAGATTCCAGCCACATTCCTGGGCAGCGTGAAGCTATTCTGTTCCTTTACACTAACCCTGCCAGGAACCAGGAGGAGCTGCTGTCCACCCAGCCAGCCAGCCAGCCATCACCCAGCCAGCCAGCCAGCCAGCCATCACCCAGCCACCCAGCAGCCAGCCAGCCAGCCATCACCCAGCCAGCCAGCCAGCCAGCCAGCCATCACCCAGCCAGCCAGCCAGCCATCACCCAGCCAGCCAGCCAGCCAGCCAGCCAGCCATCACCCAGCCAGCCAGCCAGCCAGCCAGCCATCACCCAGCCAGCCAGCCAGCCATCCATACCACAGCCAGCCAGCCAGCCATCACCCAGCCAGCCAGCCAGCCATCCATACCACAGCCAGCCAGCACTGCAGCCAGCCACCACAACCCTGTAAATAACTTTAGACTCGCCCCCAAAAAAAAGAAAAGAAAAAGAAAGAAAGTCATAATTCCTTCCAGCGCAGCGACCGCAGAGGAAAGGAGAGGCTTGACCTCTGATCCCTGTGTGGAGCAACAGGCTGTGGCGGGAGGCTCCGGTAACCCTGCCCTGCGCCTGCGCTTCCTGCAGCCTGGGGAGGGAGGGAGGGAGAGGGAGGGACTACTCTCTCTGTTAACAATCAGAGGCCTGTGGTAAACATGGAGCCAAAGAGCAATAACCCCCGGGGCCCTGACCCCTGAGTAACCCCTCACTCTGCTGAGAGCCAGGCTGCACACCCTGGATGAGGGAGGGAGGGAGGGAGGGAGAGAGAGAGAGGAGAGGAGAGAGAGAGGAGAGAGAGAGAGAGAGGAGAGAGAGAGAGAGAGAGGGAG
Source organism: Thaleichthys pacificus (assembly GCA_023658055.1). NCBI lineage: Eukaryota > Metazoa > Chordata > Actinopteri > Osmeriformes > Osmeridae > Thaleichthys > Thaleichthys pacificus. Next base: position 3,014,215 of record CM042859.1, read on the forward strand.
GGAGAGGGAGAGGGAGAGGGAGAGGGAGAGGGAGAGAGAGGGAGAGAGAGGGAGAGAGAGGGATGGAGAAAGGGAGGGAGAAAGATCAGTGTGAAGAGGAGGAAGAGTGACAGTGTGACGCTCCTCTCCTCCTCTTCCTCCTCTTCCTCCTCTTCCTCCTCAGCTGCTGTGCAGTCTCATCCATGATAACAAACCCTGTTCCCGTCCACCACGGAGGGAGAAAGACCGTTGTTATAAAAAGCCCTTCAGACATGAGAGAGTAGCTCTGAGGGTCATAACTCATGCCCAGAATAGACACCAGCAGGCTGGCCCGGACTTGGCCTTAGCCTGGGCCAGGTGCTGGAACTGAGGCTAGGGGCTGGGGCTGGAAGTGAGGCTAGGGGCTGGGGCTGGAAGTGAGGCTGGTGCTGAGGTTGGATTTGAGGCTGGGGCTGGACAGAGCCCAGCCTCTGTGGTCCCAAGCAGAGCTGCCTGTGGAGGGCGTGTCCGCCCAGAGCCCTCAGGGTTCCTGGAGGGCGGGCATGGGTGGCGGGGGTGGGAACCCAGAATAGAACCCACCCCACAGCTCCCTCCAGGCCACACTGGTGGGGCCTAACCCACAAGCTGTCTGCCACATGCCCCTGCCACATGCCCCTGCCACATGCCCTGCCACATGCCCCTGCCACATGCCCCCTGCCACATGCCCCTGCCACATGCCCCTGCCACATGCCCCTGCCACATGCCCCTGCCACATGCCCCCTGCCACATGCCCCTAGCCACATGCCCCTGCCACATGCCCCTGCCACATGCCCCCTGCCACATGCCCCTGCCACATGCCCCTGCCACATGCCCCTGCCACATGCCCCTGCCACATGCCCCTGCCACATGCCCCTGCCACATGCCCCCTGCCACATGCCCCTGCCACATGCCCCCTGCCACATGCCCCCTGCCACATGCCCCTGCCTCATGCCCCTGCCTGGAGAGAGAGCCGTCCCCCTGCCACATGCCCCCTGCCTCATGCCCCTGCCTCATGCCCCTGCCTGGAGAGAGAGCCGTCCCCCTGCCCATCCTCCAGACGTCTCCCCACAGCACCGAGAAGCCGTTAGCGGCGTCGCAAACCTGCTGACGTCAGCCTCGCTCATTACTTTACGATACAGGACCACATAATTCAAACGTATTGAAGATTTATCGCATTTAAAAAGGGTGATTACAGCCGTCTAAACAATGGTTTGCATGTCGACCAGTAACTCGGAGTGATAGCTAAGTCACATAGTATGCAGATGCAAAGTGGGCTAGCGTGTGAGAAGGCAATCATGTATTACTTTTAAAAATTGTCTAGGGTCCGCTAGCTCACAATACAAGGCAACAGTCCAACACCATTTGGCAAGTGTCCCAATCCAAACACACAAAAAGGAATCGTCAGAAGGGGTGTTAATGTCCACCTTCTAAGCGTGACTAGTATTGACGGCCCCTTTTTTTTACTGTAATAACTTCTTCTACGATGAGTCGTCACTGCGTCACTTTGATTGGTCAGTTCTGCCGTCAACTCCTACATCACGGCGTGTGATTGGTCGGCGCTACGGTTACCTCCTTCGGGCAGCGAGTCGTTGAAGACGCCCCTCCACGACCTCACAGCTGCTGCCGTCGCCGCCGCACGTCCTGCAGCGGTCCTCGCGCACGTCCGAGCCCAGGATCCGGTCACAGCCCACGTGCTACCGGGACAGAAACCACCCGGGAGGTCAGAGGTCAGGGGTCGGGGGTCAGGGGGACACACAAGCACTGTCCTTCATCTCCCAGGTGTCTCATTCAAGCATCGTCGAGCTAGAACCCCAGTGTTAGGGAGGGCCTGTGTTTCGGGACGGCTACCAATGTGGAAGCCATTAGCCCTCGTAAGGAGAGCGCTGGGTGGGGCCGGTGCTCCTGGCTGGCTGGGCTCTGGAGGTTGCTGGCTGGGGGGAGGGGGGGAAGGGAGGGGGGATGCTGGTAGGTCAGCCGAACCAAGCCGCTGCTCGTAGACTTCACCACATGGGTAGCCTGGGGCTTTACTACATCGTGTTAGTTCCCTCTTCTCTCCGTTCCCTTCCTCTCGTCTCTTCTTCTCCTCTCCTCTCCTCTCTCTTCTCCTCTCCTCTCCTTTCTCTTCTCTTCTCTCTTCTCCTCTCCTCTCTCTTCTCCTCTCCTCTCTCCTCTTCTCTCTCTTCTCCTCTCCTCTCTCTTCTCCTCTCCTCTCTCTTCTCCTCTCCTCTGCTCTCTCTTCTCCTCTCCTCTCCTCTCCTCTCCTCTCTCAATTCTCCTCTCTCCTCTCTTCTCCTCCCCTCTCTCCTCTCCTCTCTTCTCCTCTCCTACTCCTCTCTCTCCTCTCTCCTCTCTTCTCCTCCCCTCTCTCCTCTCCTCTCTTCTCCTCTCCTCTCCTCTCCTCCCTTCCCCTGTTCCACTCTGCCCCTGCCTCTAACCTGAAACTGACACCCCTGACTCACTCGAGGACAAACACCCTGGGGGCTCCAAGCAGCCCCGGACACAGCTGTGGGCCTCTCAGTGTGTGTCTCTGTAGTCTGCACCATAAACACAGCAGAGGGGAGGGAGAGTGAGGAGAGCGAGGGAGGGATGGATACAAACTAACTATAAAATAGGAGAGAAAGACAGAGAGAGAAAGACAGAGAGAGAGAGGAAGAAACACAGAAGAGAGAGAGAGAGAGAGAGAGAGAGAGAGAGAGAGAGAGAGAGAGAGAGAGAGACTGGTATGGTGGGAGTTGAGCCTGAATGGGATAGACACACAAGAGCCAGATGGGTGTGTGTGTGTGTGTGTGTGTGTGTGTGTTGCAGCCAGCAGTGCAGACAGACAGACAGCAGAAACTAGTGGGTCACTGAGTTCTCACAGAACACAGAGCCGAATAGAGAGGAGGAGAGGAGAGGAGGAGAGGAGGAGAGGAGAGGAGAAGAGAGAGGAGAGGAAAGGAGAATAGAGGAGGAGATGAGCAGAGGGGAGAGCGATAGGAGCAGGAGAGGAGAGGAAAGGAGAAGAGAGGATGAGGAGAGGAGAAGAGAGGAGGAGCAGGAGGAGAGGAGAAGAGAGAGCAGAGGAAAAGAGAGAGGAGAGGAAAAGAGAGAGGAGAGGAGGAGAGAGCAGAAACTATTGTTAAACATACTCTCTCTGACCACAAGACTCCCACCCCCACCCCATTCAGTGCCCAGGTTCTTCTGAGACTCCACACTAAACACAAGAGGAAGAGAGAGAGTGACAAAGGGTAACAGCGAGAGAGAGAGAGTGAGAGAGTGACAAAGGGTAACAGAGAGAGAGAGGAGCGATGTCAGCTCTTCAACAGGCTAATGAAATCCAGCTATGCTCCACATAGCTTCAAGAAACAACAATTATGATGTTCTGTGGTTTTCTGTTGTTTCACAGTGGAGTGGTTTTGTAATTATTTCTTCTTCTCTCGTTTCCTGATCGATGTCTCTGATTCTGACAGGAAAATGCATCCAAAACAAACAGCTCGGGACCACAATCGGACAGGTTTATGTAAGCGGTGCGCTCGGTAAACACTACCAGCAGTTCGACAATACCAGGATGACTTCCCTGTATTCCTGGTTTTGCCTCGCAGAAAGAAACACCCAGCAGCTCCTCTCCCTCTCACCTTACACTCCCCGTTCACGCACACATCCAGGGAGTCGTCGCGGCAAGGTGTCCCGTCACCACGCCGCGACGACTCCCTGGAGTGTTGCGTGAACGGGGAGTGTAAGGTGAGAGGGAGAGGAGCGCTGGTGTTTCTGCGAGGCAAACCAGGAATACAGGGAAGTCATCCTGGTATTGCAAACTGCTGGTAGTGTTTACCGAGCGCACCGCTTACATAAACACTGTCGATTGTGGTCCCGAGCTGTTGTTTTTGGATGCATTTTCCTGTCAGAATCAGAGACATCGATCAGGAAACGAGAGAAGAAGAAAATAATTACAAACACTCCCACTGTGAAACAACAGAAAACCACAGAACATCATAATTGTTGTTTCTTGAAGCTATGTGGAGCATAGCTGGATTTCATTAGCCTGTTGAAGAGCTGACTCGCTCTCTCTCTCTCTGTTACCCTTTGTCACTCTCTCACTCTCTCTCTCTCTCTGTTACCCTTTGTCACTCTCTCTCTTCCTCTTGTGTTTAGTTTGGAGTCTCAGAAGAACCTGGGCACTGAATGGGGTGGGGGTGGGAGTCTTGGGTCCAGAGAGAGTATGTTTAACAATAGTTTCTGCTCTCTCCTCCTCTCCTCTCTCTTTTCCTCTCCTCTCTCTTTTCCTCTGCTCTCTCTTCTCCTCTCCTCCTCTCCTCCTCTCTTCTCCTCTCCTCTCCTCTCTTCTCCTTTCCTCTCCTCTCTCTTCTCCTATCCTCTCCCCTCTGCTCATCTCCTCCTCTATTCTCCTTTCCTCTCCTCTCTCTTCTCCTTCTCCTCTCCTCCTCTCCTCCTCTCCTCTCCTCCTCTCTATTCGGCTCTGTGTTCTGTGAGAACTCAGTGACCCACTAGTTTCTGCTGTCTGTCTGTCTGCACTGCTGGCTGCAACACACACACACACACACACACACACACACACCATCTGGCTCTTTGTGTCTATCCCATTCAGGCTCACTCCCACCATACCAGTCTCTCTCTCTCTCTCTCTCTCTCTCTCTCTCTCTCTCTCTCTCTCTCTCTCTCTCTGTGTTTTCTTCCTCTCTCTCTCTGTCTTTCTCTCTCTGTCTTTCTCTCCTATTTTATAGTTAGTTTGTATCCATCCCTCCCTCGCTCTCTCCTCTCCCTCCCCTCTGCTGTGTTTATGGTGCAGACACAGAGACACACACTGAGAGGCCACAGCTGTGCCGGGCTGCTTGGAGCCCCCAGGGTGTTTGTCCTCGAGTGAGTCAGGGTGTCAGTTTCAGGTTAGAGGCAGGGGCAGGAGTGGACAGGGGAAGGGAGGAGAGGAGAGGAGAGGAGAAGAGAGGAGAGGAGAGAGGGAGGAGAAGAGAGGAGAGAGGAGAAGAGAGGAGAGGAGAGGAGAAGAGAGGAGAGGAGAGAGGGGAGGAGAAGAGAGGAGAGAGGAGAAGAGAGAGGAGAGGAGAGGAGAGGAGAGGAGAAGAGAGAGCAGAGGAGAGGAGAAGAGAGAGAGAGAGGAGAAGAGAGAGGAGAGGAGAAGAGAGAGAAGAGGAGAGAGGAGAGGAGAAGAGAGAGGAGAGGAGAAGAGAGAAGAGAAGAGAAAGGAGAGGAGAGGAGAAGAGAGAGGAGAGGAGAGGAGAAGAGAGACGAGAGGAAGGGAACGGAGAGAAGAGGGAACTAACACGATGTAGTAAAGCCCCAGGCTACCCATGTGGTGAAGTCTACGAGCAGCGGCTTGGTTCGGCTGACCTACCAGCATCCCCCCTCCCTTCCCCCCTCCCCCCAGCCAGCAACCTCCAGAGCCCAGCCAGCCAGGAGCACCGGCCCCACCCAGCGCTCTCCTTACGAGGGCTAATGGCTTCCACATTGGTAGCCGTCCCGAAACACAGGCCCTCCCTAACACTGGGGTTCTAGCTCGACGATGCTTGAATGAGACACCTGGGAGATGAAGGACAGTGCTTGTGTGTCCCCCTGACCCCCGACCCCTGACCTCTGACCTCCCGGGTGGTTTCTGTCCCGGTAGCACGTGGGCTGTGACCGGATCCTGGGCTCGGACGTGCGCGAGGACCGCTGCAGGACGTGCGGCGGCGACGGCAGCAGCTGTGAGGTCGTGGAGGGCGTCTTCAACGACTCGCTGCCCGAAGGAGGTAACCGTAGCGCCGACCAATCACACGCCGTGATGTAGGAGTTGACGGCAGAACTGACCAATCAAAGTGACGCAGTGACGACTCATCGTAGAAGAAGTTATTACAGTAAAAAAAAGGGGCCGTCAATACTAGTCACGCTTAGAAGGTGGACATTAACACCCCTTCTGACGATTCCTTTTTGTGTGTTTGGATTGGGACACTTGCCAAATGGTGTTGGACTGTTGCCTTGTATTGTGAGCTAGCGGACCCTAGACAATTTTTAAAAGTAATACATGATTGCCTTCTCACACGCTAGCCCACTTTGCATCTGCATACTATGTGACTTAGCTATTCACTCCGAGTTACTGGTCGACATGCAAACCATTGTTTAGACGGCTGTAATCACCCTTTTTAAATGCGATAAATCTTCAATACGTTGTAATTATGTGGTCCTGTATCGTAAAGTAATGAGCGAGGCTGACGTCAGCAGGTTTGCGACGCCGCTAACGGCTTCTCGGTGCTGTGGGGAGACGTCTGGAGGATGGGCAGGGGGACGGCTCTCTCTCCAGGCAGGGGCATGAGGCAGGGGCATGAGGCAGGGGGCATGTGGCAGGGGGACGGCTCTCTCTCCAGGCAGGGGCATGAGGCAGGGGCATGTGGCAGGGGGCATGTGGCAGGGGGCATGTGGCAGGGGCATGTGGCAGGGGCATGTGGCAGGGGCATGTGGCAGGGGCATGTGCAGGGGCATGTGGCAGGGGCATGTGGCAGGGGCATGTGGCAGGGGCATGTGGCAGGGGGCATGTGGCAGGGGGCATGTGGCAGGGGCATGTGGCAGGGGCATGTGGCAGGGGCATGTGGCAGGGGCATGTGGCAGGGGCATGTGGCAGGGGCATGTGGCAGGGGCATGTGGCAGGGGGCATGTGGCAGGGGCATGTGGCAGGGGCATGTGGCAGGGGCATGTGGCAGGGGCATGTGGCAGACAGCTTGTGGGTTAGGCCCCACCAGTGTGGCCTGGAGGGGAGCTGTGGGGTGGGTTCTATTCTGGGTTCCCACCCCCGCCACCCCTGCCCGCCCTCCAGGAACCCTGAGGGCTCTGGGCGGACACGCCCTCCACAGGCAGCTCTGCTTGGGACCACAGAGGCTGGGCTCTGTCCAGCCCCAGCCTCAAATCCAACCTCAGCACCAGCCTCACTTCCAGCCCCAGCCCCTAGCCTCACTTCCAGCCCCAGCCCCTAGCCTCAGTTCCAGCACCTGGCCCAGGCTAAGGCCAAGTCCGGGCCAGCCTGCTGGTGTCTATTCTGGGCATGAGTTATGACCCTCAGAGCTACTCTCTCATGTCTGAAGGGCTTTTTATAACAACGGTCTTTCTCCCTCCGTGGTGGACGGGAACAGGGTTTGTTATCATGGATGAGACTGCACAGCAGCTGAGGAGGAAGAGGAGGAAGAGGAGGAAGAGGAGGAGAGGAGCGTCACACTGTCACTCTTCCTCCTCTTCACACTGATCTTTCTCCCTCCCTTTCTCCATCCCTCTCTCTCCCTCTCTCTCCCTCTCTCTCCTCTCCCTCTCCTCTCCCTCTCCCTCTCCCTCTCCCTCTCTCTCTCTCTCTCTCCTCTCTCTCTCTCTCTCCTCTCTCTCTCTCCTCTCTCTCTCTCTCCCTCCCTCCCTCCCTCCCTCATCCAGGGTGTGCAGCCTGGCTCTCGCAGAGTGAGGGGTTACTCAGGGGTCAGGGCCCCGGGGGTTATTGCTCTTTGGCTCCATGTTTACCACAGGCCTCTGATTGTTAACAGAGAGAGTAGTCCCTCCCTCTCCCTCCCTCCCTCCCCAGGCTGCAGGAAGCGCAGGCGCAGGGCAGGGTTACCGGAGCCTCCCGCCACAGCCTGTTGCTCCACACAGGGATCAGAGGTCAAGCCTCTCCTTTCCTCTGCGGTCGCTGCGCTGGAAGGAATTATGACTTTCTTTCTTTTTCTTTTCTTTTTTTTTGGGGGCGAGTCTAAAGTTATTTACAGGGTTGTGGTGGCTGGCTGCAGTGCTGGCTGGCTGTGGTATGGATGGCTGGCTGGCTGGCTGGGTGATGGCTGGCTGGCTGGCTGGCTGGCTGTGGTATGGATGGCTGGCTGGCTGGCTGGCTGGTGATGGCTGGCTGGCTGGCTGGCTGGCTGGCTGGGTGATGGCTGGCTGGCTGGCTGGCTGGGTGGCTGGCTGGCTGGCTGGCTGGGTGGCTGGCTGGCCTGGGTGATGGCTGGCTGGCTGGCTGGCTGGGTGATGGCTGGCTGGCTGGCTGGGTGGACAGCAGCTCCTCCTGGTTCCTGGCAGGGTTAGTGTAAAGGAACAGAATAGCTTCACGCTGCCCAGGAATGTGGCTGGAATCTGCAGAGTCTGCTTCTCCCGTCGTACTCCCACAGTGTTAAACACTGCTCTCCATGCTGTGTCTGTGCATTAAACCTCCATCTCTCTCTCTCTGTCTGTGTGTGTGTGTGTAACTAGGTTATGAAGAGGTGGTTGTAATCCCTAAGGGCTCAGTGTTCATACATATCCAGGAGCTCAACGTCTCCCTCAACTACCTTGGTGAGCTGTACTCCATGCTCCTCCTCACCTCCTCCTCACCTCCTCCCCTCCTCCTCCTCCTCCCTCCTCCTCCTCACTCCTCACCTCCTCCCTCCTCCTCCATCCTCCCCTCCTCCTCTCCTCCTCCTCACCTCCTCCCCTCCTCCTCCTCCTCCTCTTCACCTCCTCCCCTCCTCCTCCTTCTCCTCCTCCCTCCTCCTCCTCCTCCCTCATCCTCTCCTCATCCTCTCCTCCTCCTCTCCTCATCCTCTCCTCCTCTCCTCCTCCTCTCCTCCTCTCCTCCTCTCCTCCTACAGTATTTCAGTGCTTGGAGTCAAGAAGCGGTCTAAACATTTACCAGACACGCTGTGTTCTGTTGTGTGTGTGTGTGTTCTCCCCCCCGGGCTCCCCCAGTGCTGAAGGGTAAAGGGGACCAGTACTTCATCAACGGGAAGCTGACCATCGACACCCCTCGCACGTTCGACATCGCCGGGACCACGTTCCACTACCGCCGGCCCGCCGACAAGCCTGAAACCCTGCAGGCCCTGGGCCCCACCAACATCTCTCTCATCGTCATGGTGAAGCCCTGTGTGTGTGTGTGTGTGTGTGTGTGCGCCGTCAATTTATAGGTGTTTGTTCTCCTATACATACGTGTATATGTCTGTGTGTGTGTGTGTGTGTGTGTGTGTGCAGGTGCTGGTGAGGGAGGATAATCCAGGGATCCACTACCATTTCAACCCTCCTGTCAGCAGGGACCTCCTGAGTGGTTACGCCTGGCATTACACTTCCTGGGCCCACTGCTCCTCCCTCTGTGCTGGAGGTAGCCCCTCCCCCCCTACACTGGGCCCAACACACACACACAACACACACATATGCACCTACATACACACGCAGACACACACACAAGACACGCCACACACACTCCTCTATCTCTATTCTCCCTTTCGCACGCACGTACACATGATTAACTAACAGTGTAAATCCCTGCGATGGGTTGTGGTGGTGCTAACGCGAGGCAGGCCCCCGGGGAGGGAGACGAGGGGGCCGGAATGTTCCGGAGCCGTGCCGGGATGCCTGCTGTCGTTCCTGCTGTTTCCCAGACCTCCTAGGAGATCTTCAGATATGCTGGGAAGGGAGGAGGGAGGAAGGGGAGAAGATCTGACGTCTTGTTTTCTGACCTGTTTCACCCACACACCCATACGACACACACACACACACCACACACACCACACTTACACACACACACACCACACCCATGGCAGGTGTTCAGCTGCAGCAGGTGGTGTGTAAGAAGCAGGCAGACCACTCGGTGGTCTACAATCACTTCTGTGACAGGAAGAGCAAACCCAAGGACAAGAAACGAGCCTGCAACTCGGAGCCGTGCTCCCCCAAGTAAGTCTCGTGTGTGTGTTGTGTGTGTGGCTGTGTGTGTGTGTGCTGTGTGTGTCTGTGTGTGTGTGTGTCTGTGTGTGTGTGTGTGTGTCGTGTGATGTGTCTGTGTATGTATATTAAGATGTAATTGTGTCCATATGAGTGTTGACACAGCCTTGTGCTGTATATACAAAATGTGTTTGTGTGCCTGTGTGTGTGTGTGTGCCTGTGTGTGTGTATGTGTGCCTGTGTGTGTGTGTGTGTGTGTGCTGTGTGTGTGTGTGTGTGTGCCAGCTGGTGGACAGGTGACTGGTCCGAGTGCAGCCGCAGCTGTAACGGGGGCCTGAGGACCAGGGAGGTGCTGTGTAAGAGGAGGGTCTCCCCCTCGGAGCACAAGGTCCAGGATGACTCCGCCTGCACCTCCCCTTCGCCCCCCCTCACCGAGCCCTGCAGCACCCACACCTGCCCCCCCGAGTGGCTGGCCCTGGACTGGTCAGAGGTACACACACACACACACACACTCTCTGTCTGTCGGTCTGTCTATCTATCTATGTATCTATCTCTATCAATCTATCTCTGTCTGTCTGTCATTCTGTATATCTCTTTTTGTGCCTGACTGTGGAAATACTGCCCCCTAGGGGTTATGTGGAGTATTATCCTGTTTTTCATGATGCTCTCCGGCTACGACACCCTTGGCTGATTTTCTCACACTCTTTCTCTATGTCTCTCTCTCTCCCTGCGTCTCTCTCTCTCCCCTCCCTCTCCTCCAGTGTAACCCGGGCTGTGGCCCAGGGTTCAGGCACCGAGTCATCCTGTGTAAGAGTGGTGAGAGCGGGGACACTGTCCCCGAGTCCCGCTGCCCCAAACATGGCCGCCCGACGTCCAGGGTGCGCTGTAACCTGCAGCGCTGCCCCCCGCCTCACTGGGTCCCTGGACCCTGGGGAGAGGTCGGTCCCACACACACACACACACACACCCACACACACACACGCACCCACACACCACACACCACACACACACACACTACTGTTCACACTTTAACAGCCTCTCTGTCTTTCTCACTATCAGTACTGTGAGAATCACACATCTATATCACAAAAGTCACAACTATCACAACCTGGAATGCCCCTCTCTCTCTATCTCTCTCTCCCTCTCTCCCTCTCTCCCCCTCTCCCTTTCTCCCTCTCCCTCACCCTCTCTCTCTCCCTTTCTCTCTCCCTCACCCTCTCCCTCTCTCTCTCTCTCTCTCTCTCCTCCCTCACCCTCACCCTCTCTCTCTCCCTCTCTCTCACCCTCTCTCTCCCTCACCCTCTCCCCTCACCCTCTCTCCCTCTCTCTCTCCCCCTTCTCTCCCCTGCTCCAGTGTTCCTCTCGGTGTGGTCTGGGTCAGGAGATGCGTTCGGTGCAGTGTCTCACCCACACCGGCCAGCCGGCCGTCGAGTGTCCGGACCTCCAGCGGCCGGCGGCCATGCAGCAGTGCAAGAGCAGGTGTGACCTCACCATCCCCACCGACAACCCAGAAGGTCAGAGTTCACCCCTCCTCAGCCCTCCCGCCCAGCCCCGTGGACTCCACCACGTCGCTAGGGGTTTTCGTGATCCGTCGCGCTTGCTCACTGTTTTTGTTTTGTTGATCGATGTGTTTGTGTGCGTCCCCCTCCAGAGTGTAAAGACGTGAACACAGTGGCGTACTGCCCCCTGGTGCTCAGGTTTAAGTTCTGCAACCGGCAGTACTTCAGGCAGATGTGTTGCAAGACCTGCCAAGGACACTGACTCCAGATGTCCGGGATTCCAGGAGCCCCCTCTGCTGGTCACAACATCTGATATCGTACAACTGCAATCCGTGTCATGTTTCCATCAACAACAAAAAAAATGATTTTTTTAAAATCGAAGAAGATTTTTATTATATGAACGTATGTGTTATATTTGGACTATTTTGTTACCATGTTAATGACTGTTTTTTTTGTAGCACAAAATATTCAAGAATCATGTCTAATATCCAGCTATGAACAAGAGGTTGATTTGCAAGTTTGACTTATAAGCTATAAGGATACCTGTTTTTGTGATTGTCTGTGTGAAATCAGCGTTCTCTGTCCACACTCACCTCAGTCTGCTTGCCACTGTCTGCCATGTCAGTGACTCCTGTCAGTGATTCCTGTCAGTGATTCCTGTCAGCGATTCCTGTCAGCGACTCCTGTCAGTGACTCCTGTCAGTGATTCATGTCAGTGATTCCTGTCAGTGATTCATGTCAGTGACTCGTGTCAGTGACTCCTGTCAGTGATTCCTGTCAGTGACTCATGTCAGTGACTCATGTCAGTGACTCCTGTCAGTGACTCCTGTCAGTGACTCATGTCAGTGACTCATGTCAGTGACTCCTGTCAGTGACTCCTGTCAGTGACTGCTGTCAGTGACTCCTGTCAGTGACTCCTGTCAGTGATTCCTGTCAGTGACTCATGTCAGTGCCTCCTGTCAGTGATTCCTGTCAGTGACTGCTGTCAGTGATTCCTGTCAGTGACTCCTGTCAGTGATTCCTGTCAGTGATTCCTGTCAGTGACTCCTCTCAGTGACTCCTCTCAGTGACTCCTGTCAGTGACTGCTGTCCATCCACAGTGACTCCACATCAGCCTCTCTGCCTCAGCAATCCACTGTTCCCGGCTGCAGAGCCAGCATGCTGCCTTGTCAACATGAGTTCAGGCCAGCCCTGGCTAGTGTTTCCCCCCTGGAACTAGACCACAAGACCACACGCTGCTCATGTCTGTTACTGTCATAAGAAACTAAATCTCTCTGCTCAGATTCACGCGTTGACATTTGCGAAACATTTGACTTTTTAATTCATTTGGCAGAATGTTTTCATCCATCGCAACGTACAAATCGTGCATTTAAAAAGTTCAGTTGAAGATCAAGAGTCCTAAATTCATAGTTCAGTTTACTCCAGGCTTCAACATGGTCCATACAAGAACCTTTCTACTTAGGGCACAGTACAACAAGCTCAGCCTGTTAAATCAACATCAACAACAAACCTTTTCAGTCAAGCGTTTGAGCTGTTCTCTTAATAAGGGAGTAACTACATTGTTATGAATCCCTAATGGTGCTTAGGAATGGTGCTATTTCTTCAATAATTGTGTTTTATTTGTATTTTTTATATATATGATGTGTTGGTTGGAATGGATGTCGGTTCTGAGGAGTCTAGGTTGAGTTGTGTGTGACCAACTGCCTCTCAGCTTCCTGTGGAGAGGAGGAAGTGATGTCTAACTTCTCCACTACAACACTGGCAGCAACCCAGTGAATTTCTGTCCGAACATATGCAACACAGGCATTTTTTTTTATACTATCCAAGTCATCACGAAACTGTTTGGAACTTGAGTGTCTACCTACAGGCTACGATGAATATGTAAGCTAAAGTAGTGTTGTCGTTTTTTTGTAATAGTTTTTACCTTGCAGGACCTATGGTCTATGTCTAAACACCATTTTTTTGTTTTCTGTGTAAAATAGAGGGATCTGTCTGTTGTTGTTCCCATGCTAAATGTACTGTATGTTCGGTAGCATAGAAAGCATCCCCTCCTGTTCC